>CM074721.1:523445421-523467921 GCA_037306005.1 Rhinophrynus dorsalis | reverse complement strand
TGGACCACATGCATATAGGGGAGGGCTGGCCTGGGGGGCAGGGGGCAATTGCCTCACTCAGTCTCCTGCTTGCTACTGTAAATGGAGCTACACTAGATATACCACAGAGCTTACAATTGCAACGGAGCTACACAGGTGATACCACAGAACTATAATCTAAAGAGAGCTACACTGGAAGCGTAACCCATTTCCTATATAAGCTCTGCATTATCACTAGTGCAGCTTTACTTCGATTGTAAGATCTGTAATATCCAGAGAGTAGCTCCATTCTGGGCTGGTGCAAAGATTTTTGCCACCCTAAGCAAAACCTAATTTTGCCGCCCCTTGGCTCCACCCCTTTGCCTGACCCATTTATGCCCCGCCCTGTATGTGTTTAAGTGTCAGTGTTTGTGTGTGTCAGTGTGTGTTCCCTGTATGTATATAAGTGTATGTTCCCTGTATGTATATAAGTGTGTCAGTGTGTGTTCCCTGTATGGATATGTGTGTCAGTGTGTGTTCCCTGTATGTATATAAGTGTGTCAGTGTGTGTGAGTCTCTATAAGGATATCAGTGTGTAAGTATGTGTGTGTGCTTCTCTATATGTGTCAGTTTGTGTATGTGTTCTCTATATGTGTATGTGTTCCTTGTATGGATATGTGTGTCAGTGTGTGTTCCCTATATGTATATAAGTGTCAGTATGTGTGAGTCTCTGTAAGGATATCAGTGTGTATGTGTGTGTGCTTCTCTATATGTGTCAGTTTGTGTGTGTGTTCCCTGTATGTGTATAAGTGTGTGTTCCCTATATGTATATAAGTGTCAGTGTGTGTGAGTCTCTGTAAGGATATCAGTGTGTAAGTATGTGTGTGTGCATCTCTATATGTGTATCATTGTGACAGAGTGTATGTTCTCTATATGTGACTCTCCCCCCTTTGACTCTCTCCCCCGTCTGACTCTTGACCCCCCTCTTGACTGCTGATTCCCCCCTTTGACTCTCTCTTTCCCCCATCTGACTCTTGATCCCCCTTTTGACTGTTGATGCCCCCTTAGACGCTCTCTCTCTCCCTCGTCTGACTATTGATCCCCTCTTGACTGTTCTTCCCCCGTCTCACTCTTTATCCCCTCTTAAACCCCCTTCCACTTACTCTTCCCGCTGCACGTCTCTCTCTCTCTCCTGGTGAGTAAGTTTCGGTGCCCTCCCTTGGCTGGCTATTTTTTAATGCAGCACAGCGATGCCCTTTTCTCTCTCCCCCTCCGCTCCTTCAATCCTGGTCCAGGACTGAAGGAGCGGAGGGGTAGAGAGAAACGGGTATCGCTGTGCTGCATTAAAAAAATAGCCAGCCAAGGGAGGGCACCGAAACATACTTTTTTTTAATTTGGGCAGTAAGTGCTGAGCGGGGGCGGTGGGCTGGGCCCCGATGCGCCCCCAGAGAACGTGCGCCCTAGGCCGGCGCCTACCTCTCCTATAGGTGGCGCCGGCCCTTTCTCCATTTCAACCGTAAGCTACATGGTATCACTTGCCTTACTTCTCAACATTAATTACAATTTTAAAATTAACAAAAGGGGGTTGGTTGGGAAGCTGGATTTGAACAAAAGTAGAAATGGGCCACTTGATTGTATTCCCCCCCCCCCCCAGGCCACAAGTTGTCAGCCCTCCCATGGATGCATGCCTCCCAACATTTCAAATATCCAAAGAGGGACACTTCTGTTTTAGGGATTGTTACTGAGGGCGTGGCTGGTGGTTGGGGCACTTCCAAGAATCTTTAAGTTATTTCATGACCTACTGCCACCTTTTTGTATAACTGAATAAATTATTTACAGTCAGACCAAAGTATTTACTTACACAGGCTAATTTATAAATATATTTACTGAAGTTTTTACAATCATTAATGTGCGTTTTATTGCTGTGGAGCAACGTGATACACTTATATACACACCACACAGTCTGATTTCCTAAACACAGGGACACCAGGGTGATACACTTCTATACACACCACACAGTCTGATCTCCTAAACACAGGGACACCAGGGTGATACACTTCTATACACACCACACAGTCTGATTTCCTAAACACAGGGACACCAGGGTGATACACTTATATACACACCACACAGTCTGATCTCCTAAACACAGGGACACCAGGGTGATACACTTCTATACACACCACACAGTCTGATCTCCTAAACACAGGGACACCGAGGTGATACACTTATATACACACCACACAGTCTGATCTCCTAAACACAGGGACACCAGGGTGATACACTTCTATACACACCACACAGTCTGATCTCCTAAACACAGGGACACCAGGGTGATACACTTCTATACACACCACACAGTCTGATCTCCTAAACACAGGGACACCAGGGTGATACACACTTATATACACACCACACAGTCTGATCTCCTAAACACAGGGACACCAGGGTGATACACTTCTATACACACCACACAGTCTGATCTCCTAAACACAGGGACACCAGGGTGATACACTTATATACACACCACACAGTCTGATCTCCTAAACACAGGGACACCAGGGTGATACACACTTATATACACACCACACAGTCTGATCTCCTAAACACAAGGACACCAGGGTGATACACTTATATACACACCACACAGTCTGATCTCCTAAACACAGGGCCACCAGGGCAGGAAAGGGGAACGGGGGATTTGGGTCTCAAAGAGGGACTGTCCCTCCTAAAGAGGAGCACTTGGGAGGTATGCAGATGGTTCTTTTCTGCTGTCAAAATACATGTTTCTATGAGGCAGATATGACATTTTTTAACAGGAGCACATGATCTCACCGTATGCTCACTTCAAAATTAGATACACACATAGCTTACACACACATAGCTCACAACAGTCCCGATTTATGTGGGACAAGCCCGATTTTGGGCATAATTCCGCTGTCCTGCCTCACATAGCAAATGTCCCCTTCTCACCCAGCTGTCTCCAAGCAACTGTGCGGCATTTAACATTGCGGTTTTAAAATTAAACATGAGCATCATTAGTGTTATCCTTCATGCCATCAGCTGTGAAGCACAAGCCCCCAAGTGGGCGTGTGCATTCAAATGTAGTGACATTGTGCATGAGCTGTACATCACTGACATACGGGTGCTGATTAGTCACATGATCCTTGTGCGTGTGAGCATATTGAAGGAGTTTTGAGTGAGTTTGTGCAGGAGATTGCAGCCACAACACCGGCTGGTACCACTGCTTTCAAGGTACTGGCGCTGATCTCATTTTTAATGTTTGTATGGGGCAAAAAGGGGGAAGAAGAGAGCGAGGAGGGGCTGGGGTTTCACACATTCTAATGATTTTACAGCATTATACTGCTCCTACTTCCCTCCTTCTGACTGGATACCCATACTCCACCAAAGCTGGCAGCCCTTCAATGCCTTGCTCACCCTTCTCGTTAGCATGACTTTAACAATTCGAGTGCCAGACAGGAGCAATTCGTTGCACACCCGCCTGGCATTCAAACGGTTCATGGACACGAGCTAAAGGAGCAGAGCTAGCAGCAGGCATGGGATGGCACTCAAAATGCTCTTCATAACCCTTTGAGTGCCAGAGGGATAAACAACGCATTGCTCTGCAATGTGTTGCATACCTCTCTGGCACTCAGAGGGTTAAACTTTCTGCAATATGCCCAACAGCACCATTATAATCTATAAACACCCCCTAAAACACAAGTGTCCCTCTTTGGCCATTTGAAATGTTGGGAGGTGTGTCCATGTGACCTAGAGCTGGATAAGTTACCCATCCACCATTTGTTTTCTATTATCAACCTTTCTTCTCCTTCCTTGCAGTTATGTTATGATTAAAACAGCTTAAAGGTATAGTAATACTTCAAAAAATACGCAGCTCCGATTTATCCTCCTGTAAAGCGGGCCATGTAACGCTGTGTTTCACTGTTTTTCTTTCAGTAGTTCAACAGTAATTCAATGTTAAAGAATCCACCTCCTGCCCCTGTAACTCCTGTAATCTGCCTCCCCTCAGATGTGGAATCCGGTCGTGGGATCGGACAGCGCGTTGCGAGGGACAATCTTCATACACTGAGTATAAGGAAAACCCTGCCCCCATGAGGAAGGAGGGCAGTATTTTCCTTATGCTCACAGAAGATTGCCCCTCGCTGCATCCATCTGACCGACAGAGATGCAGCGTGATGTCGGTGAAAGGGGGCGGGAGGGGGATCTTTTACAATTGAATTCCTGTTGAACTACTAAACGGAAAATATTGAAATACAGCGTTACATGGCCTCTTTATAGGAGGATAAATCGGAGCTGCATTTTTTTTAAGGCATTACTATCCCTTTAAAGAGGATCTAGCACCCCTAAGCAAGTTTGTCTTAATATGTAGTTTATATAGCGAATATACTGAATACATTTTTTGTTTAGCTCATGACGGACTGTGGTACAGAGCTGGTAACTGCAGTCTGTCCGGAAGTGGGGCTCAGGGCAGTATTTATTTCTTAGATTTTGGCCAAATAAAGAGCTAAACAAAAAATGAATTCAGTATTACAGATATTCGCCATATGAACTACATATTAAGACAAACTTGTTTAGGGGTGATAGGTTTTATTTAAAGGGGATCTTTTACAAAAAAAAAAATATTTATGGAAATGACACTTATGTCAATCTTAGTTTCAGTCTATAAGCCCCACGAGTGAGGAGGATCTGAGTCTCAGTCAGCCCAGGGATTCCACCCTCTGGTATCTGAGAGAAGAAGACGAGTTTAGCGATTCCCCAGAGGTCACTTCACTGTCCTCAGAGGTTAATACTGAAACTCCAGAGGTCACTTCATTGTCCTCAGAAGTTATTTCATCAACCTCAGAAGTTGCATCCTCAATCCCGGACGTCATTTCCACATACACTGAAGTAACGTCATCCACCACTGAACTCCCTTCCACATACACAAAGGTCATACCAACGAGCACTGAGGTTGCTACCCGAAAAACAGAAGTCACACCATCCACCCTGGAAGTAATTTCTCCAATCACAGAGGTCACATTAACATATGTGAATTTGGCTACTCCAACCACAGAGGTCTCAGTGTCAACTGCAGAGAACATTTCACAGATCACAGACATCCCTTCACTGATACCAAGTGTTAGTTTATCAAGATCAATGGTTGATTCAGTGACAGAAGAGGTCACATCTCAAACCCCAGAGTTTACTTTACAAACTTCAGAGTTTGCAATTCTGGCAGATGAAAAGGAAGACAGCAGGACCAGAAGTGACCAGTCACAAGAGCACCAGAAGGAGAAAAAAAATGGGAAAGAGAGAGATTGTATGAAAGAAAGAGTAAGTGGGAAGGAGACAGGAAGTGTGAAAGAAAGAGGAAGTGGGATGGAGACAGGAAGTTTGAAAGAACAAGGAAGTATGATGGAAACAGGAAGAAAGAAGGAGACATGGGACACAGGCATTAGTAAGAATTTATCCCTCAGAGTGTCAGGCCCCTGTGTGAAAACAGCAGTATCTCGTTTCCAGAGTAGAACTCTGGACCCCCGGATGATGTGGACTGGAACTAAGAGTGAGGAAACGAAGAACCAGAGGGGGTTCAGTGCTCCCCCTTCCAATATCCAATTCCCCATCACTCAAAACAATAGCAACCTGAAATTCAGGAATCTATTAGACAATACCCACACAATCACCCCGAATAAGGAAAGTACTATAAAACTCAGCACAAATTCCCATAGTATCTCTTCCTCTAGCTCCTCAAAAATCATCAGTGCCACAAATACCAACTCTGCAACACACAATCATACGAGGGAGAGTGAGGACACCCACAAACCAGCAGGGAACTCGAGCCCTCCTTCTCTCCCCAAGGTCTCCGAGCTGAAGAAGAGGTTTGAAGTGTGAGACATCCACACTCCATGAGCAGCAAACCGGGAGGAATTTTATTCAATGCAACACATGTATAAAGCATTTGTCATTCACATAACCCTTTGAGTGCCACAGGGGTGTGCAACGTACCCCTCTGGCACTCAAATGGTTAAATTGGACTTTTAAACCCCTCAATGGTAGCGTGGTCTCCAACACATTGTGAAGCAATGAATTGAAAACCTTTCTAGTATTCAAGGGGTTAAAAGTCCCATTTAAATCTATGGCTAACTTTTATTCATCTCCTAAAATGCAGTTGGTTTATCCTAAAATGACTCCACATTTTAAGTTTATTTGATTTTTCCAAGTGACAATAAAGAGTTCCAATAATTGAGGACTGGTATCAAAGACCATATTGCATTGTGTTCCCGTCCCTTTAAATCAGCAGTTCAGTTTTCTTATGAAACAGTACAAGTTATCATGCTTTCCATGCTAAGTAAAACAAGCCAGCAATAAAGGGTTCGATAATATGCATTTGTATTAAAGACAGAGCTAATTTTAAAGGGGAACTTTCACCTCTAAAACACTGTATCAGATTTGCTTAGAGGGATAGTAATGTTTCACAATAAAAGCAGCTCCAATTCATTTTCATAGTATTTGGGCCAGGGAGAGTGTTATTTCAGTATTATCAAAGTTGTAGTTCAAGAGTAATTGAATGATAACGTATCGACATCCAGCCCCTTTTACTGATGTAACACTGCTCACCTCAGAGCAGCAAGACTGTCCGGATGGATAACAGAGAGGGACAATCTTCAAATAGCATAAGGGAAAACCTGTCAATGGGGGAAGGGCTTTCATTGTTCTCACAGTAAGAAGATTGTCCCTTGCTGTGAGCTGTCTGGTCTGTGGACCATATGCCACATCTAAGGGGTGGTGGCTTACACTAGGTAAAAGGGGTGGGAGGGGGATACTATATCATTCAATTACTCTTGAACTACAACTCTGATAGTATTGAAATAACAGTCTCCATGGCCCAAATACTATGAGCAGGGCTGAAAATTTCCACTCGCCACTAGCCAATGGCGAGTGAAAATTTAGCCCTGGCGAGTACAAATTGAGCCCTGGTGGGTATGTTATGGCTTGCAGTGGCGAGTAACTTTTCAGGTCTGGCTAGTAGCAAAAGACTTAAAATTATAAGCCCTGCTATAAGGATTAATTGGGGCTGCAGTTTTTGTGAAATATTACTATCCCTTTAAGCTATTAAAATTATATTTGGATGTGTGTTTTTTTTCTACTTACATAGATATTTGATCTTAAATGTACACTTCATGCTGGGCACTTCCTCGTTCTGCGGCACAGTGTAAGGTTGGCACAGTGGTGCAGGAGCTTGCAAGCTCAGTATAATTATAAATGGAGCTTGCTGTAATGATAGACGTGATGCACATCTATACAAAGCGAAGCATGAACGTGCTTCCTGGGACAGCTGGGAGGGAGGTAGAAGGAGAATTACAGGACTGGGAAGTCCTGCCCCGCTGTGCCGACATTACACTATGCTGCAGAATGTGGAAGCTCCCAGCATCAAGTGTACATTTAAAAGGATAGTAATGTTTCAAAATAAAAGCAGCTCCAATTATTATTCATAGTATTTGGGCCATGGAGTGTTTTATTTCAGTACTGTCAGTTGTAGTTCAAGAGTAATTGAATGATAAAGTATCCCCCTCCTGCTCCTTTTACCTAGTGTAAGCCACCTCCCCTCAGATGTGGAATCTGGTACTGGGACGGGACATATCACATCGAGGGACAATCTTCTTACTGTGATCATAAGGAAAACACTACACCCTTGACAGGTTTTTCAGATTTCCCCTTATGCTCACTGAAGATAGTCCCTCTCTGCAATCCATCCGGACAGTCTTGCTGCTCTGAATTGAGCAGTGTTACATCAGTAAAAGGGGCTGGAGGTGGATACTTTATCATTCAATAACTCTTGAACTATAACTCTGACATTAAAGAAAGAACAATCTTCTTACTGTGAGAACAATGAAAACCCTACGCCCCTTGATAGGTGTTTCCCTTATGCTGATTGAAGATTGTTCCTCTCTGCGATCCATCCGGACAGTCTTGCTGCTCTTAGGTGAGCAGTGTTACATCAGTAAAAGGGGCGGGAGGGGGATACTTTATCATTCAATTACTCTTGAACTACAACTCTGACAGTACTGAAATAACTCTCTCCATGGCCCAAATACTATGAAGATTAATTGGAGTTGCTTTTATTGTGAAATATTACTATCCCTTAAAGATCAAATATCTTAGAAAGTATTTAAGTAAAAAAAAAAACAAACAAAAAAAAAAAACGCATCCATGTAAAATTTTAATAGCTTAAGAAAATGCAAAAAAGTGTTTTAGAGGTGAAAGATCCCCTTTTACCCAGGGAAGTGACCCGGACCTTATGTAGTGGTCCGGTAGTTTTTGTCAGTGACCCTCTACATTTTGTTGGCACTTTTGTTCAGGAAGAATAAGGATGACCAGGTACCTTTTTTTTGGAAATCATCCCTGATCAGAAGCGTATGTTGTGATGCTTTACTGCCCCTTTAACCACATGGGTGCCACTGCTCAGAGATGTTTCATTCAAGATTCACATTGGTGCAAACTTAAACCCTTTGATTGCCAGAGGGGCGTGCAGCGAATTGCTTTGCAATGCATTGCGCACCCATCTGGCAATCAAAATGTTAAAAATAAAATCGTACTTAAAGGGATAGTAAAGTTTCAAAATAAATGCGGCTCCGATTATTCTTTATGGTTTTTGAGCCATATTATCATTCTGTACGATGTGTAGTTCTAGAGTAATTAAATTAGTTCCCCTCCCGCCCCTTTTACCTACGTAAAGCTGCACAGCAACACCGTCCGGACGGATCGCAGCAAGAGGCAATCTTGTTATCATAAGGAAAACCTGCCCTCCTGCTTCAAGAGGGCAGGGTTGTCCTTATACTCACAGTAAGAAGATTGTCCATTGCTGTGATCTGTCTGGTCAAGAGACCAGATTCCACATCTGAGGAGAGCAGTGTTATACTAGGTAAAAGAGGCGGGAGGGGGATACTTTATCATTTAATTACTCTGGAACTACACATTGTAGAGAATTATAACGCTCTACATGGCCCAAAATATTATATTTTGAAACATTACTATTCCTTTAACAACATCACGTAACATCCAGGGGACGACTTATTTTTTATTTTTTTTATTTAATTACTGTATAGGAGAGCTTGAGTCTTAGACTACAGTAAGTGATAGAAACACTGCCATCTGGTGATCACATTAGATATATAATAACATTTGGATGCAACATTTCCCAACAGTGGGATTGCTGTTGTTTTTCTCATATGAAAGGCATTACAATATATATTGTTTCATACTGAAACATTACTACTCCTTTAAATACAAAAACATTGACATTTTCCCTTGGATTCTAGACATATCCAACACATTGGTTTGTAAGGTACTGGAAATGTTTCTAGCATCCAAAGGGTTAAGCTATATTTTTTTAAAGGTTATGCCTTACTCCCTACTTCCCCACAAAAAACTAGGCAAGTCTGTATGAATGTTGTACTTTGATACTGTTGAATGTGTGTTTCCAGAGCACAACATTCACAATAAGCCGTCACATGGAAAACATGGCGACTGTACAATATAAGGTATCAGTAATATATCTTCTCGCCATTCAACTTACACATGGTGCAGAGTCCTCTGGGGAGGGATCCCAGTAATATCTGTATTTATACATCTCCTCTCTATTACAGTTATACACTGTGCAGTCTCCTCTGGGGAGGGATCCCAGTAATATCTATATTATACAGCTCCTCTCTATTACAGTTATACACTGTGCAGTCTCCTCTGGGGAGGGATCCCAGTAATATCTGTATTTATACATCTCCTCTCTATTACAGTTATACACTGTGCAGTCTCCTCTGGGGAGGGATCCCAGTAATATCTGTATTTATACATCTCCTCTCTATTACAGTTATACACTGTGCAGTCTCCTCTGGGGAGGGATCACAGTAATATCTGTATTTATACATCTCCTCTCTATTACAGTTATACACTGTGCAGTCTCCTCTGGGGAGGGATCCCAGTAATATCTGTATTTATACATCTCCTCTCTATTACAGTTATACACTGTGCAGTCTCATCTGGGGAGGGATCCCAGTAATATCTGTATTTATACATTTCCTCTCTATTACAGTTATACACCGTGCAGTCTCCTCTGGGGAGGGATCCCAGTAATATCTGTGTTTATACATCTCCTCTCTATTACAGTTATACACTGTGCAGTCTCCTCTGGGGAGGGATCCCAGTAATATCTGTATTAATACATCTCCTCTCTATTACAGTTATACACTGTGCAGTCTCCTCTGGGGAGGGATCCCAGTAATATCCAGTGGTGTCCGTAGACATTTTTCCAGGGGGGGCAAAGCCATAATATGACCCCCAGGCCAGCCCATCTAGACCCTTTATTTATATGGAGGAGGGTAATTGTAGGGGGGGGCAAGTGCCCCCCTTGCCCCCCCCTCCGGACGCCCATGGTAATATCTGTATTTATACATCTCCTCTCTATTACAGTTATACACTGTGCAGTCTCCTCTGGGGAGGGATCCCAGTAATATCTGTATTTATACATCTCCTCTCTATTACAGTTATACACTGTGCAGTCTCCTCTGGGGAGGGATCCCGGTAATATCTGTATTTATACATCTCCTGTCTATTACAGTTATACACTGTACAGTCTCCTCTGGGGAGGGATCCCAGTAATATCTGTATTTATACATCTCCTCTCTATTACAGTTATACACAGTACAGTCTCCTCTGGGGAGGGATCCCAGTAATATCTGTATTTATACATCTCCTCTCTATTACATTATACAGTGTGCAGTCTCATCTGGGGAGGGATCCCAGTAATATCTGTATTTATACATCTCCTCTCTATTACAGTTATACACTGCTGTGCAGTCTCCTCTGGGGAGGGATCCCAGGAATATCTGTATTTATACATCTCCTGTCTATTACAGTTATACACCGTGCAGTCTCCTCTGGGGAGGGATCCCAGTAATATCTGTATTTATACGTCTCCTCTCTATTACAGTTATACACTGTACAGTTTCTTCTGGGGAGGGATCCCAGTAATATCTATATTTATACATCTCCTGTCTATTACAGTTATACACATGGTGCAGTCTCCTCTGGGGAGGGATCCCAGTAATATCTGTATTTATACATCTCCTCTCTATTACAGTTATACACTGTACAGTCTCCTCTGGGGAGGGATCCCAGTAATATCTGTATTTATACATCTCCTCTCTATTACAGTTATACACTGTGCAGACTCCTCTGGGGAGGGATCCCAGTAATATCTGTATTTATACATCTCCTCTCTATTACAGTTATACACTATGCAGTTTCCCCTGGGGAGGGATCCCGGTAATATCTGTATTTATACATCTCCTCTCTATTACAGTTATACACCGTGCCGTCTCCTCAGGGGAGAGACCCCAGTAATATCTGTAATTATACATCTAGCTTATATTACAGTTTTACATAAGGTAGCATCCTAAGATGCAAAATACTGAGAGTTTCTCAACCAGATGCTTTTCGCTCTTCTAAATCCCCTGTAACAAGAGCGACATCAACGCAGCGAGGGTACACTGTGTGAGTACTAAAAGGTCTGCTGCTTGTCTATAGGTGTACTTCTCTTGGGCAGCTATCACCTCGTATGAATACACCAGAGTCCCGAAAGCTTCATCTATACAGCAATGACACAAACACATTACAGCTACAGTAGGGATGATCTGCATGGAAGCTTATGGGGCATACCTAACACAAGTTACATTGGAATGACTGCCAAAAGACTGGCAAACCACATTGGCTAATGCTCACATGGTTTTAGGTTGCCAGCAAAGACCCCCCCAAAGATGGTAGGGGAACACAAGAGGAAGGCAGTTTCACAGTACTGGCAACCGTGTGAAAGAGTCCTAAGAAAAATATAACAAATCAATAATTTTTTCTGATAAAATACTTTTATTGTCTTTCCAGCTAGAAGATGTAAAATTCTTGATCAGTATAAAATGTGATACACAAGCAGAGAGTCTTCACATTGAATGGAATGGGGCAAAATCATCTGGCAGGAACAAGAGGAGGAATGTAAAGAGATTCCTAGATTTGGATGGTCAATTGTGAATAAGGCACTTGAGATCCGGGAGGTGGCAGGGATGGGGTGTGACGGGAGTCCCTCCTGTAGTAATACACAGAGATCTGTATTTGCCAAGCTAAAGATATCAAATTCTGGAGCAAACCAACTGCACTACAGGGGACTAATAATAAAAAAAGAATTATACTTTATTTAAATGAGGGTTTTGAATTCACTTGATTTTTTCCAGTACTGCATCTCTTTAGATTACTGGTTCAGGCCATTTAAAGGGATAGTAATACTTTGCTTTATCTTTATTTTGTTTTGTAGCCATTAAAAAAACATGAAGAACGATACAAGTCTTATCTCTCAAACCTTTATGGTCAAATCTGCCATCTAGCTGTCAGATTTGGAATCCGGTCCCCAGATCAACCTGTGGTGCTTCAGCAGAGCCGAGATCGTAAGATATAAAAATAACTATTTCATTGGAAGGGTCTAAAAAGTGTGCTTGCAAACCAGGCACACTTTGTAGACTATTCGAATGAAGTAGTTCTTCTTATGTCTCACGATCTCGGCTCTGCTGTAGAGCCACGGCCGGTCCTCAGACCGGATTCCAAATCTGACAGCTAGATGGCGTACTTGACCATTTTGGTCACTGACAGGAAACTTTACTTGTGAATATCTCTCAAACCATAAAGGTTTGAGAGATAAGACATATATCGTTCTTCATGTTTTTTTAATGCCTACAAAATAAAATAAAGATAAAACAAAGTATTACTATCCCTTTAATAGCAAAAGTAGAACAATTATTGGGTAAACCAAATGTGCCATAGGGGACGAAACTTCCAGTTGATTTAAACCGGGCTTGTAACCCTTTGAATGCTAGAGAAATCTGCAACATATTGCTTTCGACATGTTCAAGGAGTTAAAATCTCCATTTAAGTCATTAGGAATTTTAGGAATCCAAAATTCTACTTTATAACGCAATTGGTTTTCCCCAGAATGACTCCACTTTTCTTAAGGATCTTGCAGACCTACTCAAAGACGTATGAAAGTTACTTAATTTTCCTCAGACGTAGTTATTTTTGGACAAGTTTTTGGGAGGAATGATTTCCTTCACTGGGCAAATTAATCTTTCAATAGTGTTTTTTTTTTTTTTAAACGTATAAGGAACAGTACATTTTTTTCTGAAAATGTGTATATTACAGGGATTTACTTGCCGAGCAGAAGACAAACTCCTGTTGCTGGCAGTTTTATTCAAAAATTATAATGGTTCAAACTGTTGGGAAGTAACAGCTTCATTACTTCCTGAAAGTTCAAAAGTAACTCAGCAATTACTATAAGACAATAGTTTATTAATTCAATTCATTCTGTACTTGAGTTCAAATTCAGACCACATGGAAGGAACAATTCTTCCCAAAATCCAAAGAAAACCAGTGATACAAAAACACATTTTAAAGAAATAGTATTGTTTTATTTTCAATTTTATTTTACCAGCTAGCTCTTTTCCTCTAATTCTGTGTACTTAACACTGAATCAGACACTTTTCTTTCATTTTAGCACATTTAGTTATGTGTGCCTCCTTTAACCTGCAGTCTGTAAAGTCTTGTGTATGTATGCGACTTTTTGGCCTTTCTGCAGATAGAGGGCACCAACATCAAAAAACACTGAAGAAAGAGGAAAATCCATAATAACGGATTCAAGTTAAGTAAACTGAATTAATGAAAATGAAAGTTATCAGGTAAAATATTTTAATATACACAACTAAAATAAGTGAAAAAAAATTAAACAATAATTACAATAAGTGGTATGTCAGTGATAATGTCAGAAGTGTAAACAACATTAAAGGGATAGTAATGTTTAGTTACTAAAGTACAATTTAGTCTTCTTTATACAATTTTATAACAATGTGTAGCACTATAACATTCTAAAACTTTGCAGTTTTAATTTTATTCTATAAGAAAGTTTCCCCCTCCCGCCCCTTTTACTTACCTCAAGCAGCCTCAGCAAGCTGGTCTGGATGGATAGCTACAAGGGACAATCTTCTATCAGGATAAGGGTAAAACCTGTCTTCTTTCCTCAAGAGGGAGGAGGGTTTTCCTTACACTAAAGGAAATAAGATTGTCCCTCACTGCGATCTGTCCGGTCCTGGGACTGGATTCCAGATCTGAGGGGAGGCTGCTTGAGGTAAGTAAAAGGAGTGAGAGAATAAAGGTAAAACTGCAACATTTTAGAAGGTTATACTGCTACACATTGTTCTAAAAATGTATAAAGATGGCTCGACTGTAAGCATTACTATCACAGCATTAGTGGATAATGTCCATTCTGCAGAGTATATTTTTGGTTAGCAAGATGGTTTGGGAAACTATCCATGTAGGATTGGGTTTGATTTAGTAGTTCTGTATGAAATTGTTGAGTCAGTCCTGGGTTGCACGCTCCATTGAAGCGGACAGTGGCTAACAGGACTGCAAAAAACAAACTCCAACTGCAAACGGTAATCTTAATCCTTTAAGAACCAGATGTGTGTGAAATGCAATGCAAACCCCACTGTTCCTTAAAGGGAAACATTCACATACAGAAAACTTTTGAGCATTTGTTTAATTACATAAGAAACATTAGGAAAGGTGCGCTCTCCTTTTTTTTTTTTACTTAATTATTAAGATATTACACTTCAAAGTTATCCACTTCCGCATACTGCGGCACAGCTCTCAGGACTTCCCAGCAGCCTGTCATTCTCCTCCCACCAGCTGCCCCCGGGAGCACGTTCACGCTTCACTTCGGTGTGGTGTGAACGGCTCCTAGTGTTACAGCAAGCTCCAATTAGCATTATACTGAGGTTGCAACCACAATAGTACTACTACTGTAACCTCAGTATAATGTGAATCGCCGCTTCCTGTAAAGATAGGAGCTGTTCACACCACACCCAAGTGAAGCGTGAACATGCACCCAGGGGCAGCAGGGAGGAGAATGACAGGCAGCTGAGAAGTCCTGAGAGCCGTGCCGCAGCTACAGTGTGCCGCAGTATGCGGAAGTTGAGAACTTTGAAGTTTAATATCTTAATAATTAAGTATAAAACAAAAGAGAGCACCTTTCCTAACGTTTCTTATGTAATTAAACAAATGCTCAAACGTTTTCTGTATGTGAATCTTCCCCTTTAAAAAGTAGGATAACGCATTCCACCTGCTTCAAGGAGAAATGCACTGATATCAACTGTCATGTCCGACTCCATGGATGTGACATCCTTAACAGATTGAACAGTCCATATCTTCGAAAAAGGCACAAGGATAAAATTAAAGACATTAGGATTTATTTACCGTAGTAAAGTAAATAGAAGATGTTACTTCTCCGTTAACCCTGTGTGTGTCAGTGGGGTATGCAACGCATTGCGAAACGTGACTAAAGATCAGGTAAGGATTATCATGTTTTGCAGCAAGTCACACTTACTATTTAATAAACTTTGCATGAAGAGAAAAAGGTTGATCATATCTAGGAGCCAAAAGTGCCCCCCTTGACCTTAGTCTGAACACCCCTGGTTTAGGAATGGATACTGTATTGTTTTACAGTGTAGTTTCAGGTTACTAAATGTAACTTTATATCATATGGGGTGATAGTTTTATAGGAAAAAACAGAGTGGGTAAAGGCAACCTTTGGCACTTCAGCTGGTTGTGGTTCAAGGGAGCTGTCATTTTCAGCAGCTTCGGTGTAAAATGTTGCATACCCCTGAATTTTATTTTCATTGGTTAGTGGACATTATTACTTATTAAGATACTGATTGCTCTTTACACCGAAGTGACTTTTTAGTATTCGCTTATTTAATAAAGTGAATAAGATTTGCTATGCGGGTAGAAAAATCATCAGCACAGCCAGCATCTATGGCAAGGTTGGGCAGTCTGAAAGAGGAATTCTTTACTCTTGACTACAATTCATATCAGCCAGCTAGCTGTTTGAGGGCCAGTGGTGGGAGTTGTAGTCCTCAACAGATAGAAGTCTTCAAGCTGAACTATCATCCCAAATAAATTCCCCCCCCCCCAATAATCAGTCTTATATAGCGAAAAGCTTAGAAACGTTACTATTATCCAGCATAAGCACAGTGTTATTAAGAAATCCTACTTCTCCAGAGACTAACATCCAGACTTCTTGCTTTAGAGGCATATACGCAGTCAGTCCCTTCCTGTTACCTTAAGGTCCAATGCAACGCCTCCTAGAGGAGACCGGGACAGACAGCACATGTGAGCAGATGTCTGTAAGCCAAGATGTCTGCTCTGATGCCTGGCCATCAGTCTCAGAAGCAGGATTTCTTAATAATACTGTACTTATGCTGGATAATAGTACTATTTCTAAGCTTATAGCTCTATGACTAATTATTGGGGGGGAGACTTTATTTGGGGTGATAGAGGGCTTCAAGCAAAACTATCTGTTGAGAACTAAATCTCTGTTCACTGGCCAGCAAACAGCTAGCCAGGTGATATGAATTGTAGTCAAGAGCAGGAAGTCCTCAAGTAGGTTTCATTCAAGACCTTCTCCAACTGATTATAAGAGTCTTATGCACTTAGCAGGGACACAACTGAAGAGCCACAAAACAAGCATCTCTCTAGGCAAATTATCGTCATAGTAAATGCCTTAAAACAGAAAATGAATGAAAATGTTCTTCCTCAATTCTTGTTTCACTTGTAAAGGGCCATTTTTACCTTTTAGTAGATATCAGTAAACACTGCATTTGATAACATCTGCATTATCATCTTCTGACATTATCAGTGACACTGTGAGGCTGATGTATTAAGAATCGGATCAATGCAACATCCCCAAAGGTAACAAAATAAAAGAAACCATTAATTTAAGTGCTGTTTTAACCCCCTGAATACCAGAAGTCTCCAACACATTTTAACCCCTTGAATGCCAGAAGTCTCCAACACATTCTTTAACCCCTTAAGGACCAGTGGTCCTTAAGGGGTTAACAATGCTCTGCAGACCACCCTAGCATTCAATGGGTTAAAAGCCTGTGTTAAAATCAATAGGAATTTGGTGCCCTTAAATCAGCCGCTATATATTAGAAATGCGCAGTATGTGGCTCTCCAGCTTTTTTTGGGTTACAGCTCCCACATGGCTACCTTAGGAGCTGTAGTTCAACAAGAGCTAAAGAGTCATGCGTTGCACACTACTATGTGTGTATACAGTATAATATGCATATACATACAAACAGATATACACAAACATATATAAATAACAGACAAACATATACACGGACTGTTAAAATATACATATTATGCTTATTGCTTAAAATGGAACTGTCACTTTGAAACGACTAGATGATTTTGAAAGATTTCAAAACCAAAACTACAATTATGTTAGGTGTCTTTCATTTAAAACAATAGTTTATAAGATATTTCACTTTGTCAGCGCAAGTCTTCCAACTCTTCATTGCCAAATGTCACTTCCTACCAGGAAATACTAGCTCACCGCATCAACTGACAAATAAAGCTAAAGAGTTCAAAAACTACTGTTTGAAATGAAAAAAAGACTAACAAATAGGAGTTATTTTGGACACACTTTTCAATATTGCCTGTTACAAAGCGACAGGTCTACTTGAATTTTGGCCAGTACCAATAAAGAAATATGCATGAAAAATGCCACAAAACATAAGTTGGAACTCTGGAGTATCAGTGATGCAGATATATTAAAGTGACAGTAATACTTGCAAACTTTTTAAATTTAATTCAATAGATATTTTAAAAATACATTAATTGCGCCATTTTCGATCTCCCAAACCTTAATGGTTTGGGAGATATAAGTTTGCAAAGTTCCCCCCTCCCTCCCCTTGTGCTGACGTCAGCTTTCAAACTCAGAGAGTACGTTGTAGACCGTTCAAATGAAGTATTTCTTTGTAACTACCACGATCACGGCTCTGCTGAAGAGCCGCAGGAGGGTCAATGGACTGTGATCTCTGTCTCTAAGTTAGAAAGCCGACGTCAGCACAAGGGGAGGGAGGGGGGAACTTTGCAGACTGATATCTCCCAAACCATAAAGGTTTGGGAGATCGAAAATGGCACAATTAATGTATTTTTTAAATATCTATTGAATTAAATTTAAAAGTTTTCAAGTATTACTGTCACTTTAAGCGGAACTTAGGTAATCCTTCCGCAAATCAACTGCGCATAAATATACAGTTACGTCCTGGGTAAAAGGTCAACAAGAGCCCAATAACCAGATTCAAGTGACTGATAACTCACCCCAATAACTTGTGTGGGGATCCATGGGGTGCCAGGTGTGGGACACTCCAAGAGCAATTTAAAAAACACAGAAAAAGAACTTGCATGTCTGAAATGATCACTCCAATAAAATAATTAAAAGGGAACTCTCACCTCCTATAAAGTAATACTTATTTCATTCTCCGACCCCACTATATGGTGAATAGTTTTTTGTTTTTCCCAAAACCCTAATTTTATGGAGAAATAAGCTTCTAAAGTGTTACCGCATGACGTCACATCAGGCCTTGCTGCAGTACAGCTCTGTACCACAGGCTGTCAATCTTCTCCTTGTCTCCTCCCCTGCTGTGCCTCATTCCCTCCTCCATATCTGATGTTTGACTCCTCCATATGACCTGGCACGCCCTCATTGGCAAGAGAGCATGACAGGTGACATGGAGGATTCGAATGTCAGACAAGGAGGAGGGAACGATGGACAAAAAGGGAGGAGAGGTTTGACAGCCTTCGGTACAGAGCTGGACCGCAGCATGTTCTAGTGTGATGTCATGTGGTAACACGTCAGAAGTCTATTTTGCCATAAAATTAGCGCCAAACAATTCAACCTGTACCGGTGACAAAGAAAGAAGTATTACTTTATAAGAAGTGAGAGTTCCCCTTTAAAGACAAATAACTTTGGTTAGGTTGTATATTAAAATCAAGGTTGTGAAATCATTGGAATTTTTTCTTTGACTGATGGGGGCCTAATTTAAGTGTATCAACGGAAGCTCAGTGTATCAGGTCCGTGATTAATTGTGGTACGCGAAACGTGTTGAACTCCAAAATTCTCTATTACTGTGCCGAGTGAGCCATCACAATATGGATTTTAACCCTTTCAGTGCCAGAGTGGTATGCAAGACATTGCAAAGGAATGCGTTGCGTACCCCCTGGCACTTTTTTTTAATTGCATTATTGGAGTGATCATTTGGGAAGTGCAGACTCTTATTCAAATCAATTTCATCACACGGGACAAAATAAGAATAAGAATATGGATTTAAGGTGGCTTTTAACCCCTTAAATGTTAGAGACTTTTCCAATGCATAGCTTTGCAATAAGTTAACACGACTTCTCTACCTTTCAACCCCATTTAACTCAACATGGATTTAGAGACCCTTAATGTATCTTCCCTTAATGAGGTTGGTTCGCTCCAGAAATGTTCCAGTTCTAGTGTAGCAGTCTGTCCTAATCAGCACTATTGGATCTTAAAGGGACACCAATGTCCCATAAAGAATTATTCTTGTTTTGTAGAGTTTAAAAAAATAAATTACGTGGCATGAATCCTCTCTCTCAAACCTTTACGGTTTGAGAAATTTGCATGTAAATTCCCTCCCCCCTCCCCTTCTCCTGACGTCAGAGCTGTGCTGACACAGCAGGAAATCCTGGTCGGGGACCAGCCAGCGGCTCTGCAGCAAAGCCGAAATCTCATTATTTAAAAATAATTATTTCATTGGAAAGGTCTACAACCTGTGACTGGTTTGCAAGCACACTTTGTAGACCATTCCAATGAAGTAGCTCTTTTTAAATAACACAATTTCGGCTCTGCTGAAGAGCCTCCTCGAGTCAGCCGACTCCAATCTCGTCAGCTTTACAGCAGACATCAGCAAAAAGGAAACTTTAGATGCGAATATCTCTCAAACCATAAAGGTTTGAGAGATGGGATTTGTGTCACACCATTTATTTTTTTAAACTCTACAAAACAAGAAGAATTTTTTTTATGGGACATTACTGTCCCTTTAAATCCCACCCCCGCAGATTATGTTTGATTTGCCATTTCAATACAAAATGGATAGATCCTCCCTCTCACTACTGATTGGTGGATGCCCCTTGACCTCTACTGATCTGGGTGTGATCTCTCCCTTGCCTATAAAATGCATTAAAAGAAAGTAGTCATTATTTATTAATAAAATGCCCAATTTAGTAAAGAAAGGTTCTTCAAAACGCACGTATATTGATCGATAAATAGATGTGTGTTTGAAGAGATACACAAGTTTATCTAGATTTCCTGTATGTGTATAAATACCAATACATAAATACATTTATACACACACACTTGTTTCTATCTACAATTGAATTGCATTACCCAAAGCCTGCACACGTGCATAAGGCAGGGCCCTCTCGCATGTTCAATTCTGCCCAGTTCTTGAAAAACACAGGCAACTTTAAGTCATGATTTCTGACCCCTGCAAAGGACACTGGGATAATCCTGCTGCAGCTATTGACTCCCATCTAATACTGCTTTATGGATAAAACCAGGATGGGACCATGCCTCTCCCCACAAAAAAAGTACTAAATGATAAACCCTTTGAATGCAAAAGGTGTACGCAACGCATTGCTTTGCAATGCATTATATACCCATTGGGCAGTCAAAGGATTAAAGGAATAGTAATGTTTCACAATAAAAGCAGCTCCAATTAATCTTCATGGAGAGTGTTATTTCAATACTGTCCGAGTTGTAGTTCAAGAGTAATTGAATGATAAAGTATCCCCCTCCCGCCCCCTTAACGGATGTAACACTACTCATCTCAGAGCAGCAAGACTGTCCGGATTGATTGCAGAGAGGGACAATCTTCAGTGAGCGTAAGGAAAAACCTAAAAATCCTGTCAAGGGGGTCAGTGTTTTCCTTATGATCACAGTAAGACGATTGTCCCTTGCGGACAGCTGTCGGGTCCCAGGACCAGATTCCACATGTGAGGGGAGGAGGCTTACACTAGATAAAGTTATCCCCCTCCTGCCCCTTTTATCAATTACTCTTAAACTACAACTATGACAGCACTGAAATAACACTCTATATGGCCCAAATACTATGAAGATTAATTGGAGCTGATATTTTTGTGAAACATTACTATCCCTTTACAGCGGAACTATTGCGTAGATATAATTGACCCCCAATTAAATGTTAGTATACTGGTAATCATGGAAATAGCATCATAACGTTTAAGAAATACCAGCATTATTTGCAATTATAAGTTCGTATGGGACTCACAATAACACAACAGCGCAAACATCTTAGAGAGGTGGGATCTGTGAGCCCATGCTGCCAATCTCTGCCTTTACCGTATGGTACAGTGACACTCCCCTTATGGCAAATAACCTATCACTGACTAGTCAGGGATGGACGGCTCAGGAGCACAAATCCCCCTTTGCTAAGATGTCCGAGTCGTCGTGTTGAGGTGAATCTCATACAAACTTACGACTACAAATAATGCCGGCACTTAATGAACGTTATAACACTATTTCCATGATTACCGCTATACTAACAGTTATTTGGGGGTCAGTTAGATCTACATCACAGTTCCTCTTTAAACAACCTTAATAAAATAAATGGCCAGGTTGAGATTCGTTTAAAAACATGTTTCCCTTCTTTACAGGAGAACTACATTTTGTTAATGAAGGAAAAAAAAAAAAAAAACGTGACGTGGCTTTTTTGGCCAACAAAACCAATGATACTCCTACCGAGTGAAATATTTAACTCTTTGAGTGCCTACTGTATGAAAAGCCTCCAGACAGAAGAACAATCCGTACATGTGTTTTTTTGTCATGGGGGGGGGGGGGGGGGAAGAAGCATCCTTTAACTGCTTAAGGACCGGGCAATTCGCACATGCAGCTGGGCACTTCATGGGTCTCTTTATGGCTCACCGACCCATGACATGCCAGGACTGTCAAGGGTCCTTACGGGGTTAAAAGAAGAGAAAACTTTAATTTAGTATGCATTAAAATGGTAATTTACGTTGCATAAGGTGGTGTTAACCCTTTGAGTGCAATGCGTTGCAAACCCCTCTGGCACTCAAAGGGGTTAACCAGTTAGAGATCTATTAACTCTCTGAGTGTCCGTGGCGTTACACCTATTCAGAAGGGTTACATTCAGGATGGGCAGCTTCTGGATCCCTTGCTGCCAAAACAAAAATAAATAAAGTGTGTGGGGGGGGGTGCAGAGAATGATTTGTATACAAAAGGGGGTAGCCAACTGATGTCCCACCGGCTGTTGGCAACTACAGATCCCATCATCACCAGCCAGCTAACCGCCGATGGAAGCTGTACCCCCCAGCAGCTGGCGGTGACACAATTGAGAAGCCCTGGGGATAGAATTTAGAACAGAGGAGAGAGTAATACTGCTAATGTTTTACTAAGGGACAGTTAGTTGTGGCAGAGCCAGAGGACGAGTCATCATTTCTTTCCCATTCATTGACCATCATCCTGGCAGTCTGGCCTGCAGCAGCCCTAACTGAGAGGGGACATGGGTTCAGCCCAACAGGATAGGACACACCAAGCGTGGA
>CM074721.1:522899377-523445221 GCA_037306005.1 Rhinophrynus dorsalis | reverse complement strand
TTCAATACTGTCAGAGTTGTAGTTCAAGAGTAATTGAATGATAAAGTATCCCCCTCCCACCCATTTTACTGATGTAACACTGCTCACCTCAGAGCAGCAAGACTGT
Source organism: Rhinophrynus dorsalis (assembly GCA_037306005.1). Lineage (NCBI taxonomy): Eukaryota > Metazoa > Chordata > Amphibia > Anura > Rhinophrynidae > Rhinophrynus > Rhinophrynus dorsalis. The sequence goes on along the minus strand of CM074721.1, from coordinate 523,445,115 downwards.
CCAGATGGATCACAGAGAGGGACAGTCTTCAGTGATCATAAGAAAAAACCTGTCAAGGGGGGCAGGGTTTTCCTTATGCTCACAGTAAGAAGATTGTCCCTTGCTGTGATCTGTCCGGTCCCAGGACCAGATTCCACACCTGAGGGGAGGTGGCTTACACTAGGTATAAGGGGCAGGAGAGGGTTACTTTATCATTCAATTACTCTTGAACTGAAACTACTGACTGTATTGAAATAACACTCTCCATGGCCCAAATACTATGAAGATTAATTGGAGCTGCTTTTATTTTGAAACATTACTATATTTTTAAAGGGAAACACCTCCTAATAATAACCTCCCACTTGCCGGTAAATCCTAACGGTCCCTTGGCGTTTTGCTCCTGTGCTTTTGTTAGAGAGACATTTTTACTCGGCCCTGGATGTGGTGTCCCTGGAGAAAGATTGCTGGCATTTTTTTTTTTTTCCCAAACTGAAGAAGGCCGACTGCACAAGTCTACCTATCACTTTAAGGACCAGAGGGCTGAACAATGTATTGTGCAGGTATCTCCCAGAACTGTTGAGTGAAGAACTGATGTCACCCAGCCCTTCAGATCACGGAGATCTGCAAAGACTTAAGCTATGGGAACGAGATTCTTATAGTTGTCAGAACTAATCTGTAGTAGCTGTATTAGTAATATAAAGATATTAGTACTTTGGTATTTGGTACTAACAAGACAAGCTTTGGAAAGGTCAACTTTTCCCTCAGGTCAGGCAATAAATCTTTGTATAGTTGTCAGATAACATCCCGCACTTATAAAACCCATTTCCCTTTCTTTATGCTGCCTTTTAAGCCTTGTACACTAGAGAAGTTCCTAGCATGCAATGGAATAAGGAAGTATAGTGATTTTCCATGGAAGAGATGAGGTTCTGGTATCACTCGCACACCCGCTACACAATCGTGTATAGACATGATCCTATTTGTGTCATCTATTCATGCATTGCAACATCTACTCAACAACCTGTATATGATGTCAGAACAATTCAGTCTCTGAAGGTGTTGCTCCACTTCCCATTTTAACCCTCACTTGGATATTTCTGGTACCTGATCAAGAGGTGCTCCCATCGTTAAAACAGCATCAAATGAAATACAGGACTCTGCACTAATTAATCCATGCAATAAAATAATCACTGTTAATAGAGCAAAACATAAAATGAAATAAGCTCATTGGCCTCACTATAATGAAGTAGAATGTGTTGATCTTACACATTTTGCACTATCCAACACTTAGTCATACACCCCACCCCCAAAGTAAAGCAAAAACCCTCTCACCAAACCACTTTATATACACATACAAGGGGCTGAAAATCAGCCAGCCAGTCAGGGCTTCTCCTCCCTTAATACACACCCCTTGATCACAATTTGTTACAACCCACACATGGTCGCTACTTCCTGTCAATTCCATGTGGATTATGAAGCCACCAGAGAAGTTCCTCCTTCGCTAATTGAGACAGGGACATGGCATGAGACAGGTGAGAGCATTGTCTTGACCAGCTCCTAAGAATGTCCAGTCGTAACTTCCTTGTGTGGCATGGAGTATGGGGATGGCTTCCAGAGTGGAGTCCAGGCGACCTAGGACTCTTATGTAATCCCTCACGATCACTGACAGCCAGGATATTGCTTGAGTAACATGATGAGAGAGCCTGGATCTTGTCTTACAGTAGAAATACCCTCCCATGAAGGGTACTGAATCTCACTTCCAAGAAGAACAGAACCTGCGAAGGTACCAGAGAGGATTTCTTGAATTTGAGCAACCAACTTGCTCGAGGATGAGGATGCACTCTTGAATCTGTGATGTGAGCACGGCTTCCGAAGGAGCCTTGAGTAGAAGGGTGTCTAAATAAGGGGTCAAGGATATCCCTTGAGCACAGATGTGAGCTGCCACAATAGTCAAGGCCTTCATAAAGATCCTTGGAGCAGATGCTAGTTCGAAGGGCAGAGTGGTGAACTGGTAATTACTGTTCTCGAAGTCAAAGAAAAGGTTGATAGTCTGGATGAAACTGAGGATCCAGGGAGACAAGAAATTCTCTCTCGGACACATGGCATTGAAAACAGATCACAGGGATTACATCTTTAAGCAAAGAGCTAGCATATATTGGATGAGATATTTCAAACTTTTTGTGGTTCCCAAAAAGGATGGCAGCTATTCTGGTCTTGAAGTAAAAACTGGTGAAACGCTCCTGAGCTGGAACGGGGACCAGCACCCATTTTTCCAACACAGCGGATATTGCATCAAAGGCCGCCTAAGTATGATATGTGTTGGCCTCCTTGATATTGGCTAGCATGACCAGAAGTTGCTCTCTAGGAACATTCCAGAGAGATGTTTGAGAGAGATGGGGTGGGTGGGAAATCAATAGCAGTGGGGTAGTCCCTGGAACAAGGCCTCAGGTGAGAGAGGATAAAAGGTTGGAAATGCATTTCTTATGAAAATTTTCTGTCAGGAGCCATCCATTCTTCCAGGATAACCTGGTGCAGGAAAAGGGAGGAAAAATGGACAATTACCTTATGCGTCATTGGAAGATATCCAGAGAGGAAGTCCCTGTATCAGAAGGTTCAGAGACCTGCAAAAGTCTCTAAAACAGGGTCTTCCTCACAGTCAGTCATCGCCAAAAGACAGGGCAGAATCCATGTCCTTAACAGTGTCATCCTCCTCCACAGAGGAATCTCCAAACTGAGACTGACCCCTAAAGACAGTCAGCTTGTCTGATAATGGGCATGGGGAGCCAAGAATGGAGAACCCCTTCAATAGATTAAGGGATACAAGAAACTGAAGACACCAGAGTCTTAACCCAAACTGGCTCTTGTTCTGTATTGGAGGGCCCCTGAGGAGTAGTAGGGGCCACAGTGCAAGAGGGACATAGGGTGCCTGAATATTCCAGTGGAAGCCCAGTTTGGCATGAAGAACGATGTGCTAAAAGGGTTAAAGGGACCCCTGCATCAGCCCTGTGGGCCTACAGATGTTGTGGAAATATAAGTGCATGTTGTAGTTAAATCAAAGTAAGCAAAATGCTTAAAACTGCAATTTCGGGACAAGACGCAGTGATTTATTAATAAACACAGCATTAGGGAGCTTATCCCTGAAGCTACCAAGTGGCCTTGTAGATGAAAAAATAAAAAAATAAAAAATTGCCATTTTTACTATTATCATAACTTCTCCAGGGCCTCTAAATTAGGCTGCTTACTTCTTCCCTTTAAACCTCCCACTGACCTTCAAAAGCTGACCCCACCGATAGGAATTTGAGGGAGCAGGATTTCAGCAAAGAGAAATTCTCAAGAGATGTAAACAGAAGCTAATGTTTTAGTACAGGATAATGCCAGATTTGAGGTGTATATGGGTAAGAAAGATCTGGGAGTTGTTGTGATTGAGTGATGTCTAGAAGTGAGTAGAAACCCTGATTGGCTAATTTTCATTTCCTAGTATGGGTATACAATGGGGCTGATAAGCGGGCTCTTCCTTTATGGGGGTCTATGACTAAGAGGGGGATGCAAAAAAGCAGACAAGACCAACCCGTTGTACTATGTTATGCTGCACCCGGTGAGCTTATTTTATTGTTTGTGCTGCACAATTAGAGAGATGATTTTATTGCATGGATTTAATCTTGAGTGTAGAGTTCTATATAACAATTGCTGCAGTTTGGTTGCTGGCAACGCCTCTTGATCCAGCACAGAATTATCTGGATGAGTGCTGCGGTGGAAATTAATGCCCAGTTAGGAATGAACAGACATACAGTAAGTAGTGATACTAGCTAGGAGCTTAGCTTTTTTTTTTTTTTTTCTAAACATAGGGTCCATTAGGATTTCCATACCATAGAAAAGTAAATTGGGGGTGCACTATTATGAGTTATTAGTTCTCCTTTAAACCTCTGAGCGCTAGAGAGTTATCCAACCAGCACTCAAAGAGTTAAACAGATACACATTATTATATAATTTTTATTTATGATAAATACACCTTCCCCTTTCTATTTGTAGACATGTAACCACACAGTCTTGGCAATCGTTATACACGTGTGTGGACCTACTCCCAATTAGACCGTGTGACTCACACTGTATTTCCAAAACACACCTAATATTGGGAAAAAAACTGAGGGAAGAATATTAATAAGGTGCAAATCCGGGGTTATGGGGAGCAATAACGCACCTCTGAATTGGATTACTACAAATCGGGAATATTACAGGATCAAAAGGACACAGAGGAGCTTGATTAATGTAATGAGATGTTACAGTACAATAAGGCACTCAGGAGCTGGGTTACTTTAATAAGGTGTTACAGGACAATAAGACACTCAGGAGATGGGTTACTGTAATAAGATGTTACAGGACAATAAGGCACTCAGGAGCTGGGTTACTTTAATAAGGTGTTACAGGACAATAAGACACTCAGGAGCTGTGTTACTGTAATAAGATGTTACAGAACAATAATACACTCAGGAGCTGGGTTACTTTAATAAGGTGTTACAGGACAATAAGACACTCAGGAGATGGGTTACTATAATAAGATGTTACAGGACAATAAGGCACTCAGGAGCTGGGTTACTTTAATAAGGTGTTACAGGACAATAAGACACTCAGGAGCTGGGTTACTGTAATAAGATGTTACAAGACAATAAGGCACTCAGGAGCTGGGTTACTGTAATAAGATGTTACAGGACAATAAGGCACTCAGGAGCTGGGTTACTGTAATAAGATGTTACAGGACAATAAGACACTCAGGAGCTGGGTTACTGTAGTAAGGTGTTACAGAACAATAAAACACTCAGGAGCTGGGTTACTGTAATAAAATGTTACAAGACAATAATGCACTCAGGAGCTGGGTTACTGTAATAAGATGTTACAAGACAATAAGGCACTCAGGAGCTGGGTTACTGTAATACGATGTTACAAGACAATAATGCACTCAGGAGCTGGGTTACTGTAATAAGATGTTACAAGACAATAAGGCACTAAGGAGCTGGGTTACTGTAATAAGATGTTACAAGACAATAAGACACTCAGGAGCTGGGTTACTGTAGCAAGGTGTTACAGAACAATAAAACACTCAGGAGCTGGGTTACTGTAATAAGTTGACAAACAATAAATGCATTCCGGAGAAACATTACTCACCAAGAACTAATGAGAGGCTGGATATGGTGGTAAAAAGGACCAGGAATCTGGGCTGATCCATTAGTGAGTGTTTAGGGATTAAACAAACTGGTCCACTATAGAAAGGCACTGCAGGACTGAGAAATCAGAACAAGCATCTGTTAATAGGGTGAGAAATGCTATTGATGTATATAAAAACACCTGCAATAATGAAATGATCCCCTCATGTCAGTGCATATAACAGATGCGCAAGAATAACTGTCTACCACAGGGATGGCCAATATTTGAATCTCCAGTAGTCAAGAACTACAACTCCCATAATCCCCAACCAGCCAATGACTGGGTGAGGATGATGGGATTTGTAGTTCCCAGCAGCAGTAGGCGAGTATATTAACCATCCCTAGTCTACAACATGTGCAAATGCTACTGAGTAGTCCCCTTACTAGTTGACACATACAGTTAGTAACAATATAGGTGTAAATATACATAAACACATCTACAAGTATAAAAACACATCCAAGCATATACATTTACACCAGGTATGCAATATCTCACCTATCAATGAATGTACACCTTTCACAGATATATGGATTAATAGGGAGGATGATGGAAATTGTTGCCCAGCAGCTGTTGAGTTGCAGGTTGTCCACCCTGGAATATATAAATAAAGCTGTAGGAGGTGTAGACTAGTATATAATCGATATGTAAAAGTTTTCAGCTATTACCCTAAGAAAATGCTAGTTTCTCCTAGCATGGACATAAAGGGACACGTGTACAAAGAAACAGGTGGACAAAAAGGTGTGAGTGTTAAACCTTTGAGTTTGAGTGGCACTCAAAGGGTTAAAACTTCAGAACCAGACTTTTTTTGATAGTAAAGGGATATATACACACACACACACACACACACACACACGTGTAAAAACCATGGTCCGGGTGAAGTTAACACTTTGAGTGCGAGAGGGGTACACAAAGCTTTGCGTACCCCTCTTGCACTCAAATGGTTAAGAGGCTGGTCCTGCTCTGCGTCCTGCTGCCGACACAGTCATGCACTGTACAGACTGTCCGAAAGCACAGAATGCTCCCAGCACAGAACTCCCTGCATTCTGTGCGTTCAGGCAGTCTCTACTGCACATGACTGCTTCTGACAAACATCCTAGCATTTTACTATATAGAATCATCATATATATATATAATAATTTGCTAAATGTATGTTTGTTAGAAGCAGTCATACTCAGTAGAGATGGCTGCGTGCGCTGCAGTTATGCGCACTACAGACTGCCCTCTCCGCAGCTGATAACGGAGTGAGGCTCCGAATTCAGACAGTAGTCAGTGCGCAGAGAGGACTGCGGTCTGAATTCGGAGTGTACTATGGCCGTTGCTGGGTGGCACGGTGGCCCGTGTACACGGGCTCTTCTACTAGCATAGATTTAAAACACTCCCAAAATAAAATGTGGACTTCCAGGCTTCTGGGATTTTTTTTACCCCCCTGTATAAAACACAAAATGGAGCCATTCTGGGTCAAACCATCTGCACTATGTGAACAAATACATTTATACGGATTTAAATGGGGTTTTAACCTCTTGTACGCTAGAGAGGTCTCCAGTGTGTTGGAGAACCATCTAGTAATTAAGGTGTTTAAAAATGTCATTTAGATCAATGAGTATTCTGGGAAATATTATAATTGGTCCCTACAGTACAGCTGGTATGTTCCAGAATTGTAAATTTTTCTTCCTGCATGCAGCCCATAAGGCAGGGATGGGGAAACTGAGGCCCTCCATCTGCTACTAGACTACAACTCCCATCATTCCCTGCCTGCCAACTGATGGGAGTTGTAGTCTGGTAGCAGCTAGTGGGCCTCATATGGTCACCATAAGGCTTTATGTATAAAAGCAAAAAGGATCAACAAGACACTGGAGATCTATTCAACAAAAACTTGCATGCATGCATGCCCTTATCCTTTCCCGTCTGGACTATTACAACTCCTTACTTATTGGTCTGCCTGCTACCCATATCACTCTTCTTCAATTGATTCTTATCTCAGCCACCAGAAAAGAATACTCTATCTTCCAGAACAATGCTTACCCCATCACTACTAAAATCATTGTTATGGCTTCCCATAAATCAACGTACAAAATTCGAAATCATCCAAATTACCGTCAAGGCTCTCCAGCGTTCACATCATAGATATCCAACCATATACCTGTAAGTCCTCTATGCATAGTGAACAGCTCACTGCTCCTCTAACCTACGTAGCTGTATCATGACACAAGGCTTCTTACCTAGCTTTTCCCTACCACTAGAACTCTCTACCACCCTGCAAAAACTTCAAATCTAAGCTAAAAGAACACCTCTGTAACCCTGAAAACCAAGATGTACATGTACATCATAGGTCCTTTAGGCACGTTCACCCCATGACGTACATGTGCGTCCTTTGTCCTTAAAGGGTTAAGGTAGCACTGCTGTAATATGTAAACCTTATTTCATATGATATGCACAATCGGAACTGTCAAAATTGTACTTCCTCCTCCACCTAATTGTATCTGTATGTCACCCATCCTATCACTGTATTACTCAACAGCTGCAGGCCAACCCCGTGCTTTAATATGCCACTGACACTGCGTGACTGTATGTAACTGGCTAACAAGGACTCCTTCTCTCTTCTCTATCCACCAGATGCCCTTTTAGCAAAGAATAATCAAGAATTATAAAAAGGGTTTCAGAACAGGACATTTAACCCCTTAGTGACAGGCCGGGCACGCACGCAGCCAGCACTTAACACCCGCCAAACTTTTTTATTCATTTTATTAAATGACTTCAGAGGCGTACATGTACGTCCTCTGTCCACCTGGGACATCCGCTCGGGACGTACATGTACGTCCACAGGCGGTAAGGGGTTAACCAGGGAGAAATCTGATTTCCACGTTGGGAAAAGGAAGGAATTATATTCTCTTTGAGAGAAAACTAGAAATCCCTTTAAGTGGCCCTGTCACCCAAGACATGTTTAGATTGTTTTAACTCTTAAAGGTTTTATTAAAATAATAACCTAAACAATGTTAGTCCTATCTCTCAAACCTGTATGCTTTGAGAGATAAATTAAGATAAAGTTCCCCTCTCCCTCCCCCTTTTGTGACATGACCTTTAAAGCTGTCAGCCCGAGATTCTGGTCGCGTGACCAAATGAGGCTCTTCAGCAGAGCCGAAATAGCATGATCATAACACGCAAATACCTCGCTGGAACAGTCTACAAAGTGTGCCAAAGCGTGCACACTTTGTAGACCATTCCAATGAAGTATTTGTGTCGATTCGGCTCTGCTGAAGAGCCTAGTTTGGTCACGTGACCAGAATCTCGGGCTGACAGCTTTAAAAGGTCATGTCACAAGAGGGGGAGGGAGGGGGGGAACGTTATTGAGAACATTTATTGAGAGATAGGACTAACATCGTTTAGGTTATTATTTTAAAGGGATAGTAATGTTTCATAATAAAAGCAGCTCTAATTAATTATCATATTATGTGGACTTTGGAGAGTGTTATTTCAATTCTGTCAGAGTTGTAGTTCAAGAGTAATTCAATGACAAAGTATCCCCCTCCCGCCTCTTTTACTGATGTAACACTGTTCAGCCAGATCAGAAGGGAGGTGCCCAGGTAGACTGCAGAGAGGGACAATCTTCAATTAAGATAAGGGAAAAACCTGAAAAGCTTGTCAAGGGGGGCAGGGATTTCATTGTTTTCATAGGAAGAAGATTGTCCCCTGCTGTTATCTGTCTGGTCTTACAACCAGATTCACATCTGAGAAGAGATGGCTTACACTAGGTAAAAGGGGAGTGAGGGGAAACTTTGCTTGTGAATATCTCTCAAACCATAAAGGTTTGAGAGATAAGACTTATATCGTTCTTCATGTTTTTTTAATGCCTACAAAATAAAATAAAGTTAAAATGAAGTATTACTATACCTTTAATAGCTACAATATTATTTTTTATTATTACTAGACTTTACTATCCCTTTAAAGAGAATTTCTGGCTACCTCTTTGGCACAGTGTAACGGATTATGCCAATTCCCTGCCCAGTATCCTAGTCAGTTATGTTTAGGCCAGACTTAGCACTCACGGAGCCATTACAAATACCCCAGTGTGTGGGTTCTGCCTAGATTCATTCAGAGCACAGTGTGTGCCAACATTAGCCCAGAACAGAAACTAATTAGCATAAAGTGCCACCAACAAATGAAAGTTAATTTCTCAAAAACTAATTGATAGCACAACATATAAGCATTTTTTTTTCTTTAAATGCTATTAATGTATCTTATGGTGAGGGGTCCAGTTTAAATGTGGTTTTGTTTGCCTTCCACTGGATTAACAAACAATATCAAAAAGTTGAACTTGATGGACCTGTTAAAGTGGAACGGTCACCTTTATAAAAAAGGAAAAAAAAAAAAAAAAAAAAAATTGTAGGCAACTATAAAACATCTTGTAAAATTACCTAGGTGTTTTATTAAAATTGTGTTCAAGCTATTTGCATTCTCCTTTTTTGTGCTATACGAGATCTCACCTGATCTGCCCTCTGAGTGCTCCTCGCCCTTTGGGTTTGATGTATGTGTGCAATGAATTTTACCTCTCTTTGGCACTCAAAGAGTTAGATGCTTTAGCAACTAATCCAGGTTAGAGGGTTTCCCCAAAGCCTCTGCTCCCTAAGTTCACACGTGGCTCTGCTGCTTATCTATCGGGGAGAGGGTTTCCACAAGTCTCCTCTCCCAAATGGATCAACACACATACACACAAAATCTGTTCAACTCTTTGATTGCTGGAGTGTGCATGACATTTTTCATCCCACTGGCAGTTAAAAGGTTAAAAAGAATCTAAAGATGGAAAATGTCCTTACGTGAAGCAGTGACTAGTACACTTGCTATATTACTAAGTTACCTATTTCACATAGAAACAAACTCATTGCAAGGAAAAACTTGCAACACTATTTTATACCGGGAACTAAAATGCTTCTCGATAGTTTATTACCAGAGGCGAAACTAGAAGCCACCGGGCCCTGGTGCAGAAACTGCCATGTCCCCCCACCCCCAGACCATACTGTTCCCCCATTGCTTCACATCTCCACATTGCATCCCTTTTGCCCACAATCTCCGCATTGACCCCCCCATTGCCCCCGATCTCCACGTTGCTTCCACCAATGCCTCCGATCTCCACGTTGCCTCCAAGCTCCTACCTCCCTGGTGGTCCAGCAGCGTGGCAGGAGAGGTCTGTGCCTCCTGCACAGACCTCTCTACAGTTTGAACTCCCATGCGTCATCTCTTCAGTAATGCAGAGCGCCGGCAGATGATGTCATCACCCGGCACTCTGCGTTACTAGAGTGTGGAAGAGGCCGCTCAGCTTCTACAGGTCTGTGCCGAAGAAGGCACCAACCTCACCTTGTTGCCAATTGCAGGCAGCGGGGGTTTGCAGGGGGCAGCTGGGCCCCTGGAGTGATGGGTCCGGTCGCACGTGTGCCCCCCATTGTTATGCCACTGTTTATTATAAAATCCTGCCAGGTGAAGATATAATATACAAGAAAGACTAACTGCTGTTAACCCCTATGAGAAAGAGGCAGAGAGTGTGTGTGTGGGAATCATAAAACAATGTTATATACTGGATCTTGGTGGCATTATAATCTTTGGCCTATTATGTTTTATAATTACACGTCAAATACATTGAGAATTAAAACATTTAAGTGCAAGGTGTAATCAAACCCATCTGATTCGAAAAAGCATTCGAGTCCAATGCATCTTTAAACCTTGGAATCAGATAAGTTTGCAAAGAAAGTTGTACACCTCTTTGGCAATCAATGTGTTAACTTCACTGGGGTTTTCTGCAGAGACAATTTGATAGCGGGTGTGAGGGAGACAGGGTATTTCTCTGACAATAAGGACAGCTATCACTATGCTATACAGCAATAAGTCAGCTTCTTTGCTCACATATAAACTAGTATTTTTATTTTAAATTATATATTATGTTTTAATGGTGTATAAGAAGACATGGGCTTTACTTATTGCAAGATGATTTAAAATTGCCTAAGTTATTTTAAGGAGACAGTTCCACTTTAATTTCGAACTCATAAAATATGTAACTGTATAAAAGGTATATAAATCAATACATGGACACTGCAAGGTTTTTCCTGCTGTCAACTGTGTGTGAATAAAAATGTACAGATGATAGATATCAGAACATTAAAGGGTCAGTAAAGATTTACTTAAAAATAAAAATAAAAAAACAAACAAACATGTATTGTATAGCTTTTCCTGGTAAGTACTAGGATATTCCTAGTTCTCGGAGATCCAAAAGTTATTACTGTCCAAACCTGTCACTGTCCCATTATATGTAAAATTGTAGCCAGTTACTCTTCTTTACTATCGAATTCAATCACAACTATACGGATATCAGTTAAATTGTAAGTGAACTGTCTAAACACCAAGGGAAAAAGGGAGACTCTTTTCCAGTAATAGAACCCACCTCATGATCTCATGCAGGGTGGAGATATGTGTTCTGTTAGACCCACACCAGCATCCTACCCCTAACTACAATTTACTTTCATTTTATTCACAGATACCAAAAAGAAAACCTCATACAAGAATCAAAACTGCCCTTATACAGCACAATAGATATTAGTTGTTCCATCCCTCCCAACATTTCAAATGTATAAAAATGAACACTTGTTTTAGGTGGTGTTGCTGGGGAAGCAGGGGGTGACTAGCATGTGGACCATTATCAAAATGTTTACAGTCTTTCATGACCTATTGATTCCTCTTCTTGTTCTAAAGCCAATTCAGTTACATGAACAAATCGTTTTACTTACACAGCAATACACAACACACAGTCAAATCTACTAAAAGGAGGAACACCAAGGTGAGTAACCTGGACAGAGGGATTTGGATCTGAAAGAGGAGTTATGGACTTTCTCCAAAAGAGAGACACTTGGGATGTATGCTACTACATAAAATCTTATAAAATAATCCATATTAGCATGTGGGGAAGCTCATAACCAATGCTTATTTGAAAAAGTATACATAATGCTAGGTCCACTTTAACCTTTTAATTACAACTCCACTATATATAGATTTGAAATGTAATTTAAAACCACACACAAAAAAGTTCAAAAACAAGTATAAAGTTATAGGAAGACAAGACAAGTATAAAGCTATAGGAAGTTTTTGGGAACTACAGCTCCCATCATCCCCAACTAGGTTGGCTTAAAATGATGGGGGATGTAGTACCCAACAGCTGTTAATCCAAGAACCTATTACCCCTGTGTCAATATAACAAACTCTGTCCTGTCACTATATGACTGCACACATATCACTATATTATTATAATGCTATACTCAGTCCTGCACATTTAATTCTGTATAAATATACATAGAAATAAATACATTAGCTGATACAAAGTAAATAATGATACACTTGGCTCTTACCTGTCCGGGAGTTGATGACCCCGCCCACTCGGCTGCTCATGTGACCACCACCCTTACACCTGAGGCACTTCCGGGAACACACCCTGGGACGTCTGTACGTCACATCCGGTGATACCTGCGAACCAGGAAGGACCCCTCTCGGCGTTCACCTGTGCTTGAGGAATCTTCACTTCCGGGACATCACCTGTTGACATTTCGCTTCCGGGAGGTCACCTGAGTCCCATTATACAGCAGAATGAGGTCATAGTTCTAACATCAAAGTGGAACAGTGGAGGGAAAAATTAACCCTTTGAATGCTAGAGGGCACGTCAAGGCTAGACAACTTGAGTCCCTCTAACTGTTCGGGACTACAGTTTCCACCATCCCCGTTGGCTGGGATGATGAGAAGTGTAATCCTTGCTGAGAGTTATGTGAATTGTAGTTCTGGACAAAAAGCCTCTCGGGTTCATACTATTCGATGAACTGCCTCACATGAATCATCAGACACCAGTGCTTATTTTGAACTAGATGATTTAAGTCCTAGTGCTAGAGGTCTCCCGACCTAGAATCCATGGAGTTAAAAAACAATTTTAGTCAACTGAACGTGTTGATTTACTCCCCCCCCCCCCCTTCGTGCGTGGTTTGCTCCACATCTGGGCTGGAATTCTGAGTAGAACTGACACAATCCTAGAGCAAACCATATGGTTCAGAATGGACAAATAGATAAATTATGCATGTATCCCCTTGAATACTGGAGGTCCATTATATAAGGGGTTAAACGCCGCCAGTAAATCGGTGGTTTATGTGTAGATTATTTGGTTTGCACCAGAATCGCACCAATTGCTTGGTACTCAGTGGGCCATGTGCTCAAACTTAAAACTGAATAATTGTGGGGCAAATCAACCACAGTTAGGGTTGTCAGATCATCCCTTTGAGTGCCAGAGGGGTACGCAACGCATTGCAAAGCTATGCATTGCGTACCTCTCTGGCACTCAAAGGGTTAAATCGGAACACATGAAAAATGCCTTCTGCATGGCTGTGGTATATAGAATGGAGCTGCAATGGTTACCATTTAGCCATGGAGCAGATATTTTACATATGTGTCCAGTTTTAAAGGGATGATAATTCTTAATATTGAAAACAATATATATTGCAGTTTTTTAATAAAATATATTTAATTCAAAAGTTATTGCACGTCAGACTCACATTTTTTTTGGTGCAGTACCTCCATGGCCTGAAATGATACAGTTGCGCTGTTGCTACAGTATCCTATGGAGGTTTATTGTCAACTGCTGATGTAGCCACAGCGCCACTATAACATTTCAGGTCATTTAGGCACTGCACCCAGAAAAATGCAAGATTTTAGCTCCAATAACTTTTTAAGTAAATATCTCTCAAGAGTGGGTGTACTATGGATTTGCTCATCAGTATAAAGCCTGCAATATACTTATTTTTCAATGTTATATGTTACCAGGGCCGCGCCTACATCGCCTATAGGGTGCACAGGTACTGGGGGCACAGACATGCAGCAGAGAAGAGCTGCACACGCACCACGCCAGGCACCGCAACACAGTCAGGTCTGTGTCCCTACTGCACTCCCTCATCGCCGTCAGCTCTTTAGTAATGCAGAGCGAGCTGGGAGTAAACATCTCCTGGCTCCAGGGCCGGATTTGCCATTAGGCAAAGTAGGCACCTGCCTACAGGCGCAAGCCAACAAGGGGCGCCTGCCATTTGGATTTTTTTAAAAAAATATTCTTTAAAAAAAAAAACAAAAAAAACTAGCTGCCTCGCTGGCTGCACCCACTCACATTGCCCGCCCCCCCGTCTTGTATCTGATGGAGCTCCCTCGTCGGCTCTGTAGGAATGCAGAGCGCTGGGAGATGACATCATCTCCCAGTGCTCTGCATTCCTGAATAGTTCAAGACTGTGCCAAAGGAGGCACATACAGATCTCCTACCACGGAGGCAGGAAACGGACAACGGGGGGAGGCAATGTGAGGGCAATGTGGAGCTAATGGGGGGCAAGTTGGAGCCGATAGAGGGCAATGTGGAGACAATGGGGGGCAAGTTGGAGCCGGTGAAGAGCAATGTGGAGATGGTGGGGGCAAGTTGGAGCTGATGGGGTGGGTGGCAATGTGGAGCTGATGGGGGGCATTGTGAGGGCAATGTGGAGCTGATGGGGGCAATATGGAGCTGGTGGAGGGCAATGCGAGGGCAATGTGGAGCTGATGGTGCAATATGGAACTGATGGGGGGCATTGTGAGGGCAATATGGAGCTGATGGGGGGCATTGTGAGGGCAATATGGAGCTGATGGGGGGCAATGTGAGGGCAATGTGGAACTGATGGGGCAATATGGAGCTGATGGGGGGCATTGTGAGGGCAATATGGAGATGATAGGGGGGCAATGTGGAGATTAGGAGCATTGTGGAGGTATCCAGTGCAGATGGTCCACAGGGGGCACTTCAAATTTCTGTGCCTACAGGCTCCTGAGATGTAAATCCAGCCCTGCCTGGCTCACTCTGCATTACTGAAGAGAAGACTGCGCAGGAGCTCTAGCAGCTACAAGTCTGTGATGGGGGGCAAAGTGGAGTGGTGGGGGCAAGTTGGAGCTGATGGAGGCAAGTTGGAGCTGGTGGGGGCAAGTTGGAGCTGATGGGGCAAAGTGGAGCTGGTCGGGGACATCTCTTACAGGCATCTCCAGACCAGGGGCAGACTGGCCCAGGGGGCAGAGAGAGGACAATCGTGAAAAGAGGTGGGGTATAAATAGGCGGAGTATAAAGGGGTGGGACACAAGGGGCGGAGCCAATTGGCAGCAAAATTAGGTTTTGCCTAGGTTGGCAAAAATCCTTGCACCAGCCCTGTATGTTACTATCCCTTACAAGGGATGAGCTAGCAACCCTAACTGAAGTAGATGGAACATTTAAATCAATATGAATTATTGTGTGTCTCTTATGACACACATACTTGGTACATATTAGACTGTAAGCTCCTTGGGGCAGGGACCTCTCTCCTATTGTTTGTCTGTGACACTTATTTTATCCCCATTTATTTACTGTAACATATTACTATTGTAAGGCGCTGTGTACACTCTGTAGCACCATACAGCTAAAGACATTCATACATACGCATGGCGCACTGAAGTATTTTTGAGAGAACATGTATTTAACCTTCTTTTCTTTAATAGGTTTACCCTTCTCGCCTGCATTCACAACCACATCAGCAGAAGATATGATCAATCACTACTGTTGTGTTCTTTTAGTATATGAATGCAAAATAGTGTTTCCATCTTAAGTCTTATAAAACTTCAGTGAGTTTTAAAGAGCTTTCAGAACAACCTATGTTATTTAGGCATTTTTTTTCCAGACAGTAGTTTGAGAGAGATTTACTTGTCTGTTTATGCAAATCAGATAGTACAGGCATGCTATCCAGATATTAACATTGTTTGCCAGTCTCATGGGCAGCACATCAGATAGAGCCCCACTCAGCCCAAGACAGGTGCAGTCAAAAAGCATAAAAAGACCGTCCTCCCCCTGCCATCCCTAATGTTTCACCTGTCCTTCCAGACAGAAGGTGCTTCATGTTTTCTTGTTTTTCTGAGCACCCCACTGGGTGTCTCTTGGGTGTTCATACAAGGGCCATCAGAGACAGATCCTGATGGGCTTCTTCTTTCCTGACCCTTAGACATTCCTCTGTGCTCTTCAGGGCTCCAACATGGGTTCTGTGTCTATGTTTAATAAGCAGCAGCCACTGCTACTCTCAAGGCCAGCCAGAGGAAGTTAGTGCATTACACTGCTGGACCGCAACAGCTAATAAGGCACTAGTACTTATGGTCTGTGTTCCACAGACTGGAAGACGCTATTAATATCCTTGTGGAGGTGGGCTCCCCTCTGGAGTGGGATGCTTGAAAAAATTCAGTGTCTTGACCAGAATTTGCTTCCATTCTGTTGTTGCTTGCAGGGTATGTTGGCTCTAGCCATCTTCATTGTTTCTTTAAGTGAGACTCCATGAGGTTCTCTCTCATTGTACATCTTATTTTATTCTATTCTGCATATTTACTGTTTTTTTCTTTCTTTTATATTTTTGGATAGATTGATAGCTAAGCCTCTGCTTGCCTCCTCTACAGATTGTCTTTAGAAGGAGGATATGCTAAGATGCTGTGACCTTCCTGCTGATGTGAATACTCTGCTGGAAGAACGTAATGTTTCTCCTCAGGCCAGTATGCCTACTTGTCTTGCGTCTTTATATTCTCACTTTTACCTTATCTCTAACGAGACATGGTGGTCTATGAGAGAGGAGGAGGATTTAGCGGGACCTTTCCATGCATCTTTTGCTCAGGATAGGGCACCTGCTTCTGGAAGAGTCCTCTATGAGTCTGGCTTTGATTCAGAGAGTTCTTCGGAGGAGGGAGCTAGGGAGGCTTTGTATATATTTTCAGTGGAATGTGTTGACCTGTTAGTCAAGAATGTGAGGATGGTCCTGAATTTGAAAGAAGATGAGGCCCCTAGATCGATGGCAGATGATTCCTGTAATGGGAACCAGGCGATGCACTCAATCCCTGAAAGTCATTGCTGGGCTTCTGTCTCCAAGATGCAGCTACAAAGTGGGTAGCCTGGTCAGTTCTGCTGCTAAATCCAGTGAATGGAAGTCAGAGGGGACTCTTTAGACCATTCCTGGAATAACACACACCAGATATGATGAACAGGGATCCAACAACTTTATTTGGGAAAACAGGGAGTATATATAGGGCTGGAATTCCTAACATAAACAAAAGTATAGTTTTAACCTTTCCGCACAGATCTCCAGCCAATGTGGAAAGGAGAGGCAAGGGATTCAAACGCGGCAGCCAATCAAGAGGCTCCTACCCTTTAAGCCTGGGGAGTGGGAGGGTGAGAGGGAACACAAAGGAGAGTTTAATCTTGCCACGCTGATCTATGGGGATCGGAGCAACAAGATGGAGCCAGGTGGGACCAATCACACAATCGCCTTACTTGTCAGATCAATGCCACTCTTGTTGGGGTATTGTTCGATAAGAGGCGACCAATGAGAGCAGCGCTTACCTGTCAAACACACTGTAGAACATCGACAACACATACCTCACAGGGAGCCGTCTACTGGTTGAGCACAGAATTACACATCGACATTACATGATTAGACACCAACATTCTATTTTCCCCATGGAACTGTAGGCGACCAAACAGCAGGCTGCCTACCTGTTGAGCAGACCAGGGTGAACAATCAGCAGGGTGCCTACTTGTCAAACAGACCAGGGCGACCAATCAGGGAGCTGCTTACTTTTTGAACGGGTAACATGTGAACACATACATATGGGGCCGTACAATGAGACAAATACCGAGCTTAACACACAGAAATGGGGAAATACAGTAGCATAATCCCTATAATCCATAACAGTCGAGAGGGGTCGGTTACAATCTCTATTTGGATTTCATAAATAAACACAAAGTTTTACTTGTCATGAGGTAATGGTATCCTTTATTAAATAGGAATGGGCTAATCTGCAGAAACACCTTCCATTTCCTAGAAGACTGAAGAGACTGTTTCCTTTTGATCCCAAAGTTCAGTTTGGGATCAGGTTCTCAGAGTTGACATCCATTGGGATCTACTTTCCTGCAAGACTACTATTGCTGTAGAGGACGAATCTATCTTCAGTAATCCCATTAATAGAAAGATAGAAGCGTTACTATGTAGGTGTTATGAAGCCTTGATTTCCATTCCATAGGGACTACACTGGATCTGTGGGAATTAAACCGCTTATGTAATGACTATCCAGTTTCACCCACATAAAGAGCTGTTGGGCATTTTGAACACATGATAAGTTATATTACATTGAGTGATTTGCAGGTGAAGGTAACATTGATCTTATGGTGTAACTGGGTGTTCGGTATGGGTATCTTGTCTGTGGTGTAAATGTGTGCACAGGTTTTACACTTACTTTGTAGGCAGGATGATGTGCCATTTTTTGTTTTTATGTTCAGGGCACTCCTTACCATCAGTTGTTTTAAATTGGGAGGCTTTCTGAAGGAGAGTAAGGGAGGCTGTCAGAATATGTTCTTAAAGGCATAGTAATGTTTCATAATAAAAGCAGTTCTAATTAATCATCATAGTATTTGGACTTTGGAGAGTGTTATTTCAATTCTGTCAGAGTTGTAGTTCAAGAGTAATTCAATGACAAAGTGTCCCCCTCCCGCCCCTTTTACTGATGTAACACTGTTCAGCCAGATCAGAAGGGAGGTGCCCAGGTAGATTGCAGAGAGGTACAATCTTCAATTAAGATAAGGGAAAAACCTGAAAAGCTTGTCAAGGAGGGCAGGGCTTTCATTGTTCTCATAGGAAGAAGATTGTCCCCTGCTGTTATCTGTCTGGTCTTACAACCAGATTCACATCTGAGAAGAGATGACTTACACTAGGAAAAAGGGGCGGGAGGGGGAAACTTTGCTTGTGAATATCTCTTAAACCATAAAGGTTTGAGAGATAAGACTTATATCATTCTTCATATTTTTTAATGCCTACATAACAAAAAAATAAAGATAAAACGAAGTATTACTATCTCTTTAAGTCTTTCATCTGTATGTAAAGTTGTTTGAAGTTCTCTTGATATTTTGCGTAGAGCTTCAACTTGAGGGTGGTAAGTGACCACAAGTGGCACACGGTTTCCCTTATGCTATTCTTTGTAGCTCAACAGATCTTTAGGAAGAGACCTAAGAGGACTTGAAAGCTTGCATTCTAAATCTGTTTAGTTAGCCAATAAAGGTATCAACTTTACTAAATAGTAAACATGCAATATGCTTATTTCCATATTTTAATTAATTTCATCAGTCAGAAATTCCTCAGAATAGCTGTAAAGGAGTAACATTCTGTCAGACACTATCAGTGTATGGTCCTGCCATTCGACCTTTCTTCAGCTCCCAGAGTCTTTCTGAAGGTCATGTGGTTGCACTTCACCACAGAGAGAAATAAATACCATATTGTGTATCTTGATGACTGGTTGAAATCAAAGGAAGCATATTTCAGGACTCATGCTCAATTCAGTGGAAGCAAGAACCTTTCTGCCTCCAAAGTTTCGGTACTTCTGGACCAGGTAACTCCTCAGAAGGGAAGATCATCTGTCCCGGAAGAAGCTGATGTTGATTTTTGGTCTACTAACAGTATCAATTAGATGCAATCCTGTGGGTTTGCTTACAGATGAGGCCTTTACAACAGCTGATCCTCCACAGCTAGTCTTGATTCCTTCTGAAATCAAGGCATCGCTTTCCTGGTGGTTGTGTCTCCACTCTGTTAAAGGGATAGTAATACTTCGTTTTAACTTTATTTTATTTTGTAGGCATTAAAAAAACATGAAGAATGATATGTCTTATCTCTCAAACCTTTATGGTTTGAGAGATATTCACAAGCAAAGTTTCCCCCTCCTGCCCCTTTTACCTAGTGTAAGCCATCTCTTCTCAGATGTGGAATGCAGTCCATAGACCAGACAGATAACAGCAGAGGACAATCTTCTTCCTATGAGAACAATGAAAGCCCTGTCCCTTTGACAGGTTTTTCAGGTTTTTCCCTTATCTTAATTGAAGATTGTCCCTCTCTGCAGTCTACCTGGGCACCTCCCTCCTGATCTGGCTGAGCAGTGTTACATCAGTAAAAGGGGTGGGAGGGGGATACTTTGTCATTGAATTACTCTTGAACTATAACTCTGGAGAGTGTTATTTCAATTCTGTCAAAGTCCAAATACTATGATGATTAATTAGAGCTGCTTTTATTATGAAACATTACTATCCCTTTAACTATTCAAAGGGCCTTCAATGATTCATTCCCCAATGGATAATCTTGACTATGAATGCCAGCAAGATGGATTGGGGGGAAGTGGTCCTGCAACATAACTTGCATGGGGTTAGTTCTCCTTCAGAAAGTAGTCTTCACTTGAATCACTTGGAAATGCTTGCAGTCAGGACAGCCCTAAGGGAGGCCCTTACCCCTCTCAGGGGTGAAGCAGTTAATATTTGCTCAGGCAGTATCACAGCAGTGGCGTATCTATCACGACAAAGGAGCACAAGGAGTTCCAGCTGCTTCATTTATCCTCCATGATTCTTCAGTGGGCTGAATGCAATTTGATGGCTCTGACTGCAGTTCAAATCCCAGGGAGGTCCAATCTGTGGGCAGGAACCCTGAGCAGGAATGAGGTTCTTCAGGACCATTAGGTGATCCACCCAGGTTTTCCTGGAACTTGCAGAGAAATGGGGAATTCCAGAGATAGACCTAATGGCAACCAGAAGGAATGCAAAGCTTCCCCGTTTTTTTCTCTCAGTTTCCCCAGGATTCCCCATTGTATATTCTGAGACAAATGTGGGATTTTCACTTAGCCTATATCTTCCCTCGTCTAAGGTTTTTGTTTTTGGTACAAGGACAGGAACCTAGATCCATCAAGTTCATCCATTCTGTCTCTTCTGGAATTCCTTTCTGAGGGTTTTTAGATTTGCTTTAAAGGAGCAGTAAACTTTATTTTTTTTTAATGAAAAAATATATATTGTAGAGATTTTCCTACTGAGTCAAATAATGGTACTCCCACTGTCGAGAGATTTATATTTCCAAAGTTAATACAGTTTAAGCCCATGTTTTTTACATTGGCAGTGCCCTCTAGTGGTCAAATTCTAATTAGATTTTCTGTTAGATTCTAATGGAGAGGAAGCCAGGAAAGTCAGAGACATACAGTTCTTCATAGAATGTGATAGAAACTGCTGAGTCACTTCCTGTCAGTTAGATCTATCAGGAAGTAAACACAGTAAATTCACTTCCTGGTTATTTGAACTGGTATAAATTTTGAATAAAACATCTGACAGTGGTGGGATTGACCTTGTTTTATTCATTAGGAAATGCTCTATAACATTTGTTTTCATAAAAAATAAGTTTACTGCTCCTTTAAAATAGGAACATCATGGAGCGATCCAATTAAAAAAAAAAAACCAAAATCGTAGACCACTCTAACTTCCGATGGGGTAAATACCCTATCAGTCGTATTTTTATTCATTGCAAACAGCGTAGATGATTTACCTAGAATTTTTCCATTTTTGTTTTTGCCAGTTGTTTTTCAGCTGGTGGTGATCCTGCAGGATATTTTGTAGCAAATGGTTGAGCTTGTGGTACAACCATAAAACATGAAACTATTTCAGAAAATATACTACAACAATTTACTAGAATACAAGGACAACATTCAGGATATAGTTTTAGACGTACAACAAAAAGAAATATAGTTTTGCCAAAATCTTCAAAACTGAAGTGTAACGACATGAATTAGTCCTTTGAGTGTCAGACGGGGGTGCAATGCATTATTTCTGCTTCTGACATTCAAAGGGTTAATCAGAGAGGAAAACATTTTGTAACTTGATTACATTCCAGTGCAGCTGCTAGCACATGACTTACAACCCTTTAACACCACCCTTATGGAAGGTGTAAGGAAAAACAAGATTGTTGCACTAATTAACAATGCATCTTATAAGTTAAAGGGATAGTAATGTTTCAAATGAGCTCCAATTAATCTCCATAGTATTTGGGCCATGGAGAGTGTTATTTCAATACTGTCAGAGTTGTAGTTCAAGAGTATTTGATTGATAAAGTATCCACCTCCCACCCCTTTTACCTAGTGTAAGCTGCCTCCCCTCGGATGTGGAATCTGGTCTTAAGACCAGACAGCTCACAGCAAGGGACAGTCTTCTTACTGTGAGAACAATGAAAACCCTGCTCCCCTTGACAGGTTTTCCCTTATGTTCACTGAAGATTGTCCCTCTCTGTGATCCATCTGGACACCACCTTTCTGTTCTGAGGTGAGCAGTGTTACATCAGTAAAAGTGGCAGGAGGGGCATACTTTATCATTCAATTACTCTTGAACTACAACTCTGACAGTATTGAAATAACACTCTCCATGGCCCAAATACTATGAAGATTAATTGGAGCTGCTTTTATTTTGAAACATTGCTATCCTTTTAAAAGCATTTGCCTGGGAGCATAGGAATAGCATACTCTGAAATGCCAATTCAACCCTACATCTTGGCGAACGCAGTGCAAATTGCCAATTTTTATGCATGTCAATCTTTGTACATAAATGTTAGGCAGGTGTTGAGCATTTAGCAGCACAGAATGACATTTGTGCATTATGCCCATCCTTGCCATATAATAATTTGCTAGAATGTTTGTCAGAAGCCGTCATGCACAGTAGAGACTGCCCGCGCTGCAGTCATGCACAGTAGAGACTGTCCGCTCTGCAGTCGTGCACAGTAGAGACTGCCCGAACACGCCACGGCTGATACAGAGTGGGGCGCTCCAAATTCGGACCTGAGTCCTCTCTGTGCACCTGCCTGGGATCGCTGCATGACTGCAGAGCGGGCGGTGAGCAGAGAGGCTCCTGGGTGGCACTGTGGCCTGTGTACATGGGCTTTTAAACGAGTACACACATAAATGCATATTTCCTCATAGTTTTCATCATAGGGTGAGGGAGTAAACGCTGAAATTAAAAGGTATCTTGCGATGAAAAATATTGATGGGCATTACATAAAAGCAAACAGCATGCCAATTGTTTTGGTAGGAGGCAGGGTTGTAGTACTTGTGAATCAGATAGGCAGGCTGGTTGCAGGAGGTTGATAAGAATGTTATAGCACAGGGAAAGGTAATTCCAGTATGTGGACACATATGGCACACCTCCCAAGACTACAGAAAAAAAATATTCCAGGGACACTTTTCCCCCTGGGCAGTCAGGTGACAAAGAATCACAAGTGACTGTACTTTGCAGGACAGCACACCTCCCAAGACTACAGAAAAAAAAATTCCAAGGACTCTTTTCCCCCTGGGCAGTCAGGTGACAAAGAATCACAAGTGACTGTACTTTGCAGCACAACATCAACAGAAAGCCTTATACAACAGGTTCAGATCTGCACTTCTACAACAGAACAGACATTACCCACAATCCACCTATCTTATATACATTTAACTTGCTGGTGGCACAAAATAGCTGCCACCAGCTCCAATTAGGTCACTGAGGGATGGTTTAGAGACGGCAAGCCCCTAGGATGTCAGTCTCGTCCCATTGTTACCTCCTCTGGTTTCACTGCAGGCAGCGTCATTTAGGCTGAACGCACTTTTTTTGCAAGGCTGGGACTCTCTGTAGCCACTAAAATGGTCATGTGACCTGACCCCCTCAATGGGCGCATGTGCTTAATGCACATATTCATTGGTGACGGTGACGTGCCTGCTGTGGTTCTCCTATTCAGATGCACTGAGGGGAGCTTTAAGCGTATCCCTGAGTGTTCCTTTTTTTTCTTAAGTACATGAAGTGTCCAATCATAATGCGGTGCATGACATCAAGACGCATCTGCAGACAGCCCTCAGTGGCAATTTAATGATGATGAACATTGTAATGGATGCTAAAGACACCGGGTTGTCCTTAGCCAACGTTCCGGGTTTCCCTCTCCTTGAAGCAGCTATAGTTGGGTAGCCGTGCTGGTTCCTAGGAATGGGGGTCAAAGGGGACCCTTTAAACTATTCCTGCAGTAAAAGACACAACGCAGATTCTATTCCAAAATGAATACTGAAGGGGGATGTGACATGCAAGTCAGATTAATACAATTAACACATAGCACAATGGAAGCAGGTTTTACAGACAAACAAGACATCAGACTAATCTCATCATACAGATGATAATGGTGAATACACAACAGTGGTGAAGGGATTAGGGAAGTAACACCTAATCAAACCTGGACAAGACAGTGGGACATACACAGTGGAAGTAAGGGTTAATTATTTGAGTTTGGGCAAAGTTACTTCCAATGTGTATTCAAGCCAGTCTATTGTGAACTCTACTGAGACCCCCTGCCGTGTGTTAATTCATTCTGGCCCCACAAATCTTTGTGTCCATTGTCTGATTTCAGCAACCCTTTTGTGTTTGAAATGTAATCATGTCTGAGTCATTGTATTTGCTAGACCATCTGCTGCTGGTCCTTTGTCTTACATGTTGTGATTGAATTATGTCCCTATTGTATCTAGTTGGCCCATATATTCCAATGTAGCTGAGTTGTATAAATATGTGTGGTTTGTTCCAATAAAGAGAGAGTTATTCTGAGTGAACAAGGAGTCCTGGTGTCTTATGTTCCTGTGGTATAAAGAGGCCACTCTGACGCCCATCTGAGCTGAGTATCCTGCATCGTTGACCGCCTGCTGCCAGCTTCCTGCGACTCAGCTTCGTACGCTGTCTTCCTTTGTTTCCTGCAACATTAAATGTTAAAAATCATTTGCATGAGTATTTAATCTGTTATGTGTTGTGTATTACATAGTAACATAGTAGATAAGGCTGAAAAAAGACATGCGTCCATCAAGTCCAGCCCATGCCAAAATCACCCCTGTGGAGGAAGGCAAAAAAAAGCCCTCTGGAGCCATTTCCAATCTAGTCCCAAGTGTGTGTGTGGGGGGAATTATTCCTTCCTGACTCCAATTGATACAATATTGATCCGGGGAACTATTTGACTATCTGCTTTGAAGCCATCTGTCATGTCTTATGCATGGGGGAATGATTCAAGTAAAGACACAACAACCAATTATGGGTTTAACTCAGGCCACAGCTTTATTTAAACTTACATAATAAACTTTTTACAAACAGACAGACTTTAAGCCCTTGCCAATCTCTCCATTTTGATAGGCCAAACCTGCCTACCACCTTTTGAGCCGCTGGCTCACCCCATTTTGAGCCGCTGGCTCACCCCAAACTTGTTCCACCATACCGCACCCCATTAGCCGGTCAATGTAGCTCAATGAGGCCGGTGTCTAAACCCGCGACATAGTCCGGGTGCCAATTGCCCCTAGGCCGCTGGCCTACCAACTTCATGTAACCATAACCAACTTAAAGACCTTCTCCACGTTGGCAAGGGCCCAAAGCTGCGACTAAAGAAATTGACATAACCAAAGGCCACAAGGCCCGTACCAAACACCAAACCATAAAACAAATAGGGAGGGAGGGAGGGACGCTGTTCCATTGTCAACTGTAAAGGAAGTACATCCATAACTCTGCCCTATATATATACCTTACTAAGACCTCCTCCCCATCACTTCCTGTCCCACCTACTGACTTTCCTTGTCATCCCCCAGCTCAGACATGCCTCCCCTTCTTATTTTCACGGGGAGTTCTTGTCTTATGCATGGGGGAATGATTCAAGTAAAGACACAACAACCAATTATGGGTTTAACTCAGGCCACAGCTTTATTTAAACTTACATAATAAACTTTTTACAAACACACATTTTGATAGGCCAAACCTGCCTACCACCCTTTGAGCCGCTGGCTCACCCCATTTTGAGCCGCTGGCTCACCCCAAACTTGTTCCACCATACCGCACCCCATTAGCCGGTCAATGTAGCTCAATGAGGCCGGTGTCTAAACCCGCAACATAGTCCGGGTGCCAATTGCCCCTAGGCCGCTGGCCTACCAACTTCATGTAACCATAACCAACTTAAAGACCTTCTCCACATTGGCAAGGGCCCAAAGCGCCACAAGGGCCTGATGAGTTTACCTACTCACTCAGGCCCTTCCCCCACCACAAAAAGCCATGGCCTGAAACGAAGCCCCCATCAGCACCAGATTATAGAAGACCCCACCAATCATAGGGACGCCCACTAGTAACTCAAAACCGAGTACAGAGCCGCACAAACCAACACTGACCGCCAACAATCCCCCATCCAGAAAAAGATGAGACCCCGGCCGATCAAGCCAAAACACCCCCCAGATGAAAAGATTAAACCCCGGATGCCAGAACCACCGCCCCGGCGAGGCAGAAGCCCCGATGATAAACCTGCAGACCTGTAAAACACTGCAGCAAAACCCCCAAAGACCCCCCAATGAAAGCCCCCCAAACAACCAGGCTAGCAGTGACACAAACAGCACCCTACCCGGAAAAACCTCCCTCCCAAATCACCACACCAAGCCGTACATCAGACCAAGACAACCATGACTCCCAACGACCCACGCACAAGGGACTCAGGACCCCAAATACCACCCAGCAGCCACTGTGACTGCTCCCAATCCAAAGAGGAACACACCAAAATCGCCAAAAGGCGCCAGCAGACGAGCCAACCCCCACCTAAAACCCACAGAAATCGAAGGTGAGACTAAAACACCCAACACAAAGGACAGAAACAGACCAACTGGAACATCGAACACCTAAACAACGCTGGTCAACCCCCAGAGAGCCACCAAGCCCCAAATAAAAAGCAGTGACCCGCAACTCCAGGGGCAGAGAACAGCCAACAACCCTAAGAACACGAGAGACAAGGAGTCCATTACACCCCGCGAATCCACAACCAAACACCCCCAGGCCAAAACAGACCCCCAAGAACTAGATCGCCAACAAACCCCCCCGAAACATGCTAACACAAATTCCCCTGTAAGGATACGTACTCGACAATCCCCGAACAACACGAGTCAGGACTCCGGCCAGCCGACCCAGCCGGGAGACAAAACCAACCACGAAGTGAACCAACGACACCCCCCGACCACCCAGAGCCCCACCAACGACCAAGGCTGAAAAAACCCCGAGACCCCCACTGCCCATACTGGAAAGCCGATGACCAACCACCGACTCCGCCACAGAGTGAACGCCAAAGGCAGCCCCCCAAGCAGACCAATCCATCAAAGTCCTACTCCATCCGTCAATACCCTCCGGCCACCAGAGCCTCCCCCAACGCTCCGAGCCGATCAGGTATCCAACACAGCCCCCTACCACGTCCAAGCCGACTTTTGCCGCTAAGGACTCATCCCGACAGATACCGCACTCAGCAGAGCGACCAACCATGAAGAGGGACTAGTCGTACCTGTCACCTGTACACCAGGGAACACCCGCCAAAATGCCACCCACCAAAAGCAAGGCAGCACGCCAGAAACAACAATCAGATATGGACCCAAGACCCACTGAAAGAAGCCTGAAACAGACACCACCACACTAAATGCCGCCCAGACCAAGGACAGGAGGCGAACAACTTGATAGAGTACCCACCGTAGGAACGATCCCCATACTACCGGAAATTCACACCACACATACATCTCACATACCGTACCCCCGAAGCAACACACCCACCACCACAGGATATAATACAAGGAACAAAGAAGGAATGCCCCACCGGCCGAGTCAAAACTGCCAGACACCGCCCAGGCCACCAACCGCCCAAGTCATCCCTAGAGCCCCATACACCCAGAGGCTACATTGAGCAAACCCACTCCACAATCCCGAAGCAATGGAGAGTGGGAGACCTACCCTCAGCAGACCACTCCCACTGCCGGAGGCACCACTCCATCGACACAACCCTGCCGAGGAAGATAGGACCACCCAAAAGACACAGAGGCTGATGGGAAAGCTCCCAATCCCACCAGCCCGAACTCCCCCCACAGTCACAGCAGACACAGAGACCCACAACATACACACCATGCATACCACATGCAGACCCATCCCCTCAGTGCGCAAACAGAGGACGCCCCGCAGCCAGCGTAAACCAAGGAACCCCCAAATACGAGACGGACGAGACGTAAAGCGAGCAGCTGCCATCCGCCCACAACACCAGTTATCTAGTCCCCCCAATAAACAGCGTACGGACAGACGAACACGTCCCCGTCAGCAAGAGAGCCAAACCCGGATAACCCTCAGAGCTCCCACCCCACCCCACCAAGCTTCCAAAGCTCACAAAAACCCGGAAACCGAAAGTCCACCCACTGGCACAAACCCAAAACCCGAAATGCCAAAGCCCACCACACAGACCCATACGATCCAACCATGGGATGAAAGCCCCCCAGTCGTGACTCCACTGCGCCGAGCCCCATACACTCCTCCCCAGTCATACAGTGTAGTATAGCATTGAAACCCCTAAACACCGCGATCGGCACCCCACCCTAGGGAGACGGTCCCGGCAAAGACCCTCAGGTGCACCCAACCCAGCCCCACTAAGATACCACATTCAAAAACCGAACCATGATGTTATCAAAAGCCCAACAGCAGGACTTGCCCCCCCTAGTCCCAGACACCTCGGAGCCCCCATCCCTGGGGTTAGGGGAGACGTTCCCCCAGGTGCTCCCACAGAATTGGGACCAACACGTTCCAGCCACCACCACCATCAGGGGAAACTCACGTACTGTCAGCCCCCAAGAGGGTGATCCCCGACACCAGGAGACAATAACACACAGGCCCAGCAACCCCCCTGTCCCGTGCCAGCCCCACGGCCCGCAACCCCCGATCTTAACAGGAATGAGCTCCCTACCCGTACTCCTAAGAGGCCCGTCCTGCCAGGACCACACGATTGACGTAGGGACCCATCTGCAGCAGCCAAACTCCGGACCCAGCCGCAGTCCAAAACCACAACAGCCCCATACCTGCCCTGTTGGAGGAACAGCAGCACGGACTGTAACAACACAGCACCCTCAGCACAACCAGGCGACCGCCGTCCCCGAGATCAGCAGTCACCCTTCCAGGATCCATACGGCAACCTGCAAAAGAAAAACCCCTAAGCAACTGATCCCCCCCAAACAACTTACACCAAAAAGGCAACATCTGACCCACAAACAGGAACTGTAAGTGTACAACAATAATATAAAGAACCTGAGAACAATTTTCGTGCTGGTTTTTTTTTTTTTTTTTTTTTTTTTTTTTAGTTAATACAATAGATAGACCATATTTTTACATGCAAGCACAAAGCCAATTAATACCACAGTATTGAAGTCTGGAGGAGCACATTCCCCCCAGACCAGCTCCATCCCCTTACCAAGGGGAAAGGAGAGAAAAAGGGGGGGGGGGGGTGAGGGAAAGGAGAGAAAGGGAGGCGAGGGAAAGGAAACAAAAGGGGGGGAGGGAAAGGAGAGAAAAGGGGGGGGCGAGGGAAAGGAAAGAAAGGGAGGTGAGGGAAAGGAAACAAAGGGGGGGGAGGGAAAGGAGAGAAAAGGGGAGGAGGGAAAGGAGAGAAAAGGGGGGGGCGAGGGAAAGGAAAGAAAGGGAGGCGAGGGAAAGGAAAGAAAGGGGGGGAGGGAAAGGAGAGAAAAAAGGGGGGGAGGTAAAGGAGAGAAAAAGGGGGGGTGAGGGAAAGGAGAGAAAGAGGGGGTGAGGGAAAGGAGAGAAGAAAAAAAAAAAGGGGGGGTGAGGGAAAGGAGAGAAGAGGGGGAGGGGGGGCAGAGGACAAGGAGAGAAGTAGGAGGCCCAGCGGGACAAAGGAGACAAAGCAAACAATACCAGCAGAGGAGAAGGAAAGTGCGCGAGGTAAGGGGCATAAGCAGCCCATGGAGCAGACAGAAAGAAACAGGGAAGGAAAGGCAGCCGGGGGCACTCACACGGAATAACAGTGCAGCAGGTCATCCACCCCACCGACAGCCTCCGTTACCACTCTCCAAGCGCCAGATCTCCACACCACTGCCACCCTGGAGCCCCGACAGACGTGAAAAGGCGACATCAGGCACTCAAAGACAGCCACCACTCCAGCCGGTCCGACTTCCGCGTCCGCACTCCGGAACCGCAGCTCCCACCGCCGGGGAACCAGTCTGCGCTGGAGGACAGGCAGAATGCCGTCAGCCATTCTTGCACTACTGGCCACCTCTCTGCTGCTCCTGTCCCCGCTTCCGCTGCAAGAAGAAGGGCTCGCTCCGCCGAGAGCGTGGGCCGCGCCCCGGCCAACCTGAAACCGCCACAGCACCACCACCCGAAGCCGCACAAAGTGAAGCCAAGACAGGAGCCGCTCCACACCGCAAGCGCCTGAAGCAGCCGCCAGACCAACAGGTACAGAAACCAGCTGCACATGTACGCTGTTCCATTGTCAACTGTAAAGGAAGTACATCCATAACTCTGCCCTATATATATACCTTACTAAGACCTCCTCCCCATCACTTCCTGTCCCACCTACTGACTTTCCTTGTCATCCCCCAGCTCAGATATGCCTCCCCTTCTTATTTTCACGGGGAGTTCTTAATTGTCAATATTGTTCTGTTCTAGATCGGCATCCATTGCTTTTTTTAATGCAGTTGCATTATCTGCAAGCACAACATCCCGAGGCAAAGAATTCCATAGCCTTACCGCCCTTACTGTAAAGAATCCCTGCCTTTATTTTAGTCGAAAGCGCCTTTCCTGTAGTCTTAATGGACTACCTCTTATTCTTAGCTCAGCTCTTTGCATAAATAATTCATTGGATAGTTCTTTGTATTGACCTTGAATGTATTTGTAAATGGTAATTATATCACCCATTAGATGTCTCTTCTCTAATGTAAACAAACCCAGTTTAGCTAGTCTCTCTTTATAACTCAGATCCTCCAATGCCTTTATCAGTTTTGTTGCACGTCTCTGCACCTTTTCCAGTTCAGTAATGTCTTTTTTTAGAACAGGCGCCCAAAATTGTACTCCATATTCTTGATGAGGCCTAACCAAGGAATTATCCAGAGGTAGGATAATATTAGCATCCTTTGCTTCTACACCTCTTTTTATGCAGGCTAGTACTCTATTTGCTCTTGCAGCAGCTGAGTGACTCTGCACACTGCTGTGAAGTCTATTGTCTATCAGTACGCCTAAATCTTTCTCTAATGAGGATTTCCCAAGTTGTTTCCCATTTAGAGTACATGTAGCAAATTTGTTTCTACAGCCCAAATGCATAACCTTACATTTATCTACATTAAATGACATCTGCAATTTTTCTGCCCATTCACTTAGTTTATCTAAATCCTTCTGTAGGGAAAAAAACATCCAGCTCTGTATGTATTTCCTTTCATAGCTTAGTGTCACCAGCAAAGATTGAGATGCTACTTTCAATTCCCACTTCTAGATCATTAATAAACAAACTAAAAAGCATTGGTCCCAGGACTGAACCCTGCGGCACCCCACTTATAACCCTAGACCAATTTGAAAAAGTTCCATTTACAACTGTTCTTCATGAAACCATGCTGATTCCTGCTAATGATATTGTTTGTCTTCACATAGTTCTGAATACTGTCAGTTAATAACCCTTCTAGTATCTTACCCACTATGGAAGTCAAGCTCACAGGTCTATAATTTCCTGGTTGGATCTTGCTCCCTTTTTAAACAATGGAACTACATCAGCTTTCCTCCAATCACAGGGCACTATGCCTGGTGAAATTGAATAAATAAATATTAAGTACTAGTTGAACAGCCCGTTACACGGGCCACAGTGCCTCTGGCAGCCGGTCGCGGGACAGTCATGCGCAGCAGAGACTGCCCGCGCCATTGCTGATACAGAGCTGGATGCTCCTTTGGAGCGCCCAGCTCTGTATCAGCCGCGGCGCGGGCAGTCTGTACTCTGCATGACTGCCGCACGCGCAGCAGTGTCTACTGCGCATGTCGGGCGTTACACACAACTTAGGGAATTATTATATAGGATAATGGTTTTGCGATTACTGAACTAAGTTCCTTAAGTACCCTTGGGTGTATACCGTCCGGTCCAGGCGCTTTATTCACTATAACCCTTTCCAGTCTCTTTTGGACCTTGTCCTCAGTAAGCCATGTAGATGTTGGCGTAAATTCCGTGGTTTAGTCTGTTTGCCCATAGCTTGTCATTTCTGCTTCCTTTGTATATACTGAAGAAAAGAACGTATTTAGGGTGTCAGCCATAGCTTTATCCTCACTAATCAACTAATTAACCTGTCTCAGTCCTAAGTGGATTATCAAACTTAATTTTTTTTTATTAATATACTTGTATAATTGTTTAGGGTTTTTTTTGTTTTCATTTGCAATGTTTCTCTCATTTTCTATTTTAGCTAGCTTAATTGCTTGTTTGCAGATTATATTACTTTCTTTATATTTTTTAAATGATGCATCTGACCCGTTCGACTTAAACACTTTAAAAGCCTGGTTTTATTTCTCGTTCCCAGCCTTCATTCTTATTATGCCTAAAGAGACTTAAATTTTCTTGAAAGCTTACGTTACAGAAACTCAGTTGGCCAGTAAAGGCATAATTTTTACTCCACCTCACGTGACCTATAAATATCTTATCAGACACACCAGCAGGGTCCACACACAGCCTCCAATATATAAAAAGATCATTCATATAATAAATATAGATAATATATAGGTGCCATCTAACCTAACTATAACAATTATAATAAAATGCAAAAGAGATACGTATAATACCAATTTAGATAATCTTATTCAAAGCCCAGCAGGTAATGGCTACAAACTTACTGTAATAAAGTGGATTGTTGGTGTGTGTAAACCTGTGAACTCCCTATTGTAAATACCATGTGCTATCTATAGTGCCAAAAAAGGGAAAGAAATTGGTTAATGATTCTATATATTTTAAAATAGATAATAAACTGACTCAGTATATTTTTGTTAAATCCCCCTGACGAGGTAGTATGTAGTCTAAAATATCCAGAATTCTTCTTGATTGTTTAACTTGCATAATTCATTATAATGGGCCAATGGAGCTACCTACATGTTCCACCTATGACAGCCAGATCTGCTGTGGAGTGTCTGTATTGTCTACATACTGTATCTCACACAAACATGTGATTAAATAAACCACGTGTGTGGAACCACAGTCCTTGTGACTTCCCAAAACAAACTCCTCCCCAGTGACTGTTAACATGACCATTTTAACCCTATGCGAAATAGACTTACAGGGTTGCAGAATTCAAGTGATAATAATGTTTCAAAATAAAAGCAGCTCCAATTAATCTTAATAGAATTTGGGCCATGGAGATTGTTATTTTAATACTGTCAGGGTTGTAGTTCAAGAGTAATTGAATGATAAAGTTTCCCCCTCCCTCCTCTTTTACCTAGAGTAAGCCACCTCCCCTCAGATGTGGAATCTGGTCTTAACACCAGACAGCTCACAGCAAGGGACAATCTGACAATCTTCTTACTGTGCGAACAATGAAAACCCTACCCCACTTGACAGCTTTTTTATTTTTTCCCTTATTCTAATTGAATATTATCCCTCGCTGGACACCACCTTTCTGTTCTGAGGCGAGCAGTGTTACATCAGTAAAAGGGGCGAGAGAGATACTTTATCATGCGATTACTCTTGAACTACAACTCTGACAGTATTGAAATAACACTCTCTTGGATTTTAACAAGCATTGGGTACTCAACACCTGGATTTGGGAGGCACAGAAATACCAGCAGAACATGCATCCTCTCAGTGTATGTTAACACTAACCATGTGCAATACAATAGCAAGTGGCTTGGGTTGTTCCATTAGTTTCTATGGGTGCTAATCTAGCGGGCGTTATGCAGATTTAACTCTCGCTGGTTCTCAGCACAGACAATAGAATGACAAACTCTGACCTGAAAAATAAAAAAACTACCGTCGGCATTTTTTTTCAGCGGCACTAATATAATTGAATAGCAGAACTCTGGAATTGAATAGCAGAAGTAGGAAAAAAGGCTTAAAATAAGCCCTTTTCCTACTCTTTTGCTGACCAAATTTCCATTTTTCCAACTCAGGGGCCACTTATTCCCCTTTAAAGGAGCAGTAAACTTTTTTTTTATGAAAAAATATATATTGTAGGGATTTTCCTATTGAGTAAAATAAGGGTACTCCCACTGCCGAGAGATTTATATTTCCAGAGTTATTACAGTTTAAACCCATGTTTTTTTACATTAGCAGTGCCCTCTAGTAGATTCTAATGGAGAGGAAAGTCAGAATAGTCAGAGACATACAGTTCTCCATAGAATGTGATAGAAACTGCCTGTCACTTCCTGTCAGTTAGAACTATCAGGAAGTAAACACAGTAAATTCACTTCCTGTCAGTTAGAACTATCAGGAAGTAAACAGTAAATTCACTTCCTGATTATTTAAACTGCTATACATTTTGAATAAAACATCTGACAGCAGTGGGAGTGACCTTGTTTTATTCAGCAGGAAATGCTCTATAAAATATGTGTTTTCATAAAAAAAAAGTTTACTGCTCCTTTAAAGTCAAAAGGTGACTGCAGCATTGTGCTTATCAAGCACTACATGCTAAGTATCTTCAGCTGCTTAAATACCCTAGGACACTAATCCTGTATTCACACAGTGAAGGGCATAGAAGTGATGGATCACAATGGCCTCTGACAGGGCTGAAACTAAAATATATAAATAGTGACATGTGGAAAATGTGTTCACCTACACAGCTAGCATGACAGAACTCATCAAGAGATAGATTGAAATGCAATGCTTTGGAGACATGTCTTGCTTTTACTGGGTTAACCCTTTGAGTGCCATAGAGGGAGCCAACGCATTGCAACATTGGAGCAGTGTCAGTGAGTAATTTAAGAGATATTCACACTTTCATTTCTGGGCAAAGTGAAAGTGAACATTTCCTGGTACTGCACAGAGCTTTATTAGCATATGAAATGTAATTGAAATCTTCATCAGCATACGACACATCACAAAAGGCTTCATTAGCATATTATATGTCCCTGAAATGCTTAATTGACGTATGAAACTTCACTGATACCGCAAGGGTACCATAATTCGCATATGGTAAGAAGTGTGAATATCTCCTTAACTGTACATTTTCTGGTCTTTTGGCTAATAAGACGCATAACTCATTTTTAACGCACTTTTAAAATATGCAGACTTGAATCAAGATGAAAGTTTCACTTAAAGGGATAGTAATGTTTCATAATAAAAGCAGCTCTAATTAATCATCATAGTATTTGGACTTTGGAGAATGTTATTTCAATTCTGTCAGAGTTGTAGTTCAAAAGTAATTAAATGACAAAGTATCCCCCTCCCGCCCCTTTTACTGATGTAACACTGTTCAGCCAGATCAGAAGGGAGGTGCCCAGGTAGACTGCAGAGAGGGACAATCTTCAATTAAGATAAGAGAAAAACCTGAAAAACTTGTCAAGGAGGGCAGGGCTTTAATTGTTCTCATAGAAAGAAGATTGTCCCCTGCTGTTATCTGTCTGGTCTATGGACTGGATTCCACATCTGAGAAGAGATGGCTTACACTAGGTAAAAGGGGCGGGAGGGGATAAGACATATATTGTTCTTCATGTTTTTTTAATGTCTACAAAATAAAATAAAGAAAAAACGAAGTATTACTATCCCTTTAAAAAACAACCATTACATTTATTTGGGCCAGACAAAGCTATACAACATTGTTTATGTCAACATGACAGTTCCGCTTTAAAAACAAGTTTTCTAAATAATAAAAAATATCTACTCTAACATATCGGTGATTTTCAAAGCTGTTTCAAAATCACCACAGTTGTTTTTTAGGTGATATTGTGCATGCCTCCCTAGTGTCCCTCGTTGAGACCCAAATCCCTCTCCCTCTTTCCCACTCTGGTGTCCCTGTGTTTAGGAGATCAGACTGTGTGGTGTGTATAGAAGTGTATCACCCTGGTGTCCCTGTGTTTAGGAGATCAGACTGTGTGGTGTGTATATAAGTGTATCACCCTAGTGTCCCTGTGTTTAGGAGATCAGACTGTGTGATGTGTATAGAAGTGTATCACCCTGGTGTCCCTGTGTTTAGGAGATCAGACTGTGCGGTGTGTATATAAGTGTATCACCCTGGTATCCCTGTGTTTAGGAGATCAGACTGTGTGGTGTGTGTATAGAACTGTATCACCCTGGTGTCCCTGTGTTTAGGAGATCAGACTGCGTGATGTATATATAAGTGTATCACCCTGGTGTCCCTGTGTTTAGGAGATCAGACTGTGTGGTGTGTATATAAGTGTATCACCCTGGTCTCCCTGTGTTTAGGAGATCAGACTGTGTGGTGTGTATAGAAGTGTATCACCCTGGTGTCACTGTGTTTAGGAGATCAGACTGTGTGGTGTGTATAGAAGTGTATCACCCTGGTGTCCCTGTGTTTAGGAGATCAGACTGTGTGGTGTGTATATAAGTGTATCACCCTGGTGTCCCTGTGTTTAGGAGATCAGACTGTGTGGTGTGTATAGAAGTGTATCACCCTGGTGTCCCTGTGTTTAGGAGATCAGACTGTGGTGTGTATAGAAGTGTATCACCCTGGTGTCCATGTGTTTAGAAGATCAGACTGTGTGGTGTGTATAGAAGTGTATCACCCTGGTGTTAGGGTGACCACGGGTCCCGGAACGTCCGGGACTGTCCCTTATTTCAGGGCTATGTCCCGCGTCCCGGGTCCCCTTCAACCGGGACAATGAAGTGTCCCGGAATGAAGCCAAGCCGCCCTGGATGTCAGCCTGCAAGCGGTGTGTCACATCATGGACGCCGCGAGGGAGCGCTTGGTAGCGCTCCCTCGCGGCGTCCATGATATGACACACCGCTTGCAGGCTGACATCCAGGGCGGCAATGCAGCTTACCTGATCTCCTGGAGGCAAGCGCTCTAGTAATACAGAGCGCTGGGAGATGACATCATCTCCCAGCGCTCTGCATTACTGAGCACAGCGCGCGGGAGCTTCAGCTCTGTGCCGGAGGAGGCACAGAGCACTTTCCACGCCGCTAGACCACCAGGGACTCAAGGTATGAAGGGGCAACTAGGGTGACCACGTCCCGGAATGGCAGAAGGGAAATGTGGTCACCCTACCTGGTGTCCCTGTGTTTAGGAGATCAGACTGTGTGGTGTGTATAGAAGTGTATCACTCTGGTGTCCCCATGTTTAGGAGATCAGACTGTGTGGTGTGTATAGAAGTGTATCACCCTATCTTCCCTGTGTTTAGGAGATCAGACTGTGTGGTGTGTATATAAGTGTATCATCACCCTGGTGTCCCTGTGTTTAGGAGACTGCAGGGATTTGCAAGCACATGTAGATTACTGTTTCAGTGAAATAATTCTTTCTTTACTAACGCGATCTCGGCTCAGAGCCGCCTGATGAAAATAAGACCGAATATCCCTGCAGTCAGTACAACAACGCTGACTTCAAGGAAGGGGGAGGGAGGGGGGAACTTTGCCTTTGGCTGTCTCTCAAGCCATAAAGGTTTGAGAGATGACACTGGGGACAATTGAATTCTTCTTGAAATAGCTACAATATGGGGAATAGTAATAGTATTACTATCCCTTTAAAAAAGGTCATATTGCAGCTACTAGAAAATTAAACTAAACAACGCTAGTCCCATCTCTCAGACCTTTATGGTGTGAGAGATATAGGAGGCTAAAGTTCCCCCTCCCTCCGCTTTCGATGACAGCTGTAAAGCTGACAGCAGGAGATCTGTGTCGGCTGGCTCAAGGCAGCTCTTCAGCAGAGCCAAAATAGCGCAGTGTAAAAAGAATTACTTCAGTGGAATGGTCTACAAAGAGTGCCTGGTTTGCAGGCACATTTTGTAGACAGTTCTAATTAAGTATTTCTTTTTACATTGACCTATTTTGGCTCTGCTGAAGAGCCGCTTGCTTGTCCCAGGACAGGGATATCCTGCCGTCAGCTTACAGCTGGTGTCAGGCAAAGCAAAGGGAGGGGGAACTTTAGCCTCCTATATCTCTCACACCATAAAGGTCTGAGAGATGGGACTGTGGTCATTTAGTTTATTTTTCTAATAGCTGCAATATGATTTTTTTTTTTATATATAGACATTACTAACCCTTTAATGTCTGTTTAATCTTCACTATATGTGTTTATACATTAGTGTGTGTGTAAATAAAATACTTTATTCTTACCCTAAATCATTTGTTCAGTTATACAAATAAGGTGTCAATAGGTCACGAATAACCTAAAAATGTCATTAATTCCCCACCCACCAGTCACACCCCCAGCAACACCCCTTAAAATTAAAGTGTCCCTCTTTAGCCATTTGAAACGTTACGAGGTATGATTGTCCCTTTAAATCTATCAACCGTATGAAGGGTATTCATGCCCTCTGTCACTCAAAGGGTTAAAACTAGCCATGGTGTTTGTTTATTGATGTTCCTTTCTATAACCCCCTGCACATAACCACACCCTAAGCTACAGACCAGCTGAATACATGATATATAGCAGGCAATGGCAGGGCTTGTCACATTGATTTGGGGGGTGGGGACACAATCCTTCTCCTCCAATCACAGTTCACTAGGAAGTACTGGAAGGAGAAAAAATCTATTGTTCACATTTTCTTGCAATGAACAAAGTCATGTGGGAGGGTGAAGCAATACAGAGCCGTAGGTACAAAAAAAAAAGTTGGGGCGTACTGGGGAAAACCATTTGCATTATAGGGGAGAACTAAATATTCTCATTGATTTAAATAGGGATTTTAACCCCTTGAATGCTAAAGAGGTCTCCAACACACTGCAAAGCAACAATGCGTTGGAAACCTCTCTAGCATTCAAGGGGTTAAAATCCCTATTTAAATAATTGGAGAACTCTCTAGCATTCAAGAGGTTAAAATCCCATTTTAGATTTCCCCTATAATGAAAATGGTTTACCCCAGAACACGTCCACTTTTCTCTGGAACATACGGCTTTAAATGTTTAGCTGCACCGCTGCAGTCATTTATCTTTTATTCCTATTGATCTGAATGGACTATTCTCTGAAGGAAAATCCAGGGAAAAATCTATACGAGAAAGAGATCTGCCATGTTTGAAAATGGAGGCCTCTGGCAAAACTGCATAAGGAAGTCCCCTGAAATCAAAAGTATACATTTAAAATCCATTTAAACCTTTCATTGCCAGATGGGTGTTTAATGCATTGTAAAAGAGGGTTAAACCTTTGAGTGCCAGAGGGGTACACAACGCATTGCAAGTACCCCTATGGCACTCAAAGGGTTAAAGTGGATTTCTCACTTTGTAACAAATAGGTGACTTTAAAAGAGCTTTCTAAAGCATCTGTTATTTATGTTGGACTGTTTTTTTGTTTTTTTGTTTTTTTTATGAAAAACAATAATTTATGATAATATCTAGCTTTACTTGTTCGTAAGTGCAAATCTGACCGGCAATGCCACACTGCTCCACAATCCCAACTGCCACTTCCTGCCAGGAAGTACAGTATTAGCTCATAAGCATAAACTGACAACTAAAGCTAAATATTTCCTCAACAGTTGTTTGAAATAAAAATGGCTAACATTAAATACAGATGCTATTGAAAGCTTTTGAAAGTACCAGAATGGTGCCCAGTGCACTGCAGAGTAATGCTTTGCACATCGCTCTGGCACTGAAATGGTTAAAATCACCTATTTTTTTTTTACAAAGTGACAATTCCACTTTAGGTTTTGTGGTTGCCTCCCTTATACTTTACTTACAGCATTACACTTGTAAAATTCTGCCTACTTGCATTCAAAAGTAGGTAGGGTGAAAGAGAATAGATGATGAAAGGGGGAGAAGATTAAATAGGGAAGAGAGAGGGTGAAAGAGGGGATGAATGACAGAGCAGGAAGGAGAATGAAAAGGTAAAGGTGTAAAAGGGTGTAAAGTGGAATATCATTGCTAAAAGGAGTTGAATGAGTGAGCAGGTTAAGCATGGAATAGGTGCATGAAGGGGGAAAGAATCAGGGCTGGGTGTCTTGGTAATTTGTCCTCTTTAAAACCAGTCACTCACCTAATTAGGCAGTAAAGGGATGGTCTGAGGTTTGGACAGGGCCGGTGCTACCATTAAGGCAGCACAGGCAGCCGCCTTAGGGCGCCGCATCGGAGGGGCGCCGAAAAGGGAGAAGCTGAGAATTTCTTTTTTTTTTTTTTTTTTTAACTATATCTGCCGCGAGGGAGCGCTCATTTACACGACCAAGCGCTCCCTCGCGGCATCTATGGGACGCTCACAACACAGAGCGACCCAGGCTCTGTAGTAATACAGAGCGCTGGGAGATGACATCATCTCCCAGCGCTCTGCATTACTGAGAACAGCGCTGGGAGGCTGAGCTCTGTGCCGAAGGAGGCACAGAGCTCTCTTAGAGCTATACCACCAGGGACTCAAAGTAGGGAGTATTGTGGAGATGAAAGGGCATAAAGGAAGGAGCAATGTGGAGCTGAGGGGGCATTATGGAAGGGGCAGATGAAGGGGCATTATGGAAGGGCAGTGTGGAGATGAAGGGGCATAAAGGAAGGAGCAATGTGGAGCTGAAGGGGCATTATGGAAGGGGCAGATGAAGGGGCATTATGGAAGGGCAATGTGGAGATGAAGGGGCATAAAGGAAGGAGCAATGTGGAGCTGAGGGGGCATTATGGAAGGGGCAGATGAAGGGGCATTATGGAAGGGCAGTGTGGAGATGAAGGGGCATAAAGGAAGGAGCAATGTGGAGCTGAGGGGGCATTATGGAAGGGGCAGATGAAGGGGCATTATGGAAGGGCAGTGTGGAGATGAAGGGGCATAAAGGAAGGAGCAATGTGGAGCTGAGGGGGCATTATGGAAGGTGCAATGTGGAGATGAAGGAGCATTGTGGAAGGTGCAATGTGGAGATGAAGGAGCATTGTGGAAGGTGCAATGTGGAGATGAAGGGGCATTGTGGAAGGGGCATTGTGGAGATGAAGGAGCATTGTGGAAGGTGCAATGTGGAGATGAAGGAGCATTGTGGAGGTGAATATGTGGGCGGGGCAGAGGACTGTGGTAAGGTCAGGGGGGGGCAGGTGGATTGTGTCGGGGGGGGGGCATCAAAATGCACCTTCGCCTGTGTATTCAAAAATCCTTGCACCGGCCCTGGGTTTGGACTTGAATAAACATTGCACCACTACTGCCCCCAGTCCTTAGTACATGAACAAATGGCAGTGAGCATTACTGAATGTGTCTTGAGGCCAGTGTCTACCTGATGACATTGCCAAGTCCTCTGTCACATTCATTGATTTCACACATCACTCCTAAGTAGGTCGAGAGCTCTTAAAGCGGAATACCACCTCCGCTAAAGTCACCCTGCAATACTTATGCAGGTGGCGACTAGCTGTGTAATCATTATTTTACCTCTCAAAAGTGCCCACAAGTAAAGTTATCTTTAAGGTTCCGAGACTGGCGGCCAGGTTACTGCAGCCTGTGTGCCTGAGCCGCCCGGGCCAGTGCAATGCCTGTGAAGAGGACTAACAGTGCAGGCGGTGCTGACTGGCTTGCGTCTCAGATGCTTAAGGATAACTTTATTCGTGGGCACTTTTGAGAGGTAAAATAATGATTACAAAACTAGTCACCACCTGCATAAGTATTGCAGGGCGACTTTAGTGGAGGTGGTAGTTCCGCTTTAATAGGAAGCAGCTACTCATGCCTTGAAATAAAATTAGGGTTAGGGTAACAGCTTGTGGGTCTGGGAGTGTCCAAACTTCTGTCTGGTTTCATTGGATGTGCAGCATGTGTGCCTGTGGTAAGTACATGGACACAAAGGGGCAGCAATTTGCCTGGATCTCCTGGAATTTGTATTAAAAAATAATTATTTGGGCTTTGGCAACAAATTTGGGGGCCACGTTCGTACAGACCTCCGCATGCTTGCACCTCAGCTGGTGGAGGCAACATGAGGTGTTTTGCACTTCTACTAGCTGTCAGATTTGGAATCCAGTCCACAGATCAGCCTGCGGCTCTTCAGCAGAGCCGAGATCGCACAATATTAAAATAACTAGTTCACTGGAATGGTCTACAAAGTGTGCTTGCAAACCAGGCACACTTTGTATACCATATCAATGAAGTAGTTCTTCTTATATCTCGCGATCTCGGCTCTGCTGTAGAGCCGTGGCTGGTCTGCAGACTGGATGCCAAATCTGACAGCTAGAGTGGTGACGTCAGTGAGGGGGAAACTTTGCTTGTGAATATCTCTCAAACCATAACGGTTTGAAAGATAAGACTTATATCGTTCTTCATTTTTTTTTTTAATGCCTACAAAATAAAATAAAGATAAAACGAAGTATTACAATCTCTTTAATCCCTGAGCTTCTGCAGTGTTAGTGGTAGTCAGGGGTACATAGTCAGTGGTTTAGTTATTTTAGGTTAGATGGATTTACATTCCCTTTAAGCACAGGTAGATCAAGTACATTTACTAAGCCGCTGGTTACTCACCTTGATCAAACAGGAATATCCTGAAAACGATCTGTTGATACGTCCTGAGAAACTATGCTAATGTCGTACAATGATAGGGGACATATGGCTTTCCAGTTTCTGTAGGACTACCCCATAGCATCCATCATGGAGTGCCGGAGATGCAGTCCAGGAACAGCTGGACAGCCACATCATAAATAAAACAAAAAGAGAAAACCCCATAAGGCGCTCCTAGTGCAATAACGTTAATAATGATAAAACCAGCACCAGACACGCTCTTGAGAAATATTACTCACAAGGATAATGTGTGGGATCAAACACTTATCTGTGTCCCAGAATATGT
This sequence comes from Rhinophrynus dorsalis, assembly GCA_037306005.1. NCBI lineage: Eukaryota > Metazoa > Chordata > Amphibia > Anura > Rhinophrynidae > Rhinophrynus > Rhinophrynus dorsalis. The sequence continues at coordinate 523,402,403 of CM074721.1, read as the reverse complement.
TCTTATGGTGTATTTAAACTGTCCCAATCACGCAGTATGTATCTCAGATGGGCTGGTTTGGCTGCTGCTTTTCAAAATCCCCAAACAGAAACCAGGCAACCATAGGAAAGTAAAACAAGAGAGCGCCAAATAGTGTTTTATGCGTCAATGCTACTAAAAAGATAAGTTCACTCAGTATTTAGGTGGTCAGTGCAGGCATATGCCATACAATTACAAACACAGCATGCAGAGAATTTAACCCCATCAAGATGATGGACTTACCAGGTGCGTCATGCAAAAATGTCACTTAGTGACAGATGACGTACCTGTTAAGTCCAGGAAGTCATTCGCTAGAATAGGAGAAAAAAAAACCTCATTGTTAAGTGCCAGCCACGTGCGCACGCGGCCAGTCACTAAGGGGTTAAAGGGATAGTAATATATATAAAGGGATAGTAAAAATGTAAAAAATATATGTTTTAGGGTTTATCCCCCTGAGTAAAACAAGGGTACTTCCACTGCTGAGAGATATTTTATTAAAAAAATTATAACAGCTCAAACTTTAATTTTTTAGGTGCAATATCACAGTGGCCTGAAAACTTACAGTGGCGCTGTTGCTACACTATCCTATGGACTGCTCTGGTCCGTAGACCATAAATCTCCATAGGATGGTGTAGCAACAGCGCCACTGTAAATTTTCAGGCCACTGTGATATTGTACCTAAAAAAATTCAAGTTTGAGCTGTTATAATTTTTTAATAAAACATCTCTCAGCAGTGGGAGTACCCTTGTTTTATTCGGGGACATAAACCCTACAACATATATTTTTTTACATCTTAAGTATTACTATCCCTTTAACCACGTTTCTGCTCAAGGATGCCACATTCAGGAATAACCACTTCTCCCAAAGACAGTTCCCTGGAAATTTATTTAAAGGGGAACTATCACCCCAAATAAAGTCTCCAGCCAACAATTAGCCATCTAGCGATACGTTTAACAATACTACTATTAGCCAGCATAAGTACTGAGTTATTGAGAAATCCTACTTGTGCCGATACTGACGGCAAGGCAACAGTGCAGACATCTTTACTTACAGACATCTGCGCGCCAGGAGGTGCGCAGATGCCTCTAAAGTGCTGTTGCCTACCCGCCAGTCTCGGCAGAACTGGGATTTCTCAGTAACGCGGTAATTATGCTGGCTAACAGTATTATTGTTAAGCTTATCGCTAGATGGCTAATAGCTGGGGGTAGACTTTATTTGGGGTGATAGTTCCCCTTTAAAATTCCACTTAAAATTTAAATTAAATCCAGCCGGCATATGAACTTGTAACGGTTTGTTTGACACACAGACACAGTAGGTTTGGATAAAACACAATTTTATTGAACAATGATAATAACAATAACCCTCACGGGTCCTGTAATATATATGCAATATAGTACAGACACAAGGCAGGTTATACAGAGGTAGACCCACACAGGTCCAGTATATGCAGATAGTCCAGAGATCAATATACTGACACAGGTCAGGTAGTTCTTGTGTGAATCTCAGTTGGACAGCACTGAATGGGTTACTATTAGGCCGAGAATACTGACAGGCCCTAATAGTGCAAGGCCCTTTAAGAAGCTCAATCAAAAGGAGAGAGCACCAAATCGAGTAACATCCAAAAGTAATGGAGACCAGAACAACTGGTGAACTGCCGTAGCAGTAACTGAGATTAAGCAACTTGTGGACTCCCGTAGAAGTAACGGAGACTGAGCAACTTGCGAACTGCCGTAGCAGTAACGGAGACTGAGCAACTTGTGCACTGCCGTAGCACTAACGGAGACTGAGCAACTTGGGTACTGCCGTAGCACTAACGGAGACTGAGCAACTTGTGCACTGCCGTAGCAGTAACGGAGACTGAGCAACTTGTGCACTGCCGTAGCAGTAACGGAGACTGAGCAACTTGGGTTCTGCCGTAGCAGTAACGGAGACTGAGCAACTTGTGCACTGCCGTAGCAGTAACGGAGACTGAGCAACTTTGGTACTGCCGTAGCACTAACGGAGACTGAGCAACTTGTGCACTGCCGTAGCAGTAACGGAGACTGAGCAACTTGCGAACTGCCATAGCAGTAACGGAGACTGAGCAACTTGGGCACTGCCGTAGCAGTAACGGAGACTGAGCAACTTGGGCACTGCCGTAGCAGTAACGGAGACTGAGCAACTTGGGTGCTGCCGTAGTAGTAATGGAGACTGAGCAACTTGTGCACTGCCGTAGCAGTAACGGAACTGAGCAGCTTGTGGACTGCCGTAGCAGTAATGGAACTGAGCTGCTTGGGGACTGCCGTAGCAGTAACGGAACTGAGCAGCTTGCCCTGAGAGGCACACAACCAAGGACTGCACAGAAGTGAAGATGCACAGAAATGTCGCCTGGGCGACACCGAGGCAACGGAGACCAGACTGCAGCAAACTGTCCGGAGACAGTGAGGATCCTAACACCACCCTAACCGGAGACTGGATAAGGTGTGCAGGAGGGGTACGCAACCACAGTAGCCCAGCCGGGATGGAACCAGACACCGAGCAGGAACGTCAGCCAGTTCGAGTCGGTACACCAAGCAGGAACGTCAGCCGGGCCAGTCGGTACACAGAGCAAGAACTTCAGCCAATACGAGTCGGTACACATAGCAGGAACGTCAGCCAGGCCAGGTCGGTACACGGAGCAGGAACGTCAGCCAATCCAGGTCGATACACAGGCAGGAACGAGATGCAGAATAGTCAGACAGTCCGGGTCGGTACACAGGCAGGAACAAGATGCAGAGTCGTCAGGCAGGCCAGGTCGGTACACAGGCAGGAACAAGATGCAGAATCGTCAGGCAGGCCGGGTCGGTACACTGAGATCACACAAATAACAGTAACAAGCGTCATACTGAAACACCACAAAAGGGCGCTGGAGAAGTGCCAGAACCCAGTATTTAAGGAAAAATGCTGGGCGGGGCAATGACAGTGTAGCCAATAGCAATAGGCAGGAGTGGAAACTGACAGAATGTTGCCAAATAGCACGGGCACCGTGATAGTACTAAGCCGAGTGTTCAATTGTTTATTTTAATTTAAGTTTTAAATGGAATTTTAAATACATTTGGTGGTATCCTCGAGCACAAACGTGGTGGTTAAATTCTCTGCATGCTGTGTTCGTCATTCTATGGCATATGCCTGCATTGACCACCTAAATATGAGAGTGCACTTTCATTATGTTTTTAGTAACACTGAACTCTATTTGGTGCTCTCTTTTTTTTATTTCCTATGCACATCATGAGTAAAGTCCCTGAAAAGCATAGGACCTCACTGTAGGTGCTCTCAGTTAAAGGGATAGTAATCCACCCAAAAAACTGTTTGCGAATTGATAGGAATAATAATAAAAAATGTAATGCCCTTATTCCCATCTCTCAAACCATTATGGTTTGAGAGATGTAATAAAATAAAGACCTCCGCTCCCTCCCCCTTCTCATGCGTCCACTGTATAGCGGACGTCATGAGATCCTGCTTCCGGGACCCGACGGCTCTTCAGGAGCGCTGTCATCTAGATATCTAACTATGATTACTTCATCGGAATGGTCTACAATGTGTGCTTGCAAGCCAATGAGAATCCTGCTGATAACCTCCATTGTACAATGGCTAATTCAAGCTCCACCCCCCTCAGTGTGACTCCAGACAATCACCTCATGTATGAGAACTCCCTGGGGTGAGGTATGTTGTTTTGAGGGCTAGTGCACAGTGGTATCTCTGAGTACATGTATACTGCCTGGCACGTTGGCCTCTAACCTGCAAAACTACTCTTCTAGCGAGACTAGGCCCAGCAGAGCATGTGAGACCAATGTGTGTGAGGAGAACATTCCATGGCAGAAGGACACGCATCATGGACGATCTAGCAGTGGAGAGCAGAGTTTGGGTTTAACTCTTTTGTACCCCTCTGGCAGTCAAAGGGTTAACCTATATTTGAACAGGCTGTGACTCTCCGGCGCATCAGACACTAGAGTCAACACACAGTTGCCCATTCCTATGTCCTTTGCTCTCTTTACACCTGTCTATTCTTCCACTTTTACTCTGTTCTTTTACTGACATTAATTGTATCAGCTTTATTATAAATTCTGTCATGAACTGACACAGGTTTGCAACCCACTCGGGGTGGGTTTCAACTTGTGGCTCTCCAGTTGCTGTAGGACAAAAATCTACTATCATGAGTAATGGGATTTGCACTAACGTGATTAAGAGATGATTAAGTTCAACAATTCCTATGTTACTCTATGGGGCCGATGCACTAAGAGAGAAATCTTAGTGTATTGGCTCCACAGAATAACAGAGGACTTGGATACTTTATCACACTGGTGAAGTCATCTCCCCTTGCTGTCTTTACCCTTATTTATAGTTCCAATCAATCAGTACTGCAAATGGAATCACAGTATCTTGATAGAGCATTTCTACTTGTCATGTGAGTACCTCATTGTTGTGAGGCTGGCATTCTGTGGAATCTTATTATTTTTTAAAATTTATGCCTATGAGATTTGAAAAAGGGTTTGTACCCTGAAACGCGTCATCAGGCTTGTATATTTGTTATATGTATTGACGTTTTTTTTCACTCTATGGCAATACTTATGTATTTTTAATAAATATTTTTATGAAGTTATAAGGATCCAGTTTTCTATTGGTGAGAGCAACTGTAACGGGGCAGTTTATGTTTCCCCGTTTGTTTTAGCTGGTTATATTGTTTACCAGCTACTCTACCTAGGAAGTGTCAGTATTTGTACGGTATTGGCTTGATTTTGATATCTGATAGTCCAAGGATATACACATGGTGGTTTGCGCTCTTCCTGTTCGTGTATCTATTCTGTGGACTTGTAGTCCAACAACAGCAGAATATTTTGCTCTTTACTCCTCTATTTCGATCCAGTGTTAGAATAAAATCATGAGATTGGTAGAGTGAAAGTGATACCTTTATTGGCTAAGTGACTCTAGGGTGCAAGTTTTCATTACAACTTAGTTCTCTGCTCCAGGTATATTTGGAATGAAGGCTGAATACAAAATACATGACAGGTTATACACTCATGCAAATAGTTGTTACATTTATATTCCACTGAAAGTGAATTCCTTATCGCCATTGTCTTGTGTAAATCATTCCTTGGGCTTCAGCAGAGGCATCTCTTTGTAGCTAGCTATGTGGTATAAGATTCCCTTCTGCCCAACTAAACCTATGGATAAAATGGAACTCTGTCGTTCTTCAGAAAACTTATGCTCAAGGAATTATTTAATGACAAAGAAAACTATGAATTATCCAAAACCACAGAACTAAATTAGCACTACACTTCACCTAAAAACAATCCACATGGACCCCACCTCCAGGAAGAAACCCCACTCTGAACATATATAAACAACTTCAGCAATAGAGTCACATCAGCTATACCTGACAAACAATGCAAACTGGCATGCAACCTAACTGCCAAGGAACAAAAAGCAATACTGTCATTAAAGGACAACAAAAACATAGTCATTCAACCGGCAGACAATGGTGGCGATGTAGTGATTATGAACTCAGGGGACTATATAGAGGAGGCACACAAGCAAAGTATGGATGAAAGATACTACAGCAAACTACAAGAAGATCTCACATCTGACTACACAGACAAGCTTAAAGGGGAACTACCACCCCGCAATAACTTTACACAAATTCAGTCTTCATCTGGCGACTAGCTGCTTAGTAGTGCTAGTCGCCAGAAATATTACCTGGTTCCAAAGATTTTGTGGTTTTTCTGAGGCTCACAGGAGCAAGAAGCACGGACATCTCATCACAGTGACGTCCGTGCGCCTGTGCTGTCAGTCCCTTTTGGAGCCGGACGGCTCCTAGCAACTCCTCCTAGAGCCAGCTGGGACTGACAGCGCAGGCGCATGGACGTCACTATGGCAAGATGTCCGTGCTTCTTGCTCCTGTGAGCCTCGGAAAAACTGCAAAATCTTTGGAACCAGGTAATATTTCTGGCGACTAGCACTACTAAGCAGCTAGTCGCCAGATGAAGACTGAATTCGTGTAAAGTTATTGCAGGGTGGTAGTTCTCCTTTAAGAAATCAAGTAAGGGCTCCCTTCTAATAATGGAGACCCTCATTCTGGAAGACCCAAGGGTGGGATGCTTCCTAAAATACACAGGGAAAGAAATACTGGAAGGCTGATAATATCTGGACCTGGCATACTCACAGAAAATATCTCTGGCTGGGTAAAGAGTGTTCTGAAACCATTCATCAAAAAAAACAAAAAAAAACACCCCGTTACATACAGGATATAGCCGATCCCTTAAGCAAACTGTCTGACGTTCATCCCATCCCAAGGGAAACCATTTTAGTCACGATGGAGGTGGAATCTCTCTACACCAGCATTCCATGTGAAGACGGCATTGTAGACTGAAAAGCATTTCTAGAGCAAAAGGGCTTGCCCACAGAACCTGTAATACAGCTAATACACTTAATACTAACTCAAAATGATTTCACATTTAGGCAAGAACTGTACATACAAAAGCCGGGAACCAACATGGGAACGCAAATGGCACCACTATACTCCAACATATTTATGGCAAAATTGAAGGAGGAGTTCTTGTCCACATGCCAAATAAAGCTTCTGGTCTGTGTCCGTTACAAAGAGATATCCTAACCATTTGGACTGCCAGCGTTAATGATATTTTGTCATTTCACCAAAAATTACAATTCCTTCTATCCCACCATTAACCTCAAGCTCAGTCATTCACCCACACAAATTAACTTTCTGGATACCACAATCAGTATTAGTGACAACTCCATCCGCACATCTCTGTACGGCAAACCAACAGACAGGCCTAATTATCTGCGAAACTACAGTTTCCATACACACAAAAAACTATTGTTTAGAGTCAGGCTTTAAGCGATAACCTTGTTTGCTCTGAGACGTCTGACCATGATAGACATCTTAAAAATTTCAGGCGTGATTTTATCAGTCATAGATATAATGTCAAGGTCATCCAAGTCCACAAAGCAACCAGTGTGCCCAGAACAAATCTCCTGGAATACAAACAACGTCAGGAAGAGAACAGAGTGACATCGGTAGTCACCTACAGCCCCCAGCTTGATGTACTGTGCAAAATCTCAAAAGAGCTCCAAGCAATACTACAATACTGATGGCACATTAACAAAATATTCCCAAAACCTCTGTTCCTCTCCTATAAACCCAACCTAAAACAACTGGTGTTAAAGAGCTCCCTTAACGACCCTTGACGTGCCAGTACTGTCATCCCAGTTCAGGCACTTAAGGACAGATGATGGCAGGGCCGGACTGAGAATAAAAACCAGCCCTGGAAAAAATTGCTGACCAACCCCATAGCATTGCATCATTATACCAGCCCCATAGCACTGCGTCATTATACCAGCCCCATAGCACTGCATCATTATACCAGCCCCATAGCACTGCATCATTATACCAGCCCCATAGCACTGCGTCATTATACCAGCCCCATAGCATAATAGCATTTTTTTCTTGTTTATGAAAGGGGAAAACATGCATTTTAAAACACATCTGAATGCCACCACCAGAGCAATACAGAGTTAAATGTCACCATCAGAGTAATAAAGAGTATATATATATATATATATATATACAGGGCTCAAAATTTCCTCTAGCCAATGGTGAGTGGAAATTTAGCCCTGGTGAGTAGAAGTTCAGCCCTGGTGGGTATGTTATGGCTTGCAGTGGTGAGTAACTTTTCAGGTCTGGCTAGTAGCAAAGGACTTCAAGTTTTAAGCCCTGTATATATATATATATATATATATATATATATATATATATATATATATATATATATACACCACCTCTTGACTCTTGATTCCCCCCTTTTGCATCTTTCTCACACTCTTAATTCTCACCTTTTGCTTCGTACTCCCCTTTTGACTCTTGAGACCCCTCCTTTTGCCTTTTTCTCTCCCTTTTGATCCCCCTTTCTCCCCCTCCTTGACTCTTGATCCCCCCTTTTGTCTCTTTCTCCCCCTCCTGATTCCCCCTCCTTTTGCCTCTTGGTCCCTCCCTCTTTTTTGCCTCATGATCCCCCCTCCATTTGCCTCTTTTTTCCCCCTCTTGATCCCCCTCTGCCTCTTTCACCCGCTCTTAATTTGCCCCTCTTGTCAAGTTGCCTCTCTTTACCCCTCTTGATCTTCCTTTTGCCATTCTACCCCTCTTGATCCCCCATTTTGCCTCTTTCCCCCATTGTATTTTCATCCCCCCTTTCGCCATTCTCCTCCTCTTGATCCCCCTCTTTGCCTCTTTCCCCCTCTTGCCTTAATCCAGAGTTGACTCTTGTCTTGATCCCCCTTTTGCCTCTTTCTCTCACTCTTGCCTCTCTCCCCCCTTCCTGATTCCCCAATTTAAACCTCTTTCTCCCCCTCTTGATCCCCCTCCTATTGCCTTTTTCTCCCCTCCCCCATTTTCCCCTCTATTGATCCCCCCTTTGCCTCTCTCTCTCCCCTTCTTGACTCTTGATCCCAACCTTTTGCCTCTTTCTCCCCTTCCTGATCCCCCTTCCGTTTGCCTCTTGGTCCCCTCTCCTTTTGCCTCTTTTTTCTCATTTTTGCCTCTTTTTGTCCCTCTTGACCCCCCTGCCTCTTTTACTTGCTATTGTTCCACCTTCTGCCTTTCTCCCCCTCTTACCTCTATATAAACCCTCTTGATCCCCCTTTTGCCTTTCTCTCTGTCTTGATCCCCCCGTCTTGCCTGTGACCGTGTCTGGCTTCTGCTGACGCTGTCTCTGCTCCCAGCCTGCCGCTCAGATCTGACTCCGCTCCCAGCCTCCTGCTCAGCTCTGTCTCTGCTCCCAGCCTGCCGTTCAGCTCAGTCTCCGCTCCCAGCCTGCCGCTCAGCTCTGTCTCCGCTCCCAGCCTGCCTCCACTCACTAGACGCGGCGGCGGCCGGCGTTTGTTTAAATCTCGCGGCTGCCTATGGCTGTTGCCTTGCGGCCGCAGATGATTGGCTTTGCATGTTTAAGCAGCCCCGGCCGGCCCCCAGGGAAGCCCAGTACTGGCAGCCTACTGGGATTTTTCCCGGTATCCCGGTAGGCCAGTCCGGCCCTGGATGATGGTCCTTGCACATCAAGGAATTCTGGGGTCGCCGCGCAGCTTCACGCCGCTCACCAACCCTGGAATCCATTTAAAAAAAACAGGCAACCACATGCTGGATTGGGCGGTCATTAAGGGGTTAAGAATGCAACAGAAAATTGTACTTCTTCCAGTCTACAAACACACACATGTACCACAGATAAGGTGCCCACCCCATGTTCCCACCAAAACCAGAATATGAAGGGCAAATCCTCCTGCAGATCATCTAATGTTGTCTACCTCATGTGTGTGTGAAACACTGGATATATGTAAGTGAGTCAGGACAAACTCTCAGAAAATGGATTCATCTCATGGGTCCATTGTGAACAACAAAAGAGACACCCCAGTAGCTCAACACTTTTGCAATACTGCTCACCACAATAAAGATCTCAGGATGTCTGTACTGGGACAGAAAGATGTGGGTGTATAAATGGATAACTGAGTGTAACACTGAACTGTGACAAGGAATTTCTATCACATTAACCCACACAATACACATATTTTAGGCCCTTTGGGAGCCAGAGTGGTGGGCAATACATTGTATGTAATGGATTTCACACCCTTCTGGGTCTCAGAGGGTTACCCCATATCCTATACAGATCATAGACTGGGGGGGAGATTCACTAAGCAGTGATAAAAAAGAGGATAACTTCTTCAATTCCTGTGCTATTCTGTGGAGCCTATGCACTAAGATTTCTTCAGCTTTGGAGATCTTAGTACATATGCTCTATCAGGGCCGGATTTACATCTCAGAAGCCTATAGGCACAGAAATCTGAAGCACCCCCCCGTGCCCCCCCCCCCCATTTGCCATCTCCACTGGACACCTCCACAATGCTCCAAATCTCAACATTATCCCCCATATCCATATTGCCCTCACATTGCCCCCAATCAGCTCCAGTTTGCCCCATCAGCTCCAGCTTGCCCTCACATTACCCCCATCAGCTCCAACTTGCCCCCATCAGCTCCAACTTGCCCTTACATTACCCCCATCAGCTCCAACTTGCCCCATCAACATTCCTATTGATTTCAGTATGGGTAGAAAGGCCTCCAACGATCTAATTTAAATGGGTTCGATTACCTCGTGGTTCCGAAATGAGACATAGGGGAAGATGCACTAACTAGTGGAAAAGTCTGTGCCTGCTTCTGCACAGAACTGTAGCTACCGTTGCTCCCGCGCGGTCTTCTCTTTAGGAATGCAGAGCGCTGGGAGATGATGTAATCTCCCAGTGCTCTGCATTACTAAAGAGCCACCGAGGGAGCAACAGCAGGATGTCACCGGGCGGCAGGCAGGCAGGCAGCGGGTAGGATGAAAAAAAAATAAATAAATAAAAAAAAAGAATTGATTCCAATGACAGGCGCCCCACTGTGTGGTGCGCCTGTAGGCAGATGCCTACTCTGCCTTATGGCAAATCCGGCCCTGTGCTCTATAGAATAACATCAGAAGTGGAAAAGTGATATCACTGGAGAAGTCATCTCCACTTTATCACCGCTTAGTGAACTCCCCCATAGTCATCTTTGGCTGCAGTCTCAAAGGGAAATAAATCTTGTACCACGTATCCAGCTACAAAGGGATGCCTTTACTGGAGCCTAAGGAATTATTTACACAAGACAATGGTGATAAGGAATTCACTTACAGCGGAATTTAAACGTGGAACTACCACCGCTAAAAAACTTGGGCCCCAATAATTCCCCCATCTGGAGACTAGCTGCTCAGTAGCGCTAGTCACCAGAATTTTTACCGCGTTAAGGAGAATTATCCATTGTTCCCGGGCTGTCAGTCCCAGCCGGGTCTAGGAGGCGTTGCTAGATGCCGTTTGGCTCCAAAAGGGACTGACAGTGCAGGCGCACAGACATCAGTATGGAAAGATGTCTGCTTTCCGTCCTGCCTGTGAGCCTGGGAACAACGGATAATTCTCCTTAACGCGGTAATAATTCTGGCGACTAGCGCTACTGAGAAGCTAGTCATCAGATGGGGAATTATTGGGGAGCAAGTTTTTTAGTGGTGGTAGTTCCGCTTTAAATGACAAAACAACTTGTTTGAGTGTATAACCTGTCATGTACTTTGTATTCAGACTTCATTCTAAATATGACTGAAGAGACCTAAAGTGTCTTAAAAGCTTGTACCCTAGTCCCACTTAGCCAATAAAGGCATCACTTCTACTCTACCAGCTTCCTACTTTTAATATGGCTAACACAGTACTGCCCTTTTACCTAAAATAAAATCAGTAATACCGTTTGGATCATTGGATCGTCCTGATTAACCCTTTGAGTGCCAGGGGGATTACCAGTGCATTGATTTGCAATGTGTTGGATACACCTCTGCACTCAAAGGGTTAAAAACGATACTTTAGCGAGGGATGGGTAGCATGTGGCTCTCACGTTATTAACCCTTTTATGTGCCAGAGGAGTATCCAAAGCATTGCATTTAAAGGGTTAAAGTACTCCAACACTTATGCATAATGGGAATTGTAGTCCAACAACACTTGGAGTCCATTGCTGTCTCTACACTTATGAATGCTCCCAGTGTTAAAATCAAATCAATAATACTAATTGAATCAATGTTTCATCTTCACACTTGGAGTACAACCTGTGGCTCTCCAGTTTCTGTAGGACTACAGCTGTTATGGTTAATGTAGTCCAACAGCAGCTTGATTATTTTCTCTCTTTATGCCTATCTATGCTTCCAGTCTTACAAAAATCAATAATACACTGAATTATTTAACCATCTTGATTAAAAACCTTCACTTGTCATGTGAGAGGGGTAGGCAACCCGTGGCTCTCCAGCTGTTTTGGGACTGCTACTGTGAAGGATTATTGGTTTTGTAATCCAACAACAGATGAAACCTTTGCTATTTTACACTCATCTATACAATTAATAATGCAAACTGAAACTTTCTATCATCCTGATTAAATATGCAACTTGACATGTGAGAGGGGTTTGCAACCGGTGGCTATCCAACTGATGAAATCTACAACACGTAGCATGGGAGGCGAAACTCGTAGTCCATCAACTGCATCCCTTGCTGTCATGTACCTACTTGTTCAGCGTTAGAATACAATGAATAGTAAAATACTGAAACGTATTATCTTAAAACAGAAATTCTGATTGTCAAGTGAATTCCTCAATTGGAGTGGATTGGGCAACCTGTGAATCTCCTGCTGTTACTGAACTACAAGTCCTATCTTCCTCAGCCGGCCGATGGACGGCTGCGGATGATGGGAGTCATAGTCTAAAAAACAGCTGAAGAGATGCACGTTGCCCAGAGGCTTCAGTGAGTATTAGATAATCTTGTAATCCGCATCTCACATATAAAGTGCGGGCGGGCCCGACACACACATAGTATTCCGGGATTTACACAGCTGCGCGTGTTTCAGGTTCTTAACCCCGGGCCCGGACAGGCCCCCGGGGGCCACACGCCTCCCCCACCCTTTTAGCAATGCAGGGGTCCGGGACCAGGGACTCCGAAAGGGAGAGCAGGTACGCGCTTCTGTTTAACCAGCTGGACGCTAACAAAGATGGGCAGGTGGATATCAACGAGCTGAGAGAGGGGCTGGCAGCCATGGGTATGAAACCCTGCCACAATGCAGAACATGTGAGTATACTACCCAGTATCGCTGTATATAATATATAGACTGGCACCATGGGCATGAAACCCTGCCACAATGCAGAACATGTGAGTATACTACCCAGTATCGCTGTATATAATATATAGACTGGCACCATGGGCATGAAACCCTGCCACAATGCAGAACATGTGAGTATACTACCCAGTATCACTGTATATAATATATAGACTGGCATCATGGGCATGAAACCCTGCCACAATGCAGAACTTGTGAGTCTACCCAGTATCACTGTATATAATATATAGACTGGCACCATGGGCATGAAACCCTGCCACAATGCAGAACATGTGAGTATACTACCCAGTATCACTGTATATAATATATAGACTGGCATCATGGGCATGAAACCCTGCCACAATGCAGAACATGTGAGTATACTACCCAGTATCACTGTATATAATATATAGACTGGCACCATGTGGCATCATGGGCATGAAACCCTGCCACAATGCAGAACATGTGAGTATTCTACCCAGTATCACTGTATATAATATATAGACTGGCATCATGGGCATGAAACCCTGCCACAATGCAGAACTTGTGAGTCTACCCAGTATCACTGTATATAATATATAGACTGGCACCATGGGCATGAAACCCTGCCACAATGCAGAACATGTGAGTATACTACCCAGTATCACTGTATATAATATATAGACTGGCACCATGGGTATGAAACCCTGCCACAATGCAGAACATGTGAGTATACTACCCAGTATCGCTGTATATAATATATAGACTGGCACCATGTGGCATCATGGGCATGAAACCCTGCCACAATGCAGAACATGTGAGTATTCTACCCAGTATCACTGTATATAATATATAGACTGGCACCATGGGCATGAAACCCTTCCACAATGCAGAACATGTGAGTATTCTACCCAGTATCACTGTATATAATATATAGACTGGCATCATGTGGCATCATGGGCATGAAACCCTGCCACAATGCAGAACATGTGAGTTTTGTACCACTGTATATAATATATAGACTGGCATCGTGAGCATGGAACCCTGCCAAAATGCAGAACTTGTGATTTATACCCATTACCACTGTATATAATACATAGACTGGCATCACTGTCTATGATACATAGACTGGCATAATGGGCATGAAACCCTGCCAGAATGCAGAACATGTGATTATTATGCCCAGTGCCTAGACTGGCACCATGGGCATGAAACCCTGTCAGAATGCAGAACATGTGAGTATTCTACCCAGTATCACTGGTTATAATATATAGACTGGCATCATGTGGCACCATGGGCATGAAACCCTGCCACAATGCAGAACTTGCGACTATTATACCCAGTACCACTATATGTAATATATAGACTGGCACCATGGGCATGAAACCCTGCCACAATGCAGAACATGTATTATACCCAGTATCACTGTATATAATATATAGACTGGCACCGTGGGTATGAAACCCTGCCACAATGCATAACTTGCGGGTATTATAACCAGTACCACTGTATATAATATATAGACATAATATATAAACTGGCATCACGTGGCACCATGGGTATGAAACCCTGCCATTATGCAGAACGAGTGAGTTATATCCAGTACCACTGTATATAATACATACACTGGCACAGTGGGCATGAAACTCTCCCACAATGCAGAACTTGCGAGTATTATACCCAGTGCCACTGTATATAATATATAGACTGGCATCATGGGCATGAAACCCTGCCACAATGCAGAACATGTATTATACCCAGTACCACTGTATATAATATATAGACTGGCATCATGGGCACGAAACCCTGCCACAATGCAGAACGTGTGAGTTATACCCAGTACCACTGTATATAATACATAGACTGATGCCATGGGCATGACACCCTGCCACAATACTGGATGTGAGTATTATACCCAGTACCATTGTATATGATACTTAGACTGGCACCATGGGCATGACACAATGCCAGAATGCAGAACATGTGCCTATTATACCCAGTACCACTGTATATAATACACTGGCACCATGGGCATGACATCCTGCCCAAATGCAGAACATGTGATTTATACCCTGTAACACTGTGTATAATACACTGATGTCATGTGCTTTGAATCCTGCCAGGATGCACATCATAACAGTAATTCCCTGTACTCCTGTATATTAGTGAGTCCTACTCAGTACCACTGTATAGTACATATTACATTATGTGATTAGGTAGGACTAGTGAGTCCTGAATGATGATGGGAGTTGTGATACAACAGCTGGAGAGCCATACCTTGCCCATTCCTGCTGAATAAAGAACCTGAGACAAGGTTGTGTTTGTCAGTGTTCTTAATGACGTGAATATGGAAGAATAAATGAATTCTATTGTTGTGGTCGAAGGACATTTTTATATAATTTGTGTCACTGCCAAAACCTGAAGTCCTGCCAAGGCCGATGCTGGCCGGGATTTCTCAGTATTGGCTGGGTATTGCCAGACACAGCCAGAAACGACATGTTCAAGTCCACTCAGGGCTTGCTTGGTACAGAGAGAGGCAAGAAAGCAGAAAATGACTGAGTATATACTGTATTTATATAGTTATTTAGAGCTGTGGCCACATATCACAATATCTGGCCATTATCAGTGCTAGCTTGGCTTCAACATACATAAAGATAACCATACCCATAGCAGTCTATAGCATACATTTTTGTATGGAACGGGTAGGAGAAGATTGTGTTTAAAGGGATAGTAATGTCAGAAAAAAAGTATTAACTACATGGTTGATAAAATTAAAAGAGAGTACTTGCACTTATTCGTATCTCTTTATTGTAGGAAAATAAAATTCTCTGGTCCCTCCCCTTTCTGCTTGATGAGCTGTAAAGCTGTCAGAAGCAGATTCTGGTCACTTGACCTGATGTGGCTCTTCAGCAGCACCGACATCTAAAGATAAATACTTAATTTGGAACGGTCTACAAAGTGTGCCTGGCTTGCAAGCACACTTTGTAGACAGTTCCAATTAAGTATTTATTTCTAAATAGCAAGATTTCAGCTCTGCTGAAGAGCATCTGTCTGGCCAAATGACTGGAATCTGCAGCTGTCAGCTAGATGGCAGACTTGAGTAAAACAGCCAGGAAAAGGTAACTTTAGCAAATTATATCTCTCAAACCATAAAGGTTGCTGCAACGAGTCGTCCAGCGCTACAGCGAGACGCCATCAGCTCCCCAACACGCACAGTATTCTGAATCGATCAGGCAATGCCGTGCAGTGGAACCTAACAGCCGTTGTTGCTGCCCTTTTCGGATGGAAATGTTGAGAATTCAGCCCTGTATTTGAGTTTAACATGTTTGGCCTAGAGTATATTTGTAAATGGTAATTGTAGAAACCCCCCAGAAATGCCTCTTTTTTTGTAAACAAATCAGTTTGGGTACCCCTTTCTTTATAACTAAATCTTCCAATGCCTTTTCTGCAGTTTCAGCTGTCCAAAATGTGCTTTTTCCATCAATGCTGACAGTTGTGAGTGGCTATATGGCCAGATATCATTATCAAGATTAGGCCTAGATTTCATAGCAGCTCATTACTTTATCCAGTGTATTATACACAAATATCTACATAGACTTGAGTGGGAATCTGTTACCTAAAGCCACTAACAACTGCAATGAAATCTAGGGCTTCCTTCTATTAGATTCGGTATAACAAGAGTTATTTTCAAAGTAAGTACTGAACAGAAAGCAAACCCATTTACTAGAGGCACTCTATTAGAATGGGCATCTGTAGGAGGGGGCAAGAGGGGGCACTTACCTCCCCCTCCCAGATAAACATAGAGTCTGGCCAGGCTGGACTGGAGGGCTTCCGTTTCCCCCCCCACCCCTACCCTGTAAAAAATTTCTGCGGACACCTATGTCTGTTGGCTGCCCAGCAGGCTTACGTATGAGCGTAGACTGCACAAATCTAACTTGCGGCCTAACTCTCGTCGCAGCTTTCTGTTCCAACCCATGCTAAATAACGCGGGAAGAGTAACATCAGGAGGACAGGTGCTATTTTCCTACACACACCCCTATACCTACCTTTGATTTGGGCCTCCACATCTGCCTAGGTGGCCTCTGGCCAACTCATCTCGACAGTGTGGGCAAGTCAAAGCCGGGTGTGCCGCATCTCTCAGCGGTCCCATCTCTTAGAGTTCGGGGTTGCTCTACTATAGCCGTGGTCCTGGCCTAGGTGTCAGAGGTAGCAGGGGTGAGTATATTTATCCTCCATGTAAATATAAGTGGTTTTGAAAGCTATTTCAAAATCACAAAATACAAATTAAAAAATCCAGGCGCTTAGAAGAAAGTGCACATAAAATGAATATATGAGAGAGGGAAGAACACCCTTCTGTTTATTAAAGGGGAACATTCACTTAAACATTTTTACCATAGGTTTAATTAATAAAGTAGTCTTAGGAAAGGTGTTTTTTTTTTCTTTCTAAATGTATGTACTTTTAAAGATATTTAATCTTCAAGTTGTGTAATTCCGCGTACTGCGGCACCCTGAATCTTTAGCACAACTCTTCTCCCTCCCAGCTGCTGCAGGGGGCACGTTCATGCTTCCCTTTGGTGTGGTGTGGTGTGGTGTGAATGGCTTCTATCAGGCTCCAGTAATCATACCTGGGAACTCTCCGGTTTTGCCCTGGAGACTCCGGATTTCAAACTGAATTACCGGGTCTCCGGGGCAATGTGTGAATCACCGGGGTGGGCAGAGTTTAAGTAGAAACTCTGCCCACTTGTTCTCGATCCCGCCCGGTTCCTCCCACTCCCTACCCTCTTACCTCCATTTTGCAGGGGGGGTTTTTTGTCCCGCCCCTTTTATGACGCGAATCATGTCATTTTCCTCCCTGGTCGGCACTGACAGGGTTACCCTCCGGGTAGCCCTGCCTCAAAAGTTCCCAAGTACATACATTTAGAAAAGGGAAAAAAAAACACCTTTCCTAAGACTACTTTATTAACTAAGCTTAAAGTAAAACATTTTTAAGAGGTGATTGTTCCCCTTTAAAATATACAATAAATTCAGAGATACAATGAATAAAAATATACTTGTCAGTTCACAAAGATCAAAAAACAGACATATTCTTTAAATTGAGAAAAATATCTAACATATAATACTGACCGCAGAAAACCCAGTTTATCCTAAGAACAACAAGATAAGAAACTCCTAAATATGTAAAATAATGTGATAACAAATATCACAAGGTGAAAAACCAATATAGCATTGCTAATATCACGACTAGATCTACAAACAAAATGTTCTCAAAATGGGACATCAATATAGTAAATAACAAACTTAGGGCGAGATGTTCACAAAGTCATCATAATGAAAAACGTGTCGGATCATGAGTTGGTAGTAAAAGAAGGACAATATTTTCAGAAGTAAATCCGTCACATTTGAAAATTCATCTAAAGAATTAAAAATGACGGTAAGAAGATCTCATTTAACATTTCCGTTAAAAATTCTGATCTTAAAAATCGTCTTTTATTTTGTGTTTGAAACGAAAATTTTCAAAGAAACAGACATTTTTTTGTCTTTGAAACTAATTTTTCTTCTCCGAGTTTAGACCATTTTTATTACGTCGGGAAAAAATGACGTTAATCAGACAAAAAAAAAGACGTTCAAACGAATACTTTTTTCTGAAAATACCTTACATTGTGACGGAAGATAAAACCACGCCCACTTTTAAGACGGCTTTTTCCCTTTGACGGAGATGGTGGAATTGGATGCAAAAAATGATGGAAACATGTCTGAGAATTGACGGATAATGGCGTAAGAACTTTTTTATTCTGATTACAGACAATTTCAGTAACCGCCACTTTCTGAACATCTCACCCTAAATACCACTATTGATGGCCACCAGGAGCAAGAAAAACATATTGTGGTTGTTTGAGCCCGCTTAGAGTAACCACGATATGTTTGTTTTTTTGCTCATGTGGTCATCAATAGTGGTATTTAGTAGATATTCTTATTAATGTGGTATTTATGATATTGATGTCCCAATTTAAGCACATTTTGTTTATAGATCTACTAGTATGAAAGCCCATAAACACGAGCTAAAGTGCACCCAGCTGCTGCCCCGGAGCCGATATCAGAGACATGACGTGAGCCGTCCGGAGCGGGGATGCGAGTTTGGCGAGTCTCTACTGCGCATGACTGTAGTCATGCACAGTAGAGACTCGCGGAACGTGCTGGTCCTAAGCAGGGAGCTCCAGACGGCTCACAGCGAACTTCCCTGTGTGCGACACCACACTGGCACATTAGAGACTCTCTACTGCGCATTTGCGCTTACGGCTCACAGTGAGCGACGCATTTTACCACTTTACGTAATAGGATAATTAAAATAATCATTTTATTTAACAACTAGTATGAAAGCCCATATACACAGGCTAAAGTGTGCCCAGCTGCCCCGGCTGCTGCCCCGGAGCCGGTAGCAGAGACAGGACGTGAGCCGTCCGGAGGGGGGCAGCACGTTCGGTGAGTCTCTACTGCTCATGACTGTAGTCATGCTCAGTAGAGACTTGCTGAACGCGCTGATCCTTATCGGGGAGCTCCCTATGGCTCACAGTGAAGCTCCCTGTGTCCGAAACCACAGATGCACAGTAAAGACTCTATACTGCACATGTGCTGTTACTGCTCACAGTGAGCGACGCATTTTACCACTTTATGTTATAGAATTCATGATATTAGCAATGCTATATTGATTTTTCACCTTGTGATATTTATCACATTATTCTGCTCTGTTTACTTTTATGCACGATCCTAATTACACATTTAGGAGTTTTTTATCTTGTTGTTCTTAGGTATATAGCGTTCTTGGGTTTTCTGTGGGCCGTATATTTGATATATATTTTACTCAGTTTAGAGAATATATCTATCTTTTGGGACCTTTGTGAATTGACAAGTATATTTTTATTCTTTGTATCTCTGAATTTATTGTATATTTTAATAAATGGAATGCTGTTCTGCACTCTCTTATACAGTCATTTTATGCGTTGCTTTCTCCTAAACGCGTGGATCTTTTTCTTTTGTATTTTGGTATTTTTGGGGTAATCCAAGGAGTGGAGGATTACGTTCCAAACTGCCGGGAGGTGGTAACTTAGTTGTCATTTTCCCAAGAAAATCACGTTTTGTTTTTTTTTTGTTACAAAGTGACAGTTCCAATTTAAAGGGTTAACCCCTTGAGTGCCAGACGTTCCGTACCCCTCTGGCACTCAATGGGTTAAAAAAAAAAATGTCTGGTAAATGGGTATATAGCAGTGGTGGACAACGTGAGGCCTTCCAGCTACTGCCAAACTACAATCCCCACCATTCCCAACCAGCCATTGATGGGAATTGTAGTCTGGCAACAGCTGGAGGGGGTCACATCCTTTGTGGTTGTATAAACTGTCCACGTTAGTATATAAACTTTGCATTACTGCATTATATAAACTGGTAAATTCAGACAGCATAAACCAGGAACAGATGTCTGTTGCTGGGAGACTGGTGATGGTTTGGACACGCCCAGTGGGCAGGGCCAACACGCATGGGAAGCCCCAAGGAGGTTTCCTACTTTGCGTAACAGAAAATGATATTTGATATTCATGAATGCCAGCTGTAGTGGAGCTACAGGTCCAATCTGCATGCTGCTCACCCCATAATTTAATCTTTTTGTTTACAGGAAATCCTGCGTGCCGGAGACACCGATAAAGATGGACAGCTGGACTTTGAAGAGTTCACCCAATACCTGGAGGAACGAGAGAGACGCCTGCTTATCATGTTCAACAGCCTGGACCGCAACAATGATGGTGTATATATTGTATATGTGTAAATATACAGTGCACTCGCATATATATACACTCACCTATACACACAGAACCTTATGCACAATTCTTGAGCAAACCAGTTGCACCATAGGGGACTAATAATAGCTGGGGAAATTGTATTTCTGTCCCGTGGTGTCACCGATTTTCTCCAAACTTACGCTAGTTTTTCTTTGAACGTGACCTTCACAGAGTTCTAACCACTAGAGGGAGCACTGCCAGTTGACTGCAGTGAGCAAAATTGACAGCCAATGCTAGACTATGAGAAAATGGCTGAAAAGGTAAAAGAAAAACATACTACACCTGTATAAGTACAGACATATATTCAGATACATGTGCAACAGAAGATCATTGTTTCCAATGCTGCTTTCTTTTAATCTTCATAGTATTTGGGCCATGGAGAGTGTTATTCCAATACTGTCAGAGTTGTAGTTCAAGAGTAATTGAATGATAAAGTATCCCCCTCCCACACCTTTTACCTAATGTAAGCTGCCTCCCCTCCGATGTGGAATCTGGTCCTGGGACTGGGCAGTTCACAGCAAGGGACAATCTTATTACTGTGATCATAAGGAAAATCCTGCCCCCATTGACAGGTTTTTCCCTTATGCTAATTGAAGATTGTCCCTCTTTGCAAGCCATTTGAACACCACCTTTCTGTTCTGAGGTGAGCAGTATTACACTAGGTAAAAGGGGAGTGAGGGGGATACTTTATCATTCTACTGAACTCTTGAACTACAACTCTGACAGTATTGAAATAACACTCTCCATGGCTCAAATACTATGAAGATTAAAGGGATAGTAATGTCCCAACAAAAGTATCTGCAAAACGGTATCTGGAATAAAATAATACTTAATGGCCTTACTTAT
The DNA here is from genome assembly GCA_037306005.1 of Rhinophrynus dorsalis. Classification (NCBI taxonomy): domain Eukaryota; kingdom Metazoa; phylum Chordata; class Amphibia; order Anura; family Rhinophrynidae; genus Rhinophrynus; species Rhinophrynus dorsalis. Next base: position 523,381,022 of record CM074721.1, on the reverse strand, counting down.
ATCTCTCAAATCTTGATGGTTTGAGAGATATAAGAAAATAAAGTCCTCCGCTCCTTCCCCCTTCTCTTTCATCAGCTGTATAGCTGACGGCATGAGATCCTGCTTCCGGGACCAGACGACGGCTCTTCAGGAGCACTGTCATCAAGATATCTAACTATTAATACTTCATCAGAATGGTCTACAACGTGTGCTTGGTTTGCAAGCACACGTTGTAGACCATTCCGATGAGGTACTCATAGTTAGATACCTCAATGCCAGCCCACCTGAAGAGCCGTGCCTGGTCGCCTGACCAGATTCTGCCTTTGACAGCTTTACAGCTCGTCAGGAAGAAAGGGGAGTGAACGGAGGACTTTATTTTCTTACATCTCTCAGACCATCAAGGCTTGAGAGATACGAGTAAAGCCATTAAGTATTATTTTATTCCAGCTACCATTTTGCGGATACTTTTTTTTGGGACGTTGCTATGCCTTTAATTGGAGCTGCTTTTATTTTGAAACATTACTATTCCTTTAAGCACAAATGCACTGGAGTTGCAGTATGCCTGAATTGCATTGTGGTCTATGAGACCACCGTTCAGATGGCAACATTAGAAGTTGCAATACCCTTTGCAGCCTCCAATAACTGGTTGAGCCAGTAATATTTGGCTGACTAATGTAAGCAGGGCCCCTTGATATTCCCCATGCAAAGCATCGCAGCGAGGTGCAGGAGAATGGAGATAAGATTCAAGCAATAAGGGGTGGCTTCACCAGCTCTGAATCACAGTGCTGTTTAAAGGGGACCTATGACTTAAAAACAAAAAAAAAACAAGTTTTGGCTATTAATTAAAAATAAAAAATCTCACTTTACATTATGTTTTTAATTTATTTTTCTAAGATGCACGGTTTGGACAGGGCCATAAATAGAATCTACAACAGAGTGAATTTATTACAATGAGAGTTCCCCCTTTGAGTGCCAGGGGCCTCTGGTATTGAAACAGTTGATCAGGAAGCAGCATCTTTATACTATGAGAAAATGGCTGCTGCAGCTGCAGTTTTGGAGTCAGGAAGTAGGGCTCAGTTCACCCTCTAGTGGTTAGAACTCTGTGCACATACACATGTACAGTTATAGAATCCTGGAGCACCCAGGGACATGGGTGATTTCAACTCTGGAGGTGATCCTATGCACAGATTAAAAATGGAGCAATAATCAGGCAAACTAACTGCATCCTGGGGGAGAAATACAAATCCCTGTTAATTCAAATTGGGCTTTTAACCCCTTGAATGCTCCCTCTCTTGAATTCAACAGGCTAAAAACTCCATCTAACCCTTTGAGTTCCAGAATGGTAAGCAAAGCGTTGCGTACACTTCCGTCACTCAAAGGATTAAGTCTTTGGGAATTTTAAATCTTCCCCCTACGGTGCAGGTGGATCCTTCCAGAATTGTATCTCTTTATCTTGATGAATAAGGCCTATATGTAGCTATGTACGTGTGTGCAGACATACATGCACATATCAGTGTGTCTATGTAGTGCTGTCTTGGTTTCCGGACCCTCTCCCACACCAGTTGCCCTGGAAGCTGCCAGGTATATCTGGTTGGTGTCTAAACCAACGTGAATGTATCACTTATATAGAAGTTAGGCTAAATAGTTACATTATATAGCGAATATTATTAAAGGGACAGTAATGTCCCCCAAAAAAATATTTCCAGTTTTGAAGAGTTTAAAATAATAATCAATATGCTCCAAACCCTATCTCTCAGACCTCTATGGTTTGAGTGGTATAGGGTTTCAAAGTTCCTCTTCTGATGTCAGCTGTAAAGCTGACAGCAGGAGATTCGAGTCATACAACTCGCGGAGGCTCTGCAGCAGAGCTGAAATCTCGTTATTACTAAAGAATTCATTCATTGGAAAGGTCTACAAAGTGTGCCTGGTTTGCAAGCACACTTTGTAGACCTTTCCAATGAATTAATTATTTTTAAGTAACGTGATTTCGGCTCTGCTGCAGAGCCGTCTGCTGGTCCCTGGACCGGGATCTCCTGCTGTCAGCTAGATGCTGACATCAGGGGGAGGGAGAGAGGAACTTTGAATCCCTATATCTCTCAAACCATCTCTCAAACCATAGCGGTTTGAGAGATAGGGTTTGGAGCATATTGATTATTAGTTTAAACTCTACAAAACTGGAAAAATTTTTTGGACATTAATGTCCCTTTAAAAGTGTCTTTTTTTTTTTTAAACGTTATTTTGTCGCAATTCAAGTTATAAACGCTTGACTGCGGTTACCTGCTCTGTAACCACAGTCCATCTCTCTGCCTCTGCTCTCCTCCCTCTATCCAGCCTCTTCCAATGATGGAGGCTTCTGTCTGTAAGCTGGAGCGATCTCATTGGTAGAGATCGATATCTAGCCAATGAGATTGCTCCAGCTTACAGGGGAGGGGAGCAGAGGCAGAGCGACAGACTGCGGTTACAGAGCAGGTAACCTCAGTCTTTGTGGAAGTAGGGTGCAGGGCAGAGTTTATAACTTGAATTGCAATAAAATAATGCTTAAAAAAAATGTAAGACCCTTTTAATAATATTAGCTATATAACCTAACTATTTAGCTTAACTTCTATATAGGTGATACATTCACTTTGAAACTGTGGTTCTCAAATTTATTTCTGCTGAAGGCGCCCCAAACATGAAATCTGGAGATTTCAGGGTGCGCCTAACACATTATATGTCATTTGCCGACTCGAGGCGGCTCTTCAACAGAGCCGAAATACCACAGTCTGAAAATAAATACTTCATTGGAACAGTCTACAAAGTGTGCTTGGTTTGCAATCAGACCTTGTAGACCATTCCATTTCTTTTTAGATTACGGTATTTCGGATCTGCTGGAGAGCCACCTGCTGGTCCCGGGACCAGGATCTTCTTCTTTTGTCGGCTACAGGCTGACGTCAGGGAAAGGGGAGTGAGGGGGGAACTTTAAAACATTATATCTCAGCTCAGACTGGCATCAATGGATTTATTTTGATTATCTACAATATTACTTTTTATTTATATAAGACATTACTAACCCTTTAATTAGTCTACCTGCGATCATTCAGGGATATCCTGATAGCATTCACTGTTGGTTGATCTTGAGGACCAGGATTGGCTACTCCTAGTACACATCTCCCAAGTGTCCCGTGTTAGGAGATTTTAGGGGCCCATGCCTCCCAAGTGTCCCTCGTTAGGAGATTATAGGGCTCCATGCCTCCCAAGTGTCCCTCGTTAGGAGATTTTAGGGCTCCATGCCTCCCAAGTGTTCCTCATTAGGCGATTTTAGAGATCAGTACCTCCCAAGCATGGGTGTCCGGGGGGGGGGGCAATTACCCTCTCAATATAAACAAAGGGGCTGGATGGGCTGGCCTGGGGGCCGTATTATGGCTTTGCCCCCCCCCCCGGAAACATTTCTATGGACACCCCTGCTCCCAAGTGTCCCTCTTTCTTAGGGGGTACATAACGCCCAAATGTCCCTCTTTAGGAGATATTGGGGCTCCATACCTCCCAAGTTTCCCTCTTTAGGAGATATTAGGGGTCCATACCTCCCAAGTGTCCCTCTTTAGGAGATATTAGGGATCCATACCTCCCAAGTGACCCTCTTTAGGAGATATTAGGGGTCCATACCTCCCAAGTGACCCTCTTTAGGAGATATTAGGGATCCATACCTCCCAAGTGACCCTCTTTAGGAGATATTAGGGGTCCATAGCTCCCAAGTGTCCCTTTTATAGGAGATATTAGGGCTCCGTACCTCCCAAGTGTCCCTCTTTAGGAGATATTAGGGCTCCATACCTCCCAAGTTTCCCTCTTTAGGAGATATTAGGGGTCCATACCTCCCAAGTGTCCCTCTTTAGGAGATATTAGGGATCCATACCTCCCAAGTGACCCTCTTTAGGAGATATTAGGGGTCCATACCTCCCAAGTGACCCTCTTTAGGAGATATTAGGGATCCATACCTCCCAAGTGACCCTCTTTAGGAGATATTAGGGGTCCATACCTCCCAAGTGTCCCTTTTATAGGAGATATTAGGGCTCCGTACCTCCCAAGTGTCCCTCTTTAGGAGATATTAGGGATCCATACCTCCCAAGTGACCCTCTTTAGGAGATATTAGGGATCCATACCTCCCAAGTGACCCTCTTTAGGAGATATTAGGGGTCCATACCTCCCAAGTGTCCCTCTTTAGGAGATATTAGGGATCCATACCTCCCAAGTGACCCTCTTTAGGAGATATTAGGGGTCCATACCTCCCAAGTGTCCCTTTTATAGGAGATATTAGGGCTCCGTACCTCCCAAGTGTCCCTCTTTAGGAGATATTAGGGGTCCATACCTCCCAAGTTACCCTCTTTAGGAGATATTAGGGGTACATACTTCCCAAGTGTCCCTCTTTAGGAGATATTAGGGATACATACCTCCCAAGTGTCTCTCTTTAGGGGATATTAGGGATACATACCTCCCAAGTGTCTCTCTTTAGGGGATATTAGGGATACATACCTCCCAAGTGTCCCTCTTTAGGAGATATTAGGGATACATACCTCCCAAGTGTCCCTCTTTAGGAGATATTAGGGATACATACCTCCCAAGTGTCTCTCTTTAGGGGATATTAGGGATACATACCTCCCAAGTGTCCCTCTTTAGGAGATATTAGGGATACATACCTCCCAAGTGTCTCTCTTTAGGGGATATTAGGGATACATACCTCCCAAGTGTCCCTCTTTAGAAGGGACAGTCCCTCTTTGAGATCTAAATCCCACTTTCCCACCCTGGTGTTTATCTTTTTAGAAGATCAGACTGTGTGGTGTGTATATTAGTGTATTAAATTGCTGCACAGCAATAACATTTAATTCATAAATTAGTCTGTGTAAATAAAATGCTTTGGTCATGTTCTAATCACGTACTCAGTTATACATAAGGGATGTCAGCAGATCATGAAGTAAGGTAAAAGTTCTCTGTAATGCCCCGCCTACCAGCAACACTGCCAAAAAAACAGAAGTGTCCCTCTTTGGCTTTTTGAAATGTTGGGAGGTAGATACAATGCTAAACAAAAATTTTACATACCAGTCAAGCCATAAGACTTGCTTTTCCCACAGAAATTACACTTTTGCAGTGTTGTTACTACTGCAAGGGATTCTGGGTAGGCATATGCAAATAAGTTGGGAGGTATGCTAGTATAGCAACTATCCAAACTGAGTTTGTTTACATTAGAGAAGAAGAAACGAGGAGGGAGGGACATGATTATTCTTTACAGATATATTCAAAGCCAGTACAAAGAACTCTCTGGTGAACTCCTTATTCAAAGGGATTAACAAAAACACAAGGGTATTCTAGAAGATTAGGGAAAGGATTCTTTACAATGAGCCAGAATACAGTAATACATTCAGTGCCTGCTGTGAGGTGCTTCCATTATCTGACAACAGGTAGACCAGGGGATAATTATGGTCTGAACTTCCAGCTGAGCTGTTTGGTTATGGTGGCAAGTGTAATCTCCAACAGCTAAAGTAGGGTGACCACACATCCCAGAATGCCCGGGACTGTCCCTTATTGGGGGTTTGTGTCCCACGTCACCCCCCACCAGGACAACAAAGAGTCCCAGAATTGAGAAACACGCCAGTCCAGCCAGCCAATGACATGTATTTGCTATATGGTCCTCGTTGGCTGACTGGACTGGTACGTGCGAGACAGCTGGGGTGGAACAGATATGCTGGCGCTGCAAGTGAGACCCGCGGCCGCCGGCGCTGACCATCTTTCTGAGGCTGACATAGAGTAAGAGTTCTGTATCAGCCTCAGAATGATGGTCAGCGCCGGCAGGAGCCGCAGTTCTAGGGTGACCACATGTCACATGCAAATGTGGTCACCCTAAGCTAAAGATCTGAATATTACCTGTCAATACATTGATGTAATACATAAGTCTCAACAAGACACTTGCCAAGATATAGTTAACCCTTTGAGTGCCAGTGGGGTACGCAACACATTGCAATGGCATTCAAAGGGTTAAAAACTAGGCCTCCTTTATTGAAGTACAATAAACACCTCCAGCAACTATTTTGCTCTTAGCTACTTTTATTCGTCTTGATGAAAGCTGATAATAGTAACTGAAACATTGCGGGGTGGATTCACTAAGAGGTGATAAGGTGGAGATAACTTCTCCAGTTCCTATGCTATTCTATAGAGCCTAGAAAAACATAGGAACTGGAGAAGTGATAAACTGGAGAAGTCTACTCCACCTTATCCTCTCTTTATCACCGCTTAGTGAATCTCCCCCTGGATGTTTTTATTGTAGCCCATAAAGTTGGTTTACCTTTTAGTAATGTTTCACAATAAAAGCAGCTCCAATTAATCTTCATAGTATTTGTCCATGGAGAGTGTTATTTCATTACTGTCAGAGTTGTAGTACAATAGCAATTGAATGATAAAGTATCTCCCTCCCACCCCTTTTACCTAGTGTAAGCCGCCTCCCCTCAGATGTGGAATCTGGTCTTAAGACCAGACAGGTCACAACAAGGGACAATCTTCTTACTGTGATCATAAGGAAACACTGCCCCCCTTGACAGGTTTTTCAGGTTTTTCCTTATGATCACTGAAGATTGTCCCTCTCTGTGATCCATCCGGACAGTCTTGCTGCTCTGGGGTGAGCAGTGTTATATCAGTAAAAGGGGTTGGAGGGGGATATTTTATCATTCAATTACTCTTGTACTACAACTCTGGCAGTAGTGAAATAACACTCTTCATGGCCCAAATACTATGAAGGTTAATTGGAGCTGCTTTTATTGTGAAACATTACTATCCCTTTAAGTGAGCTTTCGTGAGTCTGCTGTACAGCCCTATAGATTTTTTTTGTTTGTTTTTTTCTTTTTTACTGTAAGGACAGTAAGGATGTGGAATTCCTTGTCTTGGGAGGCTGATACTGTAGATATGTTATAAAGATATAATATTTGGAACAGTATAGAGGATTATGACACTTTTGTGGAAGACCATGGAGCATTATTATTTTTTTTATTATCATTATTTATTTATTTATTTATTTATTTGGGCGATTTGGATTCAGGGGCCGTTCTGGCACCTCTGAATTCCATGACGTGTCAGGACAGGACCATCTCTGGTCCTTAAGTCCAGAACCACCGTGAAGGTCCTGGCACGTCATGGGTCCTTAACCCCTTAGTGATCGGCCGCGCGAGCACACGGCCGGCACATAACGACGGTGTTTTTTTTTTTTTTTTTTCTATTCTAGCGAATGACTTCCTGGACTTACCAGGTACATCATCTGTCACTAAGCGACATTTTTGCATGACGTACCTGGTAAGTCCATCGTCGCGATGGGGTTAAAGGGTTAATAATGTAAAAAACAAAAAAAAAGTTTTTTGCAATTAGAAGAGCTTAAAAAGTTGAGCTAAATATAAAAAAAGTGTCTCTCAAACCTCTATGGTTTGAGAGATACAGGCGTTTAAAGTTCATTGTCTCCTGCTGACATCTATAAATCTGTCAGCAGGAGATCCGTGTCGGTCGACACGGAGGCTCTGCAGCAGAGCCGCAATTGTGTTATTGACAACAAATCCCTTCACTGGAATGGTCTAAAAAGTGTGCTTTCAAACCAGAGTTTTAAGCTCTTCTAAATGAAAAAATAATTTTTTTTCACATTACTAACCCTTTAAGGGGTTAAATGAACAGACTCAATTAAAAACGAACTGGATTTATATGTACATCAGGATTAGCCAACCTGATCCTCAGTAGCTACCAACAGTGCATGTTCTCAGGAGATTCCAGATGGACTAATTAGTGGATCCGTCACTTTAATTGGTCAACCTGTGCTTATCAATGGACATCCTGAAATCGCGCACTGGCTAATCCTGGTATATACCCTTAAAGGGATAGTAATATCAAAAATAAACGTCCATCCAATTGTTGAATATCATTTTCTGTACTGAATATTTAGTTATGAAAATCCTTTACCTTTATATTTGGCTTGAAAATCCAATTAACCCTTTGAGTACCAGAGGGGGGTAGGAACGCATTGCAAAAGCAATGCATTATGTACCCCTCTGGCACTCAAAGGGTTAAAAGTGTCCCCCCCCTCCCCTTTTCAGCACGTCACGCTGACTTCCCTCAGAGCAGAAAGACAGGCCTGACAGATCGCAAAGAGGGACAATCTCGTGTCAGCATAAGGAAATCCCTGCCGTCCTTCATTAAGGTTAGCAGGGGTTTCCTTACACTGATAGACATGGGCGGATTGTCCTATCGGGGGATCGTGCATCCCCCAGTGGGCCGCTAGATCATGGGCCGGTGGGGGAGATTAGAGGATCTCACCGTCCCACGATATTTTGAAGGCGAGGTCTGTGTTGCCACAGGCACTCTCTGTGACAGCCTTCGCTTTCCTTGTTAACCCTTTGAGTGCCAGAGGGGTATGCAACAGGTACTCAAAGGGTTAATGCAGAGCACCAGGATATGACATAATATCCTGGCACCAGCTCTCCCATGCCGCACAGGGACCACAAGGGGGCGTTGATAGGGATGTTGTTGCAGCTAGTGGGCTGCTTTAAAAAAAACAATGCCCGGGCTGGTATTCAACTACAATCCGCCCCTGATAGACACACAATATTGTCCCTTGTTGCGATCCCTCCGGTCAAGTGACCAGTTTTCGGATCTGAGGGAAGTCAGCGTTATGTGTTGAAAATGGGCGGGAGGGGGAAACCTTTCATTGGATTTTCAAGCCAAATAGAAAGATAAAGGATTTTCAGAACATAGTATTCAGTATAGAAAATTACATTGAATAATTGGATAGGCGTTTACTTACTGACATTACTATCTCTTTAAATACTAGGGGTGCACCGAAATGAAAATCCTGAACCGAAAAGGAAACTTCAGGATACACTTGGCTGAAAACCGAAATTTTTTTTTTTTTTTTATACCCACCTTTTTTAAAATAGTTTTTGGGATAATTGTATTATATTGGAACCAGAGGTGAGATGGGAACCCGGAACATGACCTCTGACGGGGAGGATGACAGATCCGGATGTCATCTGGATAAACTGTTGCGCTGTGTACCTGAACTGCCAGCACTTTCTTGCCGGCTTTCCCACAGCTTTGGTGAAGGTACTTACTATTTCTTGCCTCCACGGATTTTCGGCCATTTTTTTTTATTTTGGCTTTTTGCTTTAAATGCCATTTTCGGACAAAACATTTTGGCTACTGAAATTTTGTGCACCCCTATTGTAGCATCTGTAAAAAAAAACTCTGTTTGCTTATCGAGGCCTAAAATCTAGTCTTACATGTGTCCTTAGGGAGCAGATATTCCTGCCTTTTCCAGTGCTCCCATTGATTGTCCAGATTATGGGCTGAGATAAAATAACAGCCTCTCTGAATACAAGTTCAGAGTGCACTAATCACAGTCAGTAATACTGACTTAAAATGTAAAAGAAAATATAGCGTTCATCCCCCTGAGTAAAACAAGGGTACTGCCACTGCTGAGTGGTGTTTTATTCAAAAGTGATTACAGCTCAAACTTGATTTTTTTTTCAGTGGCAGAATCATAGTGGCCTTAAATTTCTCAGTGGCGCTGTTGCTACACCATCTTATGATTCATGGTCAACTGATCAGAGCTGTCCATAGGATGGTGTAGCAACAGCGCCACTGTACAATTTCAGGCCACTGTGATATTGCAACTACAAAAATTTAAGTTTGGAATGTAATAACCTGTGAATAAAACACCTTTGAGCATTGGTAGTACCCTTGTTTTACTCAGGGGAATAAACACTACAATATAATATTTTTACATATTAACTATTACTATCCCTTTAACCCTTTGAGTGCCAGAGGGGTACGGAACTCATTTGCAAAGCAATGCGTTCCGTACCCCTCTTGCACTCAAAGGGTTAACCAACTTTTAGCTCTTTTCTCTTTCAATATAAACATTACAAACAACATCAATTACATTTTGTCTGAACAGGACAATCAACATACTCATTAAAAAGCAAGTTTAGAATTATATTTTAGGGATAAAACATGAATAGGTAATATTTATGTAAGCTATTGGTAATGAAGTGATATTTAAAGTTATAGCAACCTATTTCATGTTTGGAGTTGGTGTTCCTTTAAGGTGCAATTCTGGATTTAATCCGCTGCACCGTAGGGGAGATAAATGAAGTCTATCTGATTTAAATGGGATTTTTAACCCCTTGAATGCTAGAGAGGTCTTAAATGCATTGTGTTAAAAGTCACAATTAAATCAAGGGTTAAAAGTCACAATTAAATCATGGTGGGTGTGGGGGGGTAGGAATATGTATTTGTCCCCTTTGGTACAGTTGGTTTGACCCAGAATTGCACACTGCTCGGGAACAACAAAGAAGACCTAGCACTCAAAGGGTTAATCTGATCAGCTACATAACAATATATATATAACCAACCCCATCTCTCTTCCTTTCCTTTATTATGCAGAACTCAGGGAGGAGAGTGTGGTGTTAGATAATAGAAAAGGTCAATGGCCTGATGTGGGGCAGGGGAAATATCCCAGTAGACATTTAGGAAACATTGAAATGTAGATACAGAAGACACAGGTAGTGCTGCCCCCTGTGGTTTGCAGGGTGTAACACTGTACTCTTTGTTGATCATGTTCCAAACTCTCCCTTCTGCCTCTTGTAGGTCACATCGATGTCTCTGAGATACAGGAATGCTTTCACGGACTTGGGGTCCATATCACACTCAACCAGGCCAAGAAAATCTTGCAAAGGTGAGACAGGAGGTGAAATTAGAGGGTGGGAGAGAAATGGAGCAGGGAAGAGAGAGGGTGGGAGAGAGGAGAGTCACTGGGTTAACCCCTCAGAGAATAGACATGCATCCAGTACATTGCTTCGCAATTCACTGCACACGTCTCCAAGGGGTTAACGGGGCGTGCTATTTTACAGAACAGATTAAAGTTCCATTGACTTAAAGGGATAGTAATGTTTCACAATAAAAGCAGCTCCAATTAATCTTTCTAATATTTGGGCCCTGGAGAGTGTTATTTCAATTGAGTCAGTACAAGAGTAATCGAATGATAAAGTATCCCCCTCCTGCCCCTTTTACTGATGTAACACTGCTCACCTCAGAACAGCAAAACTGTCCGGATGGATCACAGAGAGGGACAATCTTCAGTGATCATACGGAAAAACCTGAAAACCCTGTCAAGGGGGTAAAGTTTTCCTTATGTCCACAGTAAGAAGATTGTCCCTTGCTGTGAGCAGTCTGGTCAAGAGACCAGATTCCACATCCAAGGGGAGGTGGCTTACTCTAGGTAAAAGGGGCGGGAGGGTGAAACTTTATCATTCAATTACTCTTGAACTACAACTCTGACAGTAATGAAATAACACTCTACATGGCCCAAATACTATGAAAATTAATTGGAGCTGCTGTTTTTGTGAAAAGGTGAATTGTACAGTAGGAATAAATGGATCATGCTTTGTTTATCAGACAAATTTGCCTAAATAGGTGTCCTTCATACAACAGCCAGTTTAGTTGTTTCAGTTTGTGATCTGGTAAGTTGCGTCCCTAAAGAGTCAGAGTTATTCAGGTCTATTGAAGTCCATTGTGCACTGCAAGGATTTGTGACCTTGAGGAAGACTTCAATAGAGCTCAATGCAAGGGAATGAAGAGGAAGACTGCAAAAAAGATCAACAGAGGTTACTGTATCAAGTTAAATGTGAATATAATGCAATCTCTGTATATGTATGTGTATGTATGTATGTATGTATGTATATATATATATATACACTAGCATTTTGGGACGGCGTTGCCCGTCATGTTATGCAGGGAATTTTATTTTTTTACTAAATGTTATGATAGTGAAATATAGCCTAGGGTGTACGTGTCAGAAAGGTACACACAGTGATACACAGACACATGTGCAAACACACACATATACAGGGGGACACACAGTGATAGAGAAGCATGCAACACACATACATACACACACACATGCAGTGACATACACAAACAGTGACACACAGATTCAAATCAGAACATACATACATACATACATACATACAGTGTGAGCAGTATAAGTAACATACCTCCCAACATTTCATATGGCCAAAGAGGGACACTTGTGTTTTAGGTGGTGTTACTGGGGGAGTGGCTGGTGGTGTATTTTAGAGAATTTTTAACCCTTTGAGTGCCAGGGGGTAAGCAATGCATTGCATACCCCTCTGGCATTGAAATGGTTAAGTTACTCTTTCTGTAAGTGAATGATTTAGAAGAAGACAAAAGTATTTTTTACACAGACTAATTTAACAGATATATACAGAAGTTTATACCCACATTACTGTGGGTTTTATTGATGTGGAGCAATCTGATACACTGGTATATACACCACACAGTGTGATCTCCTAAATTAGGGTGCCCAGACCTCACCTTTAACTGGGGACAGATATGAAAAATGCATACTGCAGGGCTGCTTTGATTTCAGTGCAGTCTGAAATATGCCTATTTTCTATGTGTCACAGGTTAAAGGTGAGGTCTGGTCAGCCTATCCTAAATAAAGGAGCAGAGGGATTTGGGTGTCAAACAGGGACTGTCTCTCCTATACTGTATAGTGCCAGTCCTTATACACAGATACATGCAGACTGTATAATATACAGCAGAGGTTCTCAGCCCATGCCCTCAGTGGCCACTAACAGGCCAGGACTTAGGAATTTCCCTGCTAGAACACAAGTGTGTTGATCAGAAGCTCAGTCGTATTGATTAACTCACCTGCGTTCTTAAAAGGAAATTCTAAAATCCTGAGCGCACAGGTTGGGAACCACTGCTATACAGTGCCAGACTATTGTAGAGAATTTTTAACCCTTTGAGTGCTGGGGGTAAGCAATGCATTGCATCCCCTCTGGTATTGAAATGGTAAGTTACTCTTTCTGTAAGTGAATGATTTAGAAGAAGATGAAAGTATTTTTTACACAGACTAATTTAACAGACATATACAGAAGTTTATATCCACATTACTGTGGGTTTTATTGATGTGGAGCTGATCTGATCACTTGTATATACCACACAGTGTGATCTCCTAAATAGCAGAGGGATTTGGGTCTCAAACAGGGACTGTCCCTCCTATACTGTATAGTGCCAGTCCTTATACACAGACTGTATTCAGTGCCAGACCATATATAAATAGTTTGTCATACATGCTATACAGTGAGCTATGTACAGCATGGAGATGATTGCAGGAACTGGCACCTCTACTTACAGACAGACTGACAAACAATCTGCTCTCTTTCTCTCTCTTTGTGCAATATATAAATACAGTCACAACCATGTCTCTGCCACTTACCAGCTCAGCTGCAGCCCTGCTCTGCTCTGCCTGATCATGTCTCTGCCATTGTTGCACGTCAGCTCCCCAGTATCCTGCCTGCTGATTGTTTAGCAATCAGCTCACTTGTAGTAATTGGCAGGGCTGTGCAGGCTCATAGACAGGGAATGAAGAAGCTGCATAATACAGATTGGACCATGGCCTTCCAGCTGTAGCTTGAACATAGTTCCCATCATCCTCAGCTGCTCATCGTGCATGTGTGTGTGTGTGTGTGTGTGTGTCTCTGTATGAGTGTGTGTGTATGTGTCTGCCAGTGTGTGGGGGACGTGTGTGTGTCTGTGGTGTAGGAGTGAGTGGCAGCCATTTTTTTTCAGCCTTAGATAGTGGTGGGTGGGCTGGATAGTGGGGGCAGGCCAAAAATCACACCCCCATTGAATCACCCAATCGGAGCAGTAATCCTCTTTACTGCCGCCCCTGGGTGTGTTTTGCCAGGCACAAAGTCTTCTTTATATATATATATATATATATATATATTCTTCTACAGAAAAAAGGGGCAGCACCTGTGGGACTTATTCAGTGGCAACAAAATCATTTTACTACGGGTGAACATTTTGAAACATACCGATAAAGGTCCTGTATGGACTAAAACGTTGACCCTTAGTAAAATGCTTTTGTTGCCATTTAACAAGTCCCAGGGGGTGCTGCACCATTTTTCCGTCTATCCACGATCTCTTAGGAATGCGCACTTAGGCAATATTAACTGTTTGTAGAGTGCGTGCTTCCACCACTCCCTTGGCTTGTTGTATGTATTTATATAAAATATCTAAGTGGTTTCAGTTTCTCTGTTCACCCCTCCCTGGGGTGGGGATCGGCTGCATGCAGCAAACCAGTGGCAGTGATTTTCACAGGAGTGGGCTGGGGGCTTCACCTTCCGTCCACTCCTGTGAAAATTACAGCAGTGGTCCACCAGGTTCTCAAAGTGCACGATTGTGCCGAGTTGCACAGGAAATGCCGTGCACAATTTGCTAGTATAATATAATAAATGTATGTGTATATATGTGTGCGTGTATGTATGTATATGTATATGTATATATATATATATATATATATATATATATATATATACATACACACACAGGGCTTAAAATTGGAAGTCCTTTGCTACTAGCCAGACCTGAAAAGTAATTCGCCACTGCAAGCCATAACATACCCACTAAATTTTCACTCGCTATTGGCCGGTGGCGAGTGGAAATTTTTAGCCCTGTGTGTGTGTGTATATATAATATATATATATGTTAGCAGCCACTTATTCCTGGGGTATAACTGTCCATTAAATGAATGCTAAAAAGGTGTCCAAAGTATTGCAGACAAGGTAGGTAGGAGTCCGTCATACAGCAGTCAGGTATATTTAGGCATCTGTATTGAAGTCTGCCTCTCGGTCACACCTCCTTTCAGCAAATAACGGGCTTCAATAGACCTGAAACAGATAGATAGCAGACACATATGGGACAGATAGATAGACAAATATGGGATGGATGGATAGATAGACAGACAGACAAATATTGGTTGGATGGATAGATAGATAGGCAGACAGACATGAGATAATGTAATGTAACCCTTTGGGGGAGATACACTAAGGTGTGATAAAGCGGAGATAAATTCTCCAGTGATATCATTTCTCCAAATCCTATCTAATACTAGGGAGACAATGCACTAAGATTCCTCTAGTGTGAGAGATCTTAGTGCACAGGCTCCATCTATATATATAAAAGAAGACTTTGTGCCTGCCAAAACACACCCAGGGGAGGCATAAAGGAGGAGTTACTACTCCTATTGGGTGATTCAGTCATGCAGGGACTTGGCCCGCCCCCACTATGCAGCCCGCCCACCACTATCAAAGTCAGAAAAAAACAATATGGCCGCCACTTGCTCCTACACCACAGACAAACACACATGCCCCACTCACACAGCACCACACAAACACACATGCCCCCACTCACACAGCACCACACAAACACACACACATGCCCCACTCACACACACTTGCCCCACTCACACACACAGACCACCACACACACACATGCCCCACTCACACAGCACCAAACTCACACACATGCCCCACTCACACAGCACCAAACAAACACACACACATGCCCCACTCACACACACTTGCCCCACTCACACACACAGACCACCAGACACACACATGCCCCACTCACACAGCACCAAACACACATGCCCCCTCTCACACACACAGCACCACATACACACACAAAGCCAGAATTAAATATGGCTGACACACACACACAGTCACTCACCCTGACTCCCAGTGGCCTCAGCAGGACCTGTAGTGGAGCACCAGAGGAACAAAATGGCACTCAAAGGGTTAAGGTAGGCCCTCATTGCTCAATTATTTCTTCACTGTCATCATTTGCCATGCAAGACACAGGACAGACAGCCATCAGGTACACACTTAACCCACTGACTGCCACAGGGTTGTGTATCAAGTTTTACCCCTCAGGGAGTGTGTTCAAACCCCTCACACTGTAAACTTGCATTTCCCTCCCACTACTCCTCCTTCCCCAGCCTATTACTAGCACTTTTCCACATTTATGTTAAGCCCCGCCCCCACTCGCGATTAAGCCCCGCCCCCTTTAACCCAAATTACCCCATAGCTCTCTGCACATCAGCACCACATGACACCCCTCTAGGGACTACACAAGTCAATGTTCCCAGGTATGAACACACTTCCCAGTGCTATTTAACTCTCACATGCCTCTCTATATCTTAACCCTTTGAATGCCAGAGGGGTGCACAACTCATGAGTGCATGTGTTTCTGCTCATATATGTTGCGTGTGTGTTTGTGTACATCTCTGTTACATATATGTGTCCATGTGTGCATCTCCAGTGTGTCTGTGTGTGTGCGCGTGTCTTTTGCATGTTTCTGCCGCTCACTGTGTGTATGTGCATACCTCCCAACATTTCACATGGCCAAAGAGGGACACTGTAGTTTTAAGTGATATTATTGGGGGTGTGGCTGGTGGGCGGGGCATTTGTAAGAATTTTTAGGTTATTTCATGACCTATTACTGGTTATTTATGTAACTGAATAAATGATTTAGTGCAAGACCAAAGTATTTTATTTGCACAGACTAATGTATAAACACATATACTGAAGTTTATTGCTTTATTGCTGTAGAGCAAAGTAATACACACCACACAGTCAGGCCTGATGCAAGGATTTTTGCCACCCTAGGCAAAACCTAATTTTGCCGCCCATTTCGCTCCACCCCTTGTGTCCCACCCCTTTATACCCTGCCTACTTATACCCAACCTCTTTTCATGATTGTCCTCTCTCTGCCTCCTGGGCCAGTCTGCCCCTGGTCTGGAGATGCCTGTAAAAGATGCCCCCCACCAGCTCTAACTTGCCCCTTATCAGCTTCACTTTGCCACCATCAGCTCCAACTTGCTACCATCAGCTCCACTTTGCCCCCCATCCACTCCAACTTGCCCCCATCAGCTCCACTTTGCCCCCCATCCTCTCCAACGTGCCCCCACCAGCTCCACTTTGCCCCCTCAGATCCACTTTGCCCCCATCAGCTCCACTTTGACCCCCATCCTCTCCAACTTACCCCCATCAGCTCCACTTTGCCCCCCATCCGCTCCAACTTGCCCCCACCAGCTCCACTATGCCCCCCATCCGCTCCAACTTGCCCCCCATCCACTCCACTTTGCCCCCATCAGCTCCAACTTGCCCCCACCAGCTCCACTATGCCCCCTCAGCTCCAGCTTTCCCCTAACAGCTCCAACTTGCCCCCATCATCTCCACTTTGCCCCACATCCGCTCCAACTTGCCCCCTCAGCTCCACTATGCCCCCTCAGCTCCAACTTGCCCCCTATCACATACCTGTAGCTCCCGAGCAGTCTTCTCTTCAGTAATGCAGAGCGTGGCGGGAGATCATGAGTCCCAGCGCGCTCTGCATTACTAAAGATCCGACCCAATGAGGGAGCGCTGTAGCAACACAGACCTGACTGTGTTGTGGTTCCCGGAGTGGTGTGTGCGGGCGCAGCTCTTCTCCGCTGCATGCCCGCGCCCCCAGTACGTGTGCGCCCTAGGCCGGCGCCTACCTCGCCTACAGGTGGAGCCGGCCCTGCACACAGTCTGACCTCCTAAAAAGAGGGACAACAGGGTGGGAAAGAGGGACAGAGGGATTTGGCCCTCAAAGAGGGACTGTCCCTCCTAAAGAGGGACACTTGGGATGTATGGAATGTGTCTGCCTGTATGTTGCATATGTCTCTGTTTATCAGTGTGTCTGCATTTCAGACACGTGCGCCCAATGGTCATAACATGACGGGCAACGCCGTCCCACGTTGCTAGTAGAATATAATAGGAATTGGAGAAGTGATATCACTGGAGAGTTTAACTCCATTTTATCACACCTTAAAGTGATAGTAATGTTTCACAAAAACAACAGCCCCAATTAATCTTCATAGTATTTGGGCCATGGAGAGCGTTAATTCAATACTGTCATAGTTGTAGTTCAAGAGTAATTGAATGATAAAGTATCCTCCTCCCACCCCTTTTACCTAGTGTAAGTCACCTCCCCTCAAGTGTGGAATCTGGTCTCCTGACCAGACAGCTCACAGCAAGGGACAGTCTTCTTACTGTGAGAACAATGAAAGCCCTGCCCCCCTTGACAGGTTTTTCAGCTTTTTCCCCTTATCTTAATTGAAGATTGTTCCTCTCTGCAATCTACCTGGACACTCCCTGCTGCTCTAAGCTGAGCAGTGTTACATCAGTAAAAGGGGCGGGAGGGGGATACTTTGTCATTGAATTACTCTTGAACTACAACTATGACAGAACTGAAATAACACTCTCCAAAGTCCAAATACTATGATGATTAATTACAGCTGATTTTATTATGAAACATTTCTATCCCTTTACTGCAAAACAGTGTCAGAGGGGTATTCAACACATTGCAAAGCAATAGGCATGCACCCCACTGGCACTCATAGGATCAAGAAAAAACCCCACCAAGTTTGAGGTGTGTGGAAGAATACATTGGAGTGGACCCGTTAGACTGTGGAGAAGACAGGGGAATCGGCCAAACAAATGGCACTTAAGGGGTTAAGAGCAGGATAGCGGAGGCAGAGCTTGGATGAAAGCAGCAGCCTATCTCAAGGACAAGATAAGACGGGAATGTGCTCAGAAGGTGGGTGGAAGTGTAGAAAGTTCTAGAATGTTGGAGAAAGGGGGCTGATAATCAGGGATGGGTATTGTATAACCATGTGAGAGCGATATTCCATATACGTACATTTCTTTGTCTAAAACTTTATTGTTTGTTACCAGTAAATTGTATGTATAAAAAGTTGTCATGCGCCATGCCTACCTCAGAGCTGTGGTCTGATCTAGTGTGCTGATCATTGCTTCACAGCATATGCTTAATAAATCCTTACAATTTTTAACCCTTACTTACTCCATGTGAACATTCTCACGCACACACACACACACACGCATATATACACATACCTCTAAATAAATTCTACTATGTGTGTAATAACTTTTGTATGAAAAATGTCTTATTTGTAGGACTGCCCTTATATAAAAGAATTATATATACTTTTTATGAAAAAAAAAAAAATTTAATTGTGCCCCTGACTCCCACTCTCTAGACGACAATGGTGCTAACCAGAGTACTGTATCTATATGTGTGTATATAGTATGGACCGAGATGGAACTCTGACCATTGATTGGCTGGAATGGAGGGACCACTTCCTGCTGAACCCGTTACACAATATGGAGGAAGTTATCACTTACTGGAAGCACTCATCAGTAAGTGTATTTATATATTGTGTTGAGACACTACTGTATACAGGGGAGTAATAAGGTTCCCAAAAGTCCCACAGCTTGGCCCATTTTAAAGGGATAGTAATACTTCGTTTTATCTTTATTTTATTTTGTAGGCATTAAAAAAACATGAACAACGATATGTCTTATCTCTCAAACCTTTATGGTTTAAGAGATATTCACAAGCAAAGTTTCCCCCTCCCACCCCTTTTACCTAGTGTAAGCCATCTCTTCTCAGATGTGGAATCCAGTCCATAGACCAGACAGATAACAGCAGGGGACAATCTTCTTCCTATGAGAACAATGAAAACCCTGCCCCCCTTGACAAGTTTTTCAGGTTTTTCCCCCTTATCTTAATTGAAGATTGTCCCTCTCTGCAGTCCACCTGGGCACCTTCCTTCTGCTCTGGATGAGCAGTGTTACATCAGTAAAAGGGACGGGAGGGGGATACTTTGTCATTGAATTACTCTTGAACTACAACTCTGACAGAATTGAAATAACACTCTCCAAAGTCCAAATACTATGATGATTAATTAGAACTGCTTTTATTATGAAACATTACTATCCCTTTAAAGTGGATCTATCACATTTCGATATCTAATGCTCATTAGATAGAGCATTTAGAGAAAAAGTTTAATATGTTAGTCATTTTTGAAAAAAAAACCGTTATCTGCTCAAAAATTCAAGTTTAAAACGTACCCAGCAGTCTACTTCCGCTTCAGCTGTGGCAAGCTGCTTGCTGCACAGAGGCTGCTCCAGTCCCACTACCCAGCATCCTCTGATGACAGAGGACGTCTGTCTCTAAGTTGGAGTGATCTCATTGGCTAGATATCGATCTCTGGTAATGAGATCGCTCCAGCTTAGAGAAAGACAGCCTCCGTCATTGGAGGATGCTGGGTAGTGGGACGGGAGCAGAGGCAGTGTTGCAAGCAGGAAGTAGGCTGCTGGGTATGTTTTAAACTTGAATTTTTGAGCAGATAACGGGTTTTTTTCAAAAATGACTAACATATTAAACTTTTTGCTAAATGTTCTCTTTATTGAGCATTAGATATCTATATATGATATATCCACTTTAATGCATTATTAGTGTACTGTGCCGCCTAATTGCTAGCGATGTCTCCAACCCACTGTTTTGCAATGCGTTGGAGACCTTTGCATTCGAGAGGTTAAAAACTTCTATTTCACGTAATTATATTTTTTTTTTGTTCCCTGTGGCGCAATTGGTTTGCTCAAGAAATGCTCTTCTTTAGCTGAGAAACACCCTTTACTGTGTTTGTCCTGTCTGAGTCTGATGGAAGTTGTATCTCACAGTTTTACTAGCAAGTCATTGCGATGCTCACCCCTCTGGTCCTTAAAGGGTTAAGAAAGCAAATGTACATTTGATTGGAATTTTAGTCTGACAGCAGCTGAAGAAACACAGGTTGATCAGCCCTGCCTTTGGCACCAGAGGAACATGTTAAACATAATCGCAGAGCCAGACTTCCCAATAGGCAGAGTAGGCAGATTCTCTGTTGTGGGTGTGGCCAGAGCAAGTGTCCCTACACCAGTTTTATACTCCATTACAAGCTATTTTATAACCCCTTGGGTGCTAGAGAGATCTACAATGCATTGACGAACTCTCTAGCAACCAAGGGGTTAAAGTTTTGTTTTTGGTTTTTTTTGTTCTTGCTTGTTATAGGCCAAGAGTATTTTCTGTGCCAGGAAATGATGGATGGGACAGGGGGCGGGGTCATGGTTGGAGCAAAGGGCACCTAGACTGCCTTGCCTAGGGTAGCCTGGTATCTAAATCAGGTCCTGTCTAAGCGAATTAGTTACACTTTATTTAGACTTTACATATCCTGCAAGTCCATACTACATAAAGTCAAATTGCCTATATATTTTTCCATTTTTATCTGTAAAAAAAAATAGTTAACATAGTTGACGAGGCTGAAAAAAGACATGCGTCCATCAAGTTCAGCCTATGCCAAAAACACCCCTGTTGATCCAGAGGAGGGCAAAAAAAAACCCTGAAGCCATTTCCAATTTAGGCCCAAGTGGGTAAAAAAATTCCTTCCTGACTCCAATCCAGATATTTCTCTAGATCAACAACCTATCTGTATTGAAGCCAAATGTCATAATTTTCAATATTGTTCTGTGCTAGATAGGCATCCATTGCTTTTTGGAAAGCAGTTGCATTATCTGCAAGTACAACATCATGAGGCAAAGAATTCCATAGCTTTACCGCCCTTACTGTAAAAGATCCCTGCCTTTGTTTTAGTTGAAAGCACCTTTCCTCTAGTCTTAACCCTTTGAGTGCCAGAGGGGTGGGCAATGCATTGCTTAACCCTCTGGCACTCAAAGGGTTAATGGATGACCTCTTGTTCTTAGCTCAGCTCTTTGCGTAAATAATTAATTGGATAGTTCTTTGTATTGACCTTGAATGTATATGTAAATGGTAATCATATCACCCTTTAGACTTCTCTAATGTAAACAAACCCAGATTGGCTAGTCTCTCTTTATAACTCAGATCCTCCAGTCCCTGTATCAGTTTTGCTGCACGTCTCTGCACTTTTTACATTTCAATAATGGCTTTTTTAAAGGGATATTAATGTTTCAAAATAAAAGCAGCTCAAATTAATCTTCATCGTATTTGGGCCATGGAGAATGTTATTTCAATACTGTCAGAGTTGTAGTTCAAGAGTAATTGAATGATAAATTATCCCCCTCCCGCCCCTTTTACTGATGTAACACTGCTCACCTCAGAGCAGCTAGGTGGTGTCCACATGGCTTGCTGAGAGGGACAATCTTCAGTTAGCATAAGGGAAACACCTGAAAAACCGGTCAAGGGGGTGCAGGGTTTTCATTGTTCTCACAGTAATAAGATTGTCCCTTGCTGTGAGCTGTCTGCTCTGTGGACCAGATTCCACATCTGAGGGGAGGCGGCTTACACAAGGTAAAAGGGGTGGGAGGGGGATACTTTATCATTCAATTACTCTTGAACTACAGCTCTGACAAAATACCATGAATGTTAATTGTAGTTTCTTTTATTTTGAAACATTACTATTCCCTTAAGAACTTACATCCAAATGAAAAGGGAAGATGAAAATAATAATAAATAATAATAAAAAGTATATGCAATTTGGCTGTATATATATAATGCACTTGCAGAATAGTTTAATTCACATAAAGGGTTACTAGCCCTATAAGGGGGCATATGTATAAATGCTGAGGTGGACAATTCTAAGGCAACACGCCCACATCATGGGAGGACAAATACAAATTCCCCCAAAATTTCCATTGATTTAAATAGTGCTTTTAAACTGTTGACTACTAAAGAAGTTTCCAATTAATTTCTTCACAAAGTGTTGGAGACCTCTCTAGTAATCAAGGTGTTAAAAGCCCCATTTCAATCAGAATTGCTTTTTTTTGCCTTCTTTTCATCACATGTGAAGTTCAGCAAATGACAAAATGGTTCCCAGTTGTGATTGGAGGCTAAGGGGTTTAATAAAGGTGGTCTTGTGATTCTGATTGGACAACTCAGTCTACCAATCACAGATCGATAATGCATTGACAGATTACCCCTAAGTAGGGAGATATATTCTACTACACACTGACTGTCTGAAGGACAACTAAAATGGTACATGGTCTAATGACCTGGACCTTGAGCCGACCTAATGCATTATGTGGCCCAATTGCAAAATTACTAGTAGGGAGATTAGTCTAGTGCAGGACCGTCCAAGTTCAGTTCACAAAGGCCATCAACAGCCCAGAATTTAAGGATTTCCCTGCTTTCCCTGACAGGTGAGTCAGTCAGAATGAATGAGCCACTGATTAAGTCATCTGTGCTTAATCAGGGAAATCCTTACAACCTTTATGGTTTGAGAGATATACCGTATTTAAAGGTCCCCTTTCCCTGATGTCAGCTGTAAAGCTGACAGAAGGAGATTTGTGTCGGACGACTCAAGGCAGCTCTTAAGCAGATCTAAAAATAATTAAGGGGAATAATCTAAAAATAATTAAGGGGAACTACCACCCCGTAAAAACTTAACCTGGATTGATTCTTCATCTGGCGACTAGCTGCTTAGTAGCGCTAGTCGCCAGAAATATTACCCGGTTCTGAAGATTTCGGCCTTTTTCTGACGGTCACTGGAACAGGAAGCATGGACGTCTGTCACAGTGACGTCCGTGCGCCTGCGTTGTCAGTGCCGGCCAGCTCAAAAGGGACTGACAGCGCAGGCGCACGGACGTCACTGTGACAGACGTCCATGCTTCCTGTTCCAGTGACCGTCAGAAAAAGGCCGAAATCTTCAGAACCGGGTAATATTTCTGGCGACTAGCGCTACTAAGCAGCTAGTCGCCAGATGAAGAATCAATCCAGGTTAAGTTTTTACGGGGTGGTAGTTCCCCTTTATTTCACTGGAACAGTCTACAAAGTGTACCTGGTTTGCTAGCACACTTTGCCATTACTAACCCTTTAAGATAACAGAAACATGTCTATTATAACTTGAGTAATAAAAATAAATTAGACTGGCATTAGGTCTGAAACTGCCGGTCAAGAAGTCCACATGGAATAGCACCCAACCTGGGGTCTTATGCACTAAGGCATGATAAAGAGGAGATAACTTCTCCAGTGATATCACTTCTC
The DNA here is from genome assembly GCA_037306005.1 of Rhinophrynus dorsalis. Lineage (NCBI taxonomy): Eukaryota > Metazoa > Chordata > Amphibia > Anura > Rhinophrynidae > Rhinophrynus > Rhinophrynus dorsalis. The sequence continues at coordinate 523,357,292 of CM074721.1, read as the reverse complement.
CAGTTTTCATGTTATTCTATAAAACCAATGCTAAGATCTCTCTACATTGGCTTTGTAAAATAACATAGGAACTGGAGAAGTGATATCACTGGAGAAGTTATCTCCTCTTTATCACACCTTAGTGCATCTCCTCCCCTGGTGGCACTGGTTTGAATCCGAAATCCTTGATATGCAGATAAATGATCAAGAAGCCACAATCCAAAGAGAGTATCACAGATCTAATGTATTGTTTATAGTACTAACAAAGACAACAAATGTGTATATAGAAACAATGATTCATTCTGCATCCCAGTTGCACAACTACTAGTAGGGAGATTAGCACCAGGGCATGCCCCCAAGCTGGCAACAAGACCGAGGGCTTTAAAGGGATAGTAATACTTCGTTTTTTCTTTATTTTATTTTGTAGGCATTAAAAAAACATGAAGAACGATATAAGTCTTATCTCTCAACCCTTTATGGTTTGAGAGATATTCACAGGCAAAGTTTCCCCTCCCGCCCCTTTTACCTAGTGTAAGCTATCTCTTCTCAGATGTGGAATGCAGTCCATAGACCAGACAGATAACAGCAGGGGACAATCTTCTTCCCATGAGAACAATGAAAACCCTGCCCCCCTTGACTAGTTTTTCAGGTTTTTCCCTTATCTTAATTGAAGATTGTCCCTCTCTGCAATCTACCTGGGCACCTCCCTTCTGATCTGGCTGAGCAGTGTTACATCAGTAAAAGGGGCGGGAAGGGGGATACTTTGTCATTGAATTACTCTTGAACTTCAGCTCTGACAGAATTAAAATAACACTCTCCAAAGTCCAAATACTATGATGATTAATTAGAGCTGCTTTTATTATGAAACATTACTATCCCTTTAACCCTTTGAGTGCCAGAGGGGTAGACAACGCATTGCAGACCAATGCGTTGCCTACCCCTCTAGCATTCAAAGGGTTAAAGGGATAGCAATGTTTCACAATAAAAGCAGCTCCAATTAATCTTCATAGTATTTGGGCCTTGGAGAGTGTTATTTCAATACTGTCAGAGTTGTAGTTCAAGAGTAACTGAATGATAACGTATCCCCCTCCCACCCCTTTTACTGATGTAACACTGCTCACCTCAGAGCAGCAAACTGTACAGATGGATCGCAGAGAGAGACAATGTTCAATTATCATAAGGGAAAAATCTGAAAAACCTGTCAAGGGGGCAAGGATTTAATTGTTCTCACAGTAAGAAGATTGTTCCTTGATGTGACCTGTCCGGTCCCAGGACCAGATTCCACATCTGAGGGGAGGAGGCTTACACTAGGTAAAAGGGACAGGAGGGGGATACTTTATCATTCAGTTACTCTTGAACTACAAGTCTGATACAACAAATACTATGAAGCCAGTACCTAGTATTCCCTCCTTACTGTATACACCCTGGCAGAGAATGATGGAAATTATAAATCACAATTTTAGAGAGAGGGCGTGTTGTGTATTTGGATGTTTACTAGCAAGTTATTGCATTGATTTAGAAAGCATATGTACATTTGATGGGGGAACTGTTGACCATCAACAGCTGGAGAGACACGGGTTGATCAGTCCTGTTAAAAGTGACAGTTGAACATGTTACACACAAGGGGAATTTGAGTTCTTCAGGGCAAATTTACATTTTTCAAAATTCCCATTGATTTGAATGGGGTGCAATATCACAGTGACCTGCAATTGTACAGTGGCGCTGTTGTTACACCGTTCTATGGACAGTGCTGATCCATAAATCTCCATAGGATGGTGTAGCAACAGCACCACTTTACAATTTCAGGCCACTGTGACATTGCACCTAAAAATTTTAACTTTGAGCTGTAATAACTTTTGAATAAAACACCTTTCACCAGTGGGAGTACTTTTGTTTTACTCAGGGGGATAAACCCTACAACATATTTTTTTTTTTACATTTTAAGTATTACTATCCCTTTAAGGGGGTTAAAGCATTAACCATTTGAGTGCCTGAGAGGTATCCAACACACTCTGGCACTCAAAGAGTTAAGATTACCATGGGCAATGAGCAGAGTTTGTGTCCTGTGGTCCTGATAGAGCCTCCATGATATGAAATCAGGACTGATTAAACTGACTGACGTTATCTCTTCAACAAAGACACAAGGATAAAATTCAGAGGGGCCATTTGTATTTTCTGGCAATATCTGGGTAAGTAAGGGATTATAATTATTATATGTTACTTTTCCTTTATGTCTTTCATTTTGGCTTCTATTGATATAGATGTACCATCCCCTGTTATAACTGTGTCTGCTGTATATACCTTTACCTGCAGATTCTGGATATAGGCGAGTCGCTGGCAGTGCCTGATGAATTCTCTCAAACCGAGATCCGTTCCGGAATGTGGTGGAAGCAGCTTCTAGCAGGAGGGGTGGCCGGAGCTGTGTCTAGAACCGGGACAGCTCCGCTGGACCGTCTTAAAGTCCTCATGCAGGTGAATGAAGTACATTTTGTGCCATATTATGTATATACTAGTGGAAGAGCCCTTTACACGGTCCACAGTGCCATTGCGGGGCAGTCATGCGCAGTACAGACTGCCTGCGGCGCGGCTGATACAGAGCTGGACGCTCCGAAGAAGCGTCCAGCTCTGTATCAGCCACGCCATGGGCAGTCTCTACTATGCATGACTGCAGCACTCACAGCAGTCTCTACTGTGCATGACTGTGTCGTTATAGATAGGATTATATTATTCTACTTTATTTATTGAGCACCAACATATTCCACAAATCTGTAAAAATAAAAGGTAGAGAACATACAGTGACACACAGAGAATCACCAAAACAAATGGCAGTGAGGGTCCGGCTCATGAGAACTTACAATCTAGAGCAAGGTTGGGCAGAGTAACCTGAACTACAACTCCAATCATCCTCTGGCAGCCAGCGGCTGGAGAATTTCGGGAAAAGTTTTGAAGGTCACAGTTAGGATTTTGAGTTTGGTTTCCCATTAAGTTCAGAATCCATATGGGGACGTACTATGAGAGGCAGCCACTGAGGATCAGCTGGTTAGGAAGGTAAGTCTGTTGGATAGACTGATGTGGAGAGAGGTGGGTTAGTGGGAGTCCAGTCAAAGGAAGGTTACAAGAATAAAAGCGAGAAAATATTAGTGAATGGATGATAACTTTGGTGGCATCTTGGGTGAGGAAGGGGTGAATCCTGGCAATGTTTTCAGGTGGAGACATTAATACTTTGTGAGTGATTGGTTGTGTGGGATAAAGAAGAGAAAATAGTGGAAGATAGCCCCAAAACAGAGAACCTATAAGGCAGATGTGATGCTGGAGTTCATCTGTCACCCTGATTAATGTATCTGAAACCATTTAAAGGGATAGTAATACTTAAGTATTACTAATCCCTATATTAAAGTCCTATTAAAAATAACTGTATTGCCCCCAGTGTCATCTCTCAGACCTTTATGGTTTGAGAGATGATCACTTCTAAAGTTGCCCTCTCCCTCCCCCTTCCCCTTAATCAGCATTCTAGCTGACTGCAGGGAAGAGAGTCGTACGACTTTCAGGTGGCTCTCCAGCACAGCACTGAAAGTTTTCTACGTGTGCTTGGTTTGCAAGCACACGTAGAAGAGCGTTTTAGTGAAATATTTTTTTTTCTATTAACGAGATTGCGGCTCTGCTTCAGAGCCACCTGATGATCTAAGACCAGATTTCCCTTCAGTCAGCTACAACGCTGACTTCGGGGGAAGGGGGAGGGAGAGGGCAACTTTAGGAGCGATCATCTCTCAAACTGTAAAGGTTTGAGAGATGACACTGGGGGCAATACTTTTTTTTTTTAGTAGGGCTTTACTATAGGGATAAGTATTACTATCCCTTTAAAACTGCCAATGTATCATGTTAACCAAAAGACAAGCAGAAGGATAATTCTGGAGATATTCATCCTTTTGTTTCTGTATGGTGAGCTGAGTGCTGTACCATGTGCCAAAGTATGCTAATGAAGCTCTTTGATGTGGTTTCATATGCTAATTAATCTCGTCAGTGATGTTTCATCTCTTGGAAAACCTTGTAAACACTTAAGGCTTTTGCTATGACCTATATGCAGATGACATTCAAATGCACCTTTCTATCCTAAAATGCTCTGGAGCATTCATGGCTCAGGACTCCAATACTCTCTCTTCTGTCTCCAACTGGATGTCCCTTCTCTACCCCCAAACTCAATGTATCCAAACTGAACTGGTTATGTTTCCCATTCTTGCACATTTCCCACCCTCTCACTCTACCTCACAGTTGCATGTTTGAAACCGTCATTAAAAATTGCAAATGTATTATGTTAGCCAAAAATCCAGCAGATACAGCGGTTAGGAGACATAAACCATGGGGGAGAGGTGAGGATGAATCACCCGAGAAAGACTGGAGTGAAGATGGTGTAAACCAGACCGTAGAGGATCAAGTAGAGCATTGGAAGAGAGAAAGTGGATTAAGCAGCTGTACACAAAGGGGGTTTATGCACAAAGAGGTGATAAAGTGAGGATAACTTATTCTATAGAGCCAATGCACTGAGATGCCTTAAGGATATACATGTACGTCATGGGAATAACATTTCTAAAGGACCCATGATATACATGTATATCCTGGAATTCAGGGGTTCCCGTGTGGCTGCACACCGTTCAGGGACCTCTGTTTCCAGTAAGAGGGTGGGGGGGGGGATGCTCTGTGGTCCATAAAATAAAACATTACTACGCCTTCGACATTTTACATTCTCTTTCTCTCTTACACAACTGTTGTTCACCATTTATCATGCAATAAATCCAGATACATTCTAAGTAAAAAGGCAAATGGTTTAAGACATAGGTTCAAAAGAAAAGTGGAGGAGGTCTGGGGCATACCATTTGCTGTAAAGGGATGAACTAAACATTCCAAAATTTCCCGTTGATTTAAATGGGGATTTAAACCCCTTGGAATGCTAGAGGTCACCAACGCATTTAAATACATTTTTAGTTCTCTACTCTACTACAAATGGTTGCCCCCAACTTCCTCCACTTTTCTTTTGAACATACGGCCCATAAAAAGCAAACAGAAAATAATGGTACCAATCACTCCTAAGAGGGCAATGTGCTATTTGATAAATGTGGCTAATATGTTTATGTAAATGTGTATGTTATCCTATGTGTACAGGTCCATGGTTCCCGATCTCAGGGTCTGTCCATGTTGAGGGGTCTGCGAGGGATGATAGAAGAGGGAGGTCTCCGCTCTCTCTGGCGTGGGAACGGGATAAATGTCTTGAAGATCGCACCCGAATCTGCTATCAAATTCATGGCATATGAACAGGTGAGAGACAGCAGTGTACCTAAAATGACTTAGCTAAAACTAACTTAGATTTCTGTGACTCCATTCCATGACCTCTTATGTTTACGGACCATAAAGATCTCTCGTTGACCCTGCACTGAACTTTCTGGAACACAGATAAAAGTGAAGACCCCCTGCACTGTATTTTTCAACTTAAAATGTCTACTTAAACCAGTGGTATTCCTTTCTTTGATAAATATGGACTAGATTTCAGAAGCAGAATCACTCGATTTTTGCCTTAACTCCTTAAGGTCTGGCCACGCATGCATGCGGCAGTCACTTAAGGACCACGGAGCATTTTTTTTGTTTTTTGTTTTAATCTGATTCTGGACTTCCCGAAGGGTGTGCAGCCTTGCAGGGAGCCCGGAATTCCATGATGGTCCTGGTACATCATCGGTCCTTAAAGCAAATCGAGCCATGATGTACCAGGACCGTCAAGGGTCCTTAAGGGGTTAATATTAGCCTGCAGCTTTTCAGATGTTTTAGTTAGTTAGAGAGAAATAAAACATGTATTTTGTAGTTGACAGTGTGGCACGTTATGTTAATTGGTTATTGTGCTGGACCGATATTATCCCACATTGTGATATGAATGAATCTAGGCAGCACTCGCACACTGTTTGTTTGTTTCTAATAAAATGGTAATTTTAACCTCAGTATAACTAATTAGCAAAACGTTCATGGAATGTCACATAAGGTGCCACAGTGTGCCACCACAGCATAAAGTTAATTTGTCCAAAACTAGTTATTTTACAGAAAATGTCTACTACAACATATAGGAAGAGTTCAGTAAAACAAACTAAACTTGTCTTAGGGCGGGAGGTCCCCTTTCATTATTATGCCCATACGTAGTCATACTCTATGCCAGGAGAGGGTAACTTGTGATGCTTCTGCCTTGGCTGGCTGAGGATGATGGGAGTTGTAGTCTAACAAAAACAACTGGAAGACCCTGGCTGAGGCTGGTGGAAGTTGTAGTCCAAGGAAAACTGCAGAGCCAAAAGTCTCCTATCCCTTCTCTGTATACAGACCCTTACATGACCTTGAACACTGACCTTCATCTGTTTGCTGTGTGAGTGTGCACTTAGTGAGTGTGATCTTCTGGTTTAGATTAAGAAGCTGATCCGAGGGCAGCAGGAGACTCTGCGGGTCAGAGAGAGATTTATTGCTGGGTCGCTAGCTGGAGCCATCGCACAAACTGTCATCTATCCAATGGAGGTGAGGAGAAGGGGGTGCAGGACTGGCTTCTACGGCTATTAGCCCTTTGAGTGCCAGAGAGGCAGCCAATGCATTGCAACGCAATGCATTGGATAAATTTCTGGCACTACAAAGGGTTAAGGTATGGAGTTTGTTGTAGCTGGCGATATGTTGTAAAGGAGAATTTAAATCTCTTAATAATAACAACCCCCACTTTCCTTACTGCTGCCAGGAAATTCTAACGGCCTCTATGAATTTTATCCTCGCCCCTTTAAGGGATAACATCTTCAGTCTGCACTGGATATATTTCCCATGGAGGCCGACATGACAGTTGCAGTCAGTTTTTTAAATTATTTTTTTTTAAACTGAAGCAGGCAGAATGCATGAGCCTGCGTAACCCTTTAATGTGTTGCTCACCCCTCTGGTCCTTAAAGAGTTACGATTATAATGTACAGCGAGGGAAGTTTGTGTCGTGTGGTCCTGCTGGCAACTGTCATGGCCGCCTCCGTGGATATGACATCCAGGATTGATTTAACCCTTTGAGTGCCAGAGGGCGTTGCATAACACACACACACCCCGGCGCAAGGAAAAAATTCATAAGGGGCCAGTAGGATTTTTCCCATAATATATATGAATTGTTTACTCAAACAGCTGAGCTAAGAACTAGAGGTCATCCATTAAGGCTAGAGGAAAGACTCTTTCGACTAAGACAAAGGCAGGTATTTTTTACAGCAAGGCCAGTAAAGTTATGGAATTCTTTGGCTTGGGATGCTGTGCACAGAACAGTATTGAGAATTATGACAGATGGCTTCAATGCAGATAGGTTTTTGTTCCAGAGATCTGTGTGACTACCATTTGGAGTCAGGAAGGAATTTTTTTACCCACTTATTTGTAAATGGCTTCAATGTTTTGTTTTTCCAGCGAGGGTGATTTGGCATGGGCTGGACTTGACGGACACATGGCATTTTTTTCAGTCTCATCAACTATGTTACTATATAGGGGATCATTATTAGGAAATGTTGCTTCTCCCTTAATGAACAAACTTAATATTTCTTTATAATGTACAGAGATTACAAAATGACAGACATTTCTTCTTCAAATGAAGAAGAGATTTCTTTGGTTTTCCAAAGCCCTGTACATTATAAAGAACAAAAATGTATCACCAACTACAACAAACTTTATTCTCTTCTGGACCAGTGGGGCTATCAACAGTTTGATTTAGCGTGTTGGAAGAGAGATGCAGGGACATGAGAGAAGGAATGAGTGACAATGGGAAAGTGAGGTGGAAAGAAGAGGTAAAGGTGCAAGAGAGAAAGAGGCAGTAATATCGATAGGAGGAACACTCATTGTACTAATCCGATACCCAGAAAAAAAGATGGTACCGTGCTGGCCAGTAGAGTAGATAGGATTCAGTGTAGCAAAAAACACAGATTAGTGGTATAAAGGTGATACCTTTCAATGACTAACTGAAAACATAGACAGTGCAAGCTTTCAGGACACTAAGGCCACTTCTTCAGACATGTCTTCTCAGTTAGTCATTAAAATGTATCACCTTTATATCACTCTTATGAGATTTTTGCTACACTGAATCCTATCTACTAATCTGATACAAAGTAAACAAAAAAAATGTGCGTCAGATCCTGACATTTACAAATAAATAACCTGTGACTTACTATACATATTAAAGGGATAGTAATACTTGCAAATTACTAATCCCCATATTGTAGCTTTGTTAAAAAGAAACTTATTGCCCCCAGTGTCATCTCTCACACCCTTATGGTTTGAGAGACGATAGCGCTCAAAGTTCCCCCCTCCCTCCCCCTTCCCTGACTGAACGCTGACTGCAGGGATATCCGGTATTACTTGCATCAGGCGGCTCTGCAGCATTGCCGAGATCGCGTTTATAAAAAATAAATCTTTCACTAAAACGGTCTTCTACGTGTGCTTGCAAACCAAGCACAAACCAACACACGTTTCAGTGAAAGAATTCTTTTTCATAAACGTGATCTCGGCTCAGCTGCAGAGCCGCCTGATGCATATAAGACTGTTGTACGACAGCTTCCCCTGCAGTCAGCGTTCAGTCAGGGAAGGGGGAGGGAGGAGGGAACTTTGAGCGCTATCATCTCTCAGACCATAAGTGTTTGAGAGATGACACTGGGGGCAATACGTTTCTTTTTAACAAAGCGACAATATGGGGGATTAATAATTTGCAAGTATTACTATCCCTTTAAAAAGTGGGGTTTATTTACACATTACGCCAAATAGATGTACTCCTCAATCAACAAAAAGAAATGAGCAGCAAACATATTAAAAAAACACATTGTATGTATAGAGATAAAATTACAAAAATCAAATCCTACTAAAAAAATTACAACTGGATCCATGTATAAATAATGAATATAGTAAAACCTTTTCTCCATAAAGTAATTATTCAGTGCAAATCTATAACAGTACCGCAGCCTGTCGATCTTCACCTCTTCCCCTATCCAGTAGAGCCTTTTTCTCACTCCTACTCTGACGGAGGCTTCCTCCATGTGAACTGGAGCGCTTACATTGGTAAGAGAGCACTCCAGATCACACTGAGGAAGCCTCCGTCATTGGAGGAGGGGAGGAACAAGGATCTGCTGGGGAGGGGAAGAGGTGAAGATTGACAGGCTGCGGTACACAGCAATGCCACAGCCTGTCTTGGACTGACTTCACGGGCTAACTTTTAAAAGGTTATATCTCGGGCTTAACTACATTAAATTAAAAAAAATAAATAAAAATCATAGGTTAACTCACATAGCACACTAAAGGGATAGTAATGTTTCATAATAAAAGCAGCTCTAATTAATCATCATAGTATTTGGACTTTGGAGAGTGTTATTTCAATTCTGTCAGAGTTGTAGTTCAAGAGTAATTCAATTACAATGTATCCCCCTCCTGCCCCTTTTACTGATGTAACACTGTTCAGCCAGAGCAGAAGGGAGGTGCCCAGGTAGATTGCAGAGAGGGACAGTCTTCAATTAAGATAAGGGAAAAACCTGAAAAACTTGTCAAGGGGGCAGGGATTTCATTGTTCTCATAGGAAGAAGATTGTCCCCTGCTGTTATCTGTCTGGTCTATGGACTGCATTCCACATCTGAGAAGAGATGGCTTACACTAGGTAAAAGGGGCGGGAGGGGAAACTTTGCTTGTAAATATCTCTCAAACCATAAAGGTTTGAGAGATAAGACTTATATCGTTCTTCATGTTTTTTTTAATGCCTACAAAATAAAATAAAGTTAAAACGAAGTATTACTATCCCTTTAAAGCGGAACTACCACCTCCACTAAAGTCGCCCTGCAATACTTATGCAGGTGGCAACTAGCTTAATAATCATTATTTTACCTCTCAAAAGTGCCCACAAATAAGGTTATCCTTAAGCTTCAGAGACTGACGGCCAGGTTACTGCAGCCTGTGCGCCTGCGCCATCAGTCTCTTCCAGAGCCGTCCGGGCCAGTGCAATGCCTGTGAAGGGTGAAGAGGACTGACAGCGCAGGTCCGCATTCAAGATGTCCACGGCGATGCCTGGCTTCAGGTCTCAGAAGCTTAAGGATAATTTTATTTGTGGGCACTTTTGAGAGGTAAAATAATGATTTGTAAGCTAGTCGCCACCTGCATAAGTATTGCAGGGCGACTTTAGTGGAGGTGGTAGTTCCGCTTTAAAGGGATACTAATACTTCATTTTATCTTTATTTTATTTTGTAGGCATTAAAAAAACATTAAGAACGATACAAGTCTTATCTCTCAAACCATATTCACAAGCAAAGTTTCCCCTCCCGCCCCTTTTACCTAGTGTAAGCCATCTCTTCTCAGATGTGGAATGCAGTCCATAGACCAGACAGATAACAGCAGGGGACAATCTTCTTCCTATGAGAACAATGAAAGCCCTGCCCCCCTTGACAAGATTTTCAGGTTTTTCCCTTATCTTAATTGAAGATTGTCCATCTCTGCAATCTACCTGGGCACCTCCCTTATGATCTGGCTGAGCAGTGTTACATCAGTAAAAGGGGCGGGAGGGGGATACTTTGTCATTGAATTACTCTTGAACTACAACTCTTGATAGAATTGAAATAACACTCTCCAAAGTCCAAATACTATGATGATTAATTAGAGCTGCTTTTATTATGAAACATTACTATCCCTTTAAGATCAGGAGTACTTTAGCAGCTGTGAGAGTTCCCCTTTAAATTCAGACCCTACATCAAGTCCAATCAGAATAGATCAAGACAAACAATACAGGTTATAATAATGTGTCCCTATCTAAATCTGGAGTGCCTTGATGGGGAAGGCAATCCTATTGTGCTTTAGGCAAAAGTCATATAACTAAACCCCACTGTTTACTGTTTATAGTAAATCACAGGTTATTTATTTGTAATGATCAGGATCTGATCCACAGACTTTCCTTCTGTTTACTGTGTATATGTAGCCAAGTTACAGTTCTTGTGCTCTCCTCACTACACTCAATACTAATAGTAAATGCTATTTTCAGCTCACATGGAACCTGTATATTTTTACTAATCTGATATCCCCAGGTGCTGAAGACACGTCTGGCTCTCCGACAAACCGGTCAGTACTCAGGGATGTCCGACTGCGCCCGCCATATTCTGAGGACTGAGGGCGTCAGAGCATTCTCCAAGGGCTACCTTCCCAACCTGCTGGGCATTGTACCATATGCAGGCATTGACCTGGCAGTATACGAGGTAAGAAATACATGTATCATTGAAGGGATAGTAATACTTCGTTTTATCTTTATTTTATTTTGTAGGCATTAAAGCATGAAGAACGATATAAGTCTTATCTCTCAAACCTTTATGGTTTAAGAGATATTCACAAGCAAAGTTTCCCCTCCCGCCCCTTTTACCTAGTGTAAGCCATCTCTTCTCAGATGTGGAATCCAGTCCATAGACCAGACCGATAAGAGAAGGGGACAATATTCTTCCTATGAGAACAATGAAATCCCTGACCCCCTTGACAAGTTTTTCAGTGAAATGGAGCTTTTAACCCTTTGAATGCCGGAGAGGTCTCTAACCCATTGCTTCCCATGCTTCTCTGGCATTGAAGAGGTTAAAAACCCCATTTAACTCAAAGGGGGATTTGGGAAAATGTCATGTCTCCCTAAGGGTGCGTTAGTTTGCTCCAGAGTTGCTGCCCTTTTGCTTGCTGAATTAGTCCTTTAACTCCTTCGCGTCCGATGACATACCCAGACCTTCATGCTGGTCCTGCACTTAAGGACCAGTGACGGTCCTGGCACCTCAAGGGTTAACTTTCCCATCGCCGCTGCTGTGTGCGATGGGAAAGACGTGGGCATGCTGTTACTCGGTGCTCCAATATCGGAGCATCTAGTTTCAGCCAGTGTCTGCATTGTTTATACATGTGATTCACTAAAATAGCGAATCACATGTATAGAACGCATATGACAGAAGCAGTGTTTTCAAAATACTGCGTCTGTCACATCTCTCTATCACTCTCCTCCTCAGACATAAATCTGAGAAGAGAGACAGAGAGATTGTTACAGTGTGTCCTGTGTTCCAGATACAGTTACAGAGTTGCAACTTTGTTTAAAAAAAGAAAAAAAAAAAACTTTTTTTTTCATTTGATCACTGTAATACAGTGATCAATTAACCCCCCCTCCGATCACTCATTTTAGTGATCAAGTGCTGCAGATCAGCTTCTGCTCATCTGTGGTATTTTTTGCCCCCTCCCCATTGAAATCCCTTTTTTTTTTTTTTTTTTTTTTCTTTTAATAAAAATGTGTTTTTTTTTTAGGTAGTTTAATAGTTTAGTTAGGTAATTTTAGTGGCGCTAGGAAGGTTTAGAGGGTACGTGGGTTTGGGTAAGTTTAATGTTCAATTTAGGTCAGATGTAGGTTTAGGTTTAAATAAAAATAGAATATATATGTATGTATATGTGTGTATATATATATATATATATATATATAGATAGATAGATATAGTTGTTTTGTAGGAATAGTGAGTATTTGGGTTAAGTTAGGTAGGATTAGGGTTGACGTGGGTTAGGGTAAGGTTTAGGGTTAGAGCTAGACACAGGAAAAAAAAACAGAAAAAACAAAAATATATATATAGTTTTATTGTAGGAATAGTGAGTATTTGGGTTAAGTTAGGTAGGATTAGGGTTTTGACATATCCCATTTCACAGAGAGTGACAGTGATGGCTCCAGTGATCATCTGGGCCATCTCCTGAGAAGAGGTGTACTGCTCCAAGAGCTGCCCCACAAGCAGCCCCAAGACATACCCCAAGACATACTCAAAGACCTGTGACAAGGCCTGCCCCTCATCCAGAGCCTAGGGAATGGGTACCACCAGTAGGATTAAGTCCAGAAATACCCAATTTCACAGGCAGCCCAGGAATAAATGTAGATGTGTCCGGTTTTAACCAGGAACAGTTTTTTCATTTATATTTGGAGGAAGACATTTTGGGGAGATGGTAGCGCAAACAAATATTTCTGCAGCCCAGTACACTGCAGCCAACCCCACACGCTATATTTCAAAGGAACAATCCTGGTACCCCACAGATGTTGATGAATTCAGGAAATTCTGGGCCCTAACTATGGCTATGGGGATTATTAAAAAGCCAAGCATCAGGTCATACTGGAGCAAAAATCCTGTATGTGTTACCCCCCATTTTCGGCCAAACGATGAGCAGGAGATGCTATGAAGTGCTTTTGCACTTCATGCACTTCAACAATAACACCCTGTGCCTCCCCAAAGATCACCCCCAGTATGACAGGCTGTATAAAATTTGCACCCTTATAACACATTTGCAAAAAAAATTTTCAGAAAACTATACCCCCAAAAACAAATATCTGTAGATGAGTCCTTAATGAAATATAAGGGAAGGTTGGATTTTAAACAATATAGCCCCTCCAAGCACTCCAGGTTTGGTATAAAGTTGTATAAGTTGTGTGAAAGCGCCACAGGGTACACTTATGCTTTTCACATTTATGCGGGCAAGGACAGCCAGCTTGATCCTCCTGGTTGCCCTGAATATCTGGGAACCAACGGCAAAATTGTTTGGGCTCTCATTTCCTCCCTATTAAATAAAGGATAAAAGTTATATGTAGATAACTATTACACAAGCCCACTTTTATTTAAATAACTTTTTTATTTTGACAGTGTGGCCTGTGGGACATTTTTGGGTTCTGGCACCATCAACTAAGCTATGATACTCACATGCCAATTGTTGAAAAATTTCAGGTTGGAAATAATGGTGTCCATCTTGTAATATTCACCTTGTAAATGTGAGAAAGGGGTTGAAATACTAGGCATATTGGGTAATCTCATATTCAGGAGAAGCAAATGATTATATTTAAGGGTATTTTTTTTGTAATTAACTAATAGTATACAAATCCTGACAGGAAAATGTAAGCATAATGTTTTTTTTAATTTTTTTCCTCTTTTTTTCTATTTTAATCAAAAAGTTTTAATCAAAAAGTTTCTTAGCGGTGTTAGTACCGCTTTAACTGAAATCTACCTCAGATTTGCTGGTCCTTAAGGGGTTAACCTTCTGAGTCTCCGAGGGTCCTCCAGTGCATTGTGAAGCACTGAATACCCCTCTGGCACTCAAAGGGTTAATGTAGTAGTGCTTCACACCGCGGTCTGGTACCTATCGGTGTATTTTTTGCTTTGTATCTGCAGTTGTCTGTATATAGAGGTCTCTGCTGAAGTTTGTCTCTAGTTCACACCTCCTCACAACAGACAGATAAATGTTTCAGCAGGCTTAAATGGTCTTTATCAGATTGTAAACTGAAAGTGACATGCTCTAGACCAGTGATTCTCAATCCATTCCCTTGCGGCCCACTAACAGAGTAACATAGCAAATTAGGTCAAAAAAGGATACAAGTCCATCAAGTTCAACCTTTGCCCCATAACCCAGAGACTCAACAATTGCCAAATACAGGACGTTCAGATAAAAAACAGGAAGTTCAGATAAAGACTAACTTATCTGGAAGTTATATATATGAAAATGCGTTGCATACTGCTCTGGCTCGCAACAGGTTAATCAAGTGAAGAGCCACTACTGCTGTAGGTATAAATTCTGTTTGTCATACAATGCAATTTATGAGAATGGAAGCTTTACTATTTTGGGAATTCAAAATTTATTGTAAACTGTTTTTTTTTTTTTCTTCCAGTGACCTTAACCCTCAAAGGGTTAAACAAATGTACTTTGAATAAAAAAAGGCCACAATAACAGCCTTTTTAGTGTATGTTATGGGCACACCCTTAGCTGTGCATGACAATTTCCCTGTCTCCATAGCAATCTCCCTCCTGTACAACATCCTGTTTGGCATAGCACTTGTACTAGCATTTAAAGGGCGGCATGTACCAGAGGAATGCAAAACACGAGTGGGTTTTTTTATTTTTTGTTTTGTTTTGCTTATAATTTATGTGTATCAAGGAATTCTCTACTTTTATACGGAGGCACAATTACTTTTTTTTTATTTCATCTTCCTCTTTCACCATTTCTTTGAAAGATGCTGTTTTTACAATTTGTTTATTTCTGTTAAGAGCATCACTGCAACACATAGACTGGGATAAATTATTTAAAGGCAAAAACACTGAGGTAAAATGGTCAGAATTCAAATTTAGGTTGAAAAAATGTATTCAACAGTATATATCGGTGGGGATCAAATGCAAAATAAGTAGATCACAGCCAATGTGGTTAAATGCAAATGTAAAGAACGAAATGGCAAGGAAAAAAAATTCAATTACGTAAGTCTGAAATAACAGAACATTCTTTCTTGAAATACAAGGAGTGCAACAACGACTGCAAAAAGGTAATTAGGGTAGCAAAGACTAATCCAAACACATTTTTCAAATACTTAAATGGCAAAAAACTTAAAGGGATAGTAATACTTGCAAATTACTAATCCCCATATTGTAGCTTTGTTAAAAAGAAACTTATTGCCCCCAGTGTCATCTCTCAAACCCTTATGGTTTGTGAGATAATAGCGCTGAAAGTTCCCCCCTCCCTCCCCCTTCCCTGACTGAACGCTGACTGCAGGGGAAGCGGTTGTACGACAGTCTTATGTGCATCAGGCGGCTCTGCAGCTGAGCCGAGATCGCATTTATAAAAAATAATTCTTTAACTGAAACGGTCTTCTACGTGTGCTTTGTTTGTGCTTGGTTTGCAAGCACACGTAGAAGACTATTTTAGTGAAAGATTTCTTTTTTTATAAATGCAATCTCGGCAATGCTGCAGAGCCGCCTGATGCAAGTAATACCGGATATCCCTGCAGTCAGCGTTCAGTCAGGGAAGGGGGAGGGAGGAGGGAACTTTGAGCGCTATCATCTCTCATACCATAAGGGTTTGAGAGATGACACTGGGGGCAATAAGTTTCTTTTTAACAAAGCTACAATATGGGGATTAGTAATTTGCAAGTATTACTATCCCTTTAAGAAGGAGTGAATTGGACCTTTCAAAAATGAGATGGGACAGTTGATTAGAACATCGGCCTTTTCCTTATCGTCTCTAAACACTTTCTTTGCGTCGGTATATACAAGGGAACAAGGAATGGTAGAAGAGCCTCATCAAGTAACAAAACAATACCATTATCAGATATTGGGTTAACCCTTTGAGTGCCAGAGAGGTACGCAACACATTGCATAGCAATGCATTGCGTACCCCTCTGGCACTCAAAGGGTTAACACAAGTGGTCATGAGAAGACTGAACAAAATTAAGACTGACAAAGCACCGGGTCCTGATGGTATACATCCAAAGGTTCTTCAGGAACTCAGTGCAGTGTTAGCAATACTCATTTAACTCTTTAAAGGGATAGTAATGTTGTTTATTAACTTAATTGCTATATTGTAGATATTAACAAAAGAGATTAATTGAGGTTAGTCCGATCTCTCTCTCAAGCCTTTATGGTTTGAGAGATATATGATGTTAAACTTCCCCCCTCCCTCTCCTTATATACAATGTTAAAGTTCCTCCCTCCCCTTTCTCAGACATAAGCTGTAAAGCTGTAAGAAGGAGATTCTGGTCACGTGACCAGATGGACGCCTCATCAGCAGAGCCGAAGTAGTGATATCTAAAAATAAATACTATATTTGAATGGTGTACAAAGTGTGCTTGGTGTGCAAGCACACTTTGTAGACCGTTCCAATGAAATATTTATTTTTAGATATCGCTATTTGAGCTCTGCTGATGAGGCGTCCATCTGGTCACGTGACCAGAATCTCCTTCTTACAGCTTTACAGCTTATGTCTGAGAAAGGGGAGGGAGGAACTTTAACATTGTATATAAGGAGAGGGAGGGGGGAAGTTTAACATCGCATATCTCTCAAACCATAAAGGTTTGAGAGATTGGACTAATTTCAATTAATCTCTTTTGTTAATATCTACAGTATAGCAAATATCTAATAAACAACATTAATATCCCTTTAAAGATTCTCACCACAGGCTCAGTGCCACAGGATTGGCTTAAAGCTAATGTAGTACCTCTGTCTAAGAAGGGAGCTAAAAGAGAACTTGGGAATTATAGACCTGTGAGTTTGACCTCTGTAGTGGAAAACTGTTAGAAGGGATAATAAGGGATTATATTCAGGATTACACCACAAAAAATATGATTATTAGCAGGAATCAGCACGAGGAATAGATCATGCCACACTAATCTTTTCAGTTTCTATGAAGAAGTAAGTAGCAACCTAGATAATGGCAAGGAAGTTGATGTATATCTAGATTTTGCAATGGCACTTGATACAGTGTCACACAGGAGACTGGAGTCTAAAATAAGGAAATTATGGCTAGGAGATAACCTTTGCAATTGGATGCAAAGCTGGTTGAAGGATAGGGAACAGTGTGTGGTTGTAAATGGACAATTCTCCAATACAGTTAATGTTGAGAGTGGAGTACCTCAGGGTACAGTACTTGGTCCACTGCTTTTTAATATGTTTATAATGACCTGGAAATAGATATAGAAAGCAAAATACGAATATTTGCAGATGACACTAAATTATGCAGGGTAATAAATTCAGAACAGGATATTTGTTCTCTACAGAGGGATTTACATAAAACGGCAGATTGGGCAAACAAATGGAATACGAAGTTTAATGTGAGAAAGTGTAAAGTCATGCATTTGGGAAGAAACAATCCCAATGCTACTTTATAAACTTAGTGGAATCATTTTAGGGGACTCATTGCTAGAGAAAGCCCTGGGAATCCTTGTAAACTACAAACTTGGAAACAGTGACCAGTGTCAAATAGCAGTAGCAAAAGCAAATAAAATCCTGTCATGCATAAAAAGTGGTATTGAAACAAAAGTGGATAATATTATTTTGCCATTATACAAATCATTGGTGAGACCTCACCTCGAATATGCAGTACAGTTTTGCGCACCAGTTCTGATATTCTAGAACTGGAGAGAGTAAAGCGAAGAGCAACAAAATTATTTAAGGGAATGGAGGACTTGACGTATGAGGAACAACTAGACAAACTTGGTTTATTTACTCTAGAGAAAAGACGACTAAGAGGAGAACTTATCACAATGTACAAGTATATGAGAGGCCAATACAAGGATCTCTTTGGTGAGTAATTAATTCCAAGGCCTGATCAAATGACGAGGGGACACCCTTTGAGATTAGAGGAAAGGAGGTTTCGACTTCAGCAGAGGAAGGGTTTTTTTTTTTGGTTTTGTTTTCTTTTCATTTTTTAAAGGAAGATCTGTTACATTATGGATTCTTTGCCCAAGGAGGTTGTTATGGCAGATACAGTCAGGGCCGGATTTGCCATTAGGCAAAGTAGGCACCTCCCTACAGGTGCACGCCACCGAGGGGCGCCTGCCATTCGGATTTTTTTTTTTTTTTTTTTTTTTTAATATTCTTTAAAAAAAAAAAAAAAAAAAATCTAGCCACCTCGCTGGCTGCGCCGGCGGCACCCACTCACATTGCCCCCCCCCTGTTGTCTATTTCCTACCTCCCCGGCAGGACAGGTCTGTGCCTCCTTTGGCACAGTCCTGTGGGTGCTGAACTCCCTCGTCACCTCTTTAGGAATGCAGAGCGCTGGGAGATGACATTATCTTCCAGTGCTCTGCATTCCTGAATAGGAGACCGCACGGAAGCTCCATCAGGTACAAGACTGTGCCAAAGGAGGCACAGATGACAGATCTCCTACCAGGGAGGTAGGAAACGGACGGGGGGGGGAGGCAATGTGAGGGCAACATGGAGATGGTGGGGACAAGTTGGAGCAGAAGGGGGGCAATGTGAGGGCAACATGGAGATGGTGGGGGCAATGTAGAGCTGATGGGGGCATTGTGAGGGCAATGTGGAGCTGATGGGGGCAATATGGAGCTGATGGGGGGCATTGTGAGGGCAATGTGGAGCTGATGGGGGGCAATGTGGAGCTGATGGGGGGCAATGTGAGGGCAATGTGGAGCTGATGGGGGTCAAGGTGAAGGCAATATTGTATATGGAGATGATGGGGGCAGTATGGAGCTGATGGGGGCAATGTGAGGGCAATGTGGTATATGGAGATGATGGGGGCAGTGTGAGGGTGATATGAGATGATGGTGGCAAGCTGGAGCTAATGGGGGGCAATGTGCTGATGATGGGGGCAATGTGAGGGCAATATGGAGATGATGGGGGGCAACGTGGATATTAGGAGCATTGTGGAGGTATCCAGTACAGATGGCCCACGGGGGGCGCTTCAAATTTTTATGCCTACAGGCTCCTGAGATGTAAATCCAGCCCTGGATACAATGGATACTTTTAAGAGAAGATTAGGTACATTTCTTTCAAATGATAACTTACAGGGTTATACTGTATATTAGTAGGCAGATCGGGAAGTTCTGATAAAGATTAACTTATTTGGCAGCAGGAAGGCTATATAATCCTCATGTCTGTGGGTTATGAGGCGGAAGTTGTACTTGAAAGATCACACACACTGTCTTACACTCCAGCCTTGTTCCATTGGTAGTCACCTAACCACAAATACACTGTCTGACATCCCAGCCTCGTTCCACTGGTAGTTACTGGACCACACGTGTACTGTCTGACACCCTAGCCTTGTCCCACTGTCCAGTTGTAGATGCAGAACTACACACACACACGCGCTCACTGTCTGACATCCAGCCTTGTTCCACTGGTAGTCACTGAACCACACATGTACTGTCTGACATCTCAATCTTTTACCACTGATAGTAAAGAACCACACATACACTCTATGGCACCTACCCTTGTTCCACTGTCCACTAGTAGTCACAGAACCACACATACACTGTCTGGCATCTAGCTTTGTCTCACTATTCATTGGTGGTTGCAGAACCTTAATTGCTTTTCAGCAGTGGATGAGGTTTCCCTCCTCCTTCCTTGCTCAGACTCCGTTACATGCCCTCTTGACCCAGTCCCATTACAGTTCATTCAGGAAGTCTCTTCTCTACTAACGTCAACGCTTACTCATGTATTCAACTTCACTCTCTCAATCTGCACCTTTCCATCCTCCTTCAAGCATGTGCTGATCATACCGATCTTAAAGAAATCCACTCGGAACCCAAACTCTCTACTACCAGCTCATTTCTCAACTCCCTTTTACTTCCAAACTTCTGGAACATCTTGTCTGCAACCACGTCACACAACGCCTCTACCCTCACTCCCAGTAAGACCCACTGTAATCTGAATTCCGCCCTCATCACTCCACTGAGACTGCTTTGACTAAAGTGGCCGGTGACTTGTTCTCTGCTAAGTCAAAAGGCCACTACTCATTCTCCTGAAAATCTCAGCTGCTTTTGATTACAGTGGATCAATTGCTTCTCCTTCAAGACTCAACTTTCTTGGCTCCTGTGACACAGCCCTCTATTAATTCTCATCCAACTCCTCCTTTTAGTGTTCCCCACTCTGGCTCCACTTCTTCACCCAGTCAATGTTTGTTGTATTACCATAACTTTTTTTCCTGGACCCCTTGTTCTTTTATCAGTCTACCTCTTTAATTGGAAAACTAATAAACTCCTTCCTGCTCCATTCATAGGTCCCCTTGCCCTACTCATCCCATCTTCCCTCTGTAGCTGTGATGGTTCCCTCTTCCCTGCTCACCCCTCTCTCAGCTCCTCTCATTGCTCCCTCCACACACACACACACTCGGTTATTTAATTAGTTTAATTTATTTAGTTAATGAAGTGCCCAACCTCCTCCCTTCCCCATGCCTTTGAAAGCCTTTCCATTACTGATCAACCCCCTGCCTAGTAACACCATCCCAGAGCGTTTTCATGAGTCTGTTCTGCACTGATCTCCATCACTTCCTGTCTCTACACTGGAAATAAGAGAGATCAGCACATAACACTCTCACAGATAGTCTCTGGCTGGCTCAGAGTGGTGTCACCAGGCAGGAAGCTTATCAAGACTGGAAAGACTTTCACAGGCATGGGGGAAGTAGAGAGAGAGAGACATCTTATTAACTATGCTAGTGCCAGAAAATGGAAATGGGGGGCTGTTGCACCATTAACCATTTGACTGCCAGTTGGGCACAACTATCTGAGAGGGGGACCATTTCAACCTGACAGACAATGTAGTGTGAGCCTACGGCTGCCAATGAACAAGTCTGGGTTGGCAGACACTATAGTGAGGTTCTGTGGCTACCAGTGGAACAAGGCTGTTTTGTCAGTGTAGTGTGCTTATGTGGCTCCTGTGGAACTAGGCTGGGCTGTCAGACACTGTAGAGGGGTTCTATGTCTACCAGTTGAATAAGGCAGGGCTAGCATGCACTGTACTGGGGTTCTATGTCTACCAGTAGAATAGTGCTGGGTTGGCAGACACTGTAGTGAGGTTCTGTGGCTACCAGTGGAACAAGGCTGTTCTGGCAGTGTAGTGTGCTTATGTGGCTCCTGTGGAACAAGGCTGGGTTGGCAGACACTGTTCTGGCAGTGTAGTGTGCTTACGTGGCTCCTGTGGAACAAGGCTGGGTTGGCAGACACTGTAGTGTGGGTCTGTTGCTACCAGTAGAATAAGGCTGGAGTGTTAAACAGTATAGTGTGGTTCTGTGTCTAGAGTGGAACAAGGCAGGGGTATCACACAATGTACAGTATGTGTGGTCCTGTGACTGCCAGCCAGCGGAACATCTTACCCTTCTCTCTGCCTTGCACTGGCAGCGCCACTCTTGTTTTGCTATTTTTTTATTAGACAAGTTGCATCATTTTCATCTCTCATCTGCCAACATTTATGCAACAGATGCCTTTTCATGCCTTTTTTCTTCAGTGTGTACACTTGCCTCATGGAATAGAACTGTGAGACACGGTGACATTTCATGCCTTTGGCTCATTAACAGATCGGAGACACAACATGCTACAGTGTTACTTTGTGGATTTAACCCTTTCAGTGCCAGAGGGGTACGGAATGCATTGTAAAGCAAATGGTTAAAGGGATAGTAATACTTAAATGCTTAAAATTTACTTAAAATGTAAAAAAATATATGTTGTAGGGTTTATCCACCTGAGTAAAACAAGGGTACTCCCACTGCTGAGAGATATTTTATTAAAAAATTCTAAAAGTTTAAACTTGAATTTTTTTAGCTGCAATATCACAGTGGCCTGAAAATTTACAGTGGCACTGTTGCTACACCATCCTATGGAGATTTATGGTCTATGGACCAGAGCAGTCCATTGGATGGTATAGCAACACCACCACTGTAAATGTTCAAGCCACTGTGATATTGCACCTAAAAAATTCAAGTTTGAGCTGTTATAATTTTTTATTAAAATATCTCTCAGCAGTGGGAGTGCCCTTGTTTTACTCAGGGGGATAAACCCTACAACATATATTTTTTTTTACATTTTAAGTATTACTATCCCTTTAAGGAGCAAATCAATATGCTAAACAGGCACAGTTTTGGAGAACGCCAACTGTACAATAAGGGGAAAAAATCCCATTGCTTCACACTGTGTTGGTAATTTCTCTACCATCCACGGAATTATAAACCCCATTTAAATCAACAGGAATTGCGAGAATGATTATTTGTTCCCCAGTTAGGCTCCTGATTGCACCACAAATATATTAGTACATCAGCCTCAGTGACTTTCTAGCCTCTGTATTGACCAAGTGTTTTCTTTGTTTCATTTCTCCCGTCACCCAGTTCTTCCTCTCTACACTCCCTTCTTTACTCACCCCTTCATCGCCGGCCTCCTTTCTTTACTTATCTGCCACTTCCACTCTGAACTGAGCTCTGTCCTGCCAGCTTCCATTCCTTGCTTAACTCTGCCACACCAGCTTTCCTTCCCTACTGGTCTCTGCCCTGCCAGCTGCCTTTCTTTATTGATCTCTGCCCTGCCAGGCTCCATTCCTTATTTAACTCTGCCCCACCGGCCATACTTCCCTACTGATCTCTGCCCAGTCAGCCTCCTGACTTGAATGAGCTCTGCCCCTCTACAATCCCTTCCTTACTGATGTCTGCCCTGCCAGCCTTTCTTCCTTACTGATGTGTGCCCTGCCAGCCTTCCTTCCCTACTGATGTCTGCTCTGCTAACCTACTTTCCCTACTTATCTCTCCCCCCTCTAGACTCTCTTCCCTACTGATCTCTGCCCTGCCAGCCTTCCTGCCCCACTGATGTCTGCCCTGCCAGCCTCCCGTCCCTACAGATTACTTCCCTGTCAGCCTACCTACCTGACTGATCTCTGCTCCTCTACAATCTCTTCCTTACGGATGTCTGCCGTGCCAGCCTTCCTTCTCTATTGATGTCTGCCCTCCAGCCTTCCTTCCCTAATGATATCTGCCCTGCTAGCCTACTTATCTCTACCCCTTCATCCTCTTTTCCCTACTGATCTCTGGCACACCAGCCTTTCTGCCCCACTGATGTCTGCCCTGGCTAGCCATCGCTACTGATGTTTGCCCTGCTAGCCTCCCTTCCCTACAGATCTCTGCCTCTCCAGCCTACTGATCTCTGCCTCTTCAGCCTCTGTTCCTTACTGATCTCTGCCTTGCCTCTCACCCCACAGACACTGAAGAACACCTGGTTACAGCGGTACAGATCCAGCACTAGCGCTGACCCTGGAGTCCTTGTATTGCTGGCCTGTGGCACCATATCCAGCACCTGTGGGCAGATCGCCAGTTACCCTCTGGCTCTGGTCAGAACACGAATGCAGGCACAGGGTAAGAATCTGTTCATAAGTGCATTGCAATGTATTGGATACCACCCTGGAAGACAAAGGGTTAACCCTATAAGGACCAGAGGGGGTGTTCACGCATGGCTTCTGCAATGCATTGCTCATCCCTCTGGTCCTTAACCCTTTGAGTGCCAGAGGGGGTGCGGAATGCATTGCAAAGCAATGCATTCCTTACCCTTCTGGCACTCAAAGGGTTAACGGGTTAAATGCGCCCATGCACTTTGCCTGCTTCAATTTGAACCAAGGAGCAAGGGCTCATTTTTAGGGGCCATAGTAAGGTAACGGGGGGGGGGGGGTACTATTAGGATGGGTTAGTTTTTCTTTAAGATTAAAACACTATTTTGCCTTCATACAAAAGAACACAGATTAACCTTTTGAGTTCCAGAGGGGCAGCCAACACATTGCAGAGCAATACGTTGCGTACCCCTCTGGCACTCAAGGGTTAAAGGGCTAGTAATGTTTCACTTGACACGCAGATCAGATATGTAAGTAATATGTAATAGTTCTGCTGTGCGATGCTCGTACTCCTCAAAGCCTGCTAGTTACACTGTAATAATATGGTGACGTTTACCCCTCCCGTCCCTTTTTCCGATGTCAGCATTTCTGTCTCGGATCCAACAGCGGATCACAACAAGGGAGAATCGTCATTCAGTATTAGGAAAAAACCTGCCCTCCTTCGAGAAGGAGAGCAAGGTTTTCCTTATACTGTGAGGGTGAAGTGGGAGTCAACGCAACCAAAAAACAGAGAAGGGAAAAAAATTAGGGTAGTATGTTAGTGAATGAAATAGCAGGTGTATTTGATATAATATAAAAACACAAAATCATAGATATATCTATATATATATATATATATATATATATATATATATATATATATATATATCTCAGGGCTCAAAATTGCCACTCGCTACTAGCCAATGGCGAATGAAAATTTAGTCCTGGCGAGTAGAAATTCAGCCCTGGTGGGTATGTTTTGGCTTACAGTGGCGAGTGACTTTTCAGGTCTGGCTAGTAGCAAAGGACTTAAAATTATAAGATATATATATATATATATATATATATATATATATATATCTATCTATATATATAAAAGAAGACTTCTGTGTGCCTGGCAAACACACCCAGGGGTGGTATTAAGGAGGAGTTACTGTTCCTATTGGGTGATTCAGTCATGCAGGGAGTTGGCCCACCCCCACTATGCAGCCCGCCCACCACTATCAAAGTCAGAAAAAAACAATATGGCTGCCATTTGCTCCTACACCACAGACAAACACACATGCCCCACTCATACAGCACCAAACACACACACATGCCCCACTCATACAGCACCAAACACACACACATGCCCCACTCACACACACAGACCACCACACACACATATGCCCCACTCACACAGCACCAAACAGACATGCTCCCACTTACACACACAGCACCACATACACACACACAGCCAAAAATAAATATGGCTGACACACACACAGTCACTTACCCTGACTCCCAGTGGCCTCAGCAGGACCTGTAGTTCAGCACCAGGTGAACAAAATGGCACTCAAAGGGTTAAGGTAGGCCCTCTGCTGAATTATTTCTTCACTGTCATCATTTGCCATGCAAGACACAGGACAGACAGCCATCAGGTACACACTTAACCCACTGACTGCCACAGGGTTGTGTATCAAGTTTTACCCCTCAGGGAGTGTGTTCAAACCCCTCACACTGCAAACTTGCATTTCCCTCCCACTTCTCCTCCTTCCCCAGCCTATTACTAACACTTTTCAACATTTATGTTAAGCCCCGCCCCCTACTCGCGATTAAGCCCCGCCCACTGTTAACCCAAATTGCCCCATTGCTCTCTCCACATCAGCAGCCCATGAGGGACTCCACAAGTAAAAGTTCCCAGGTATAACACATACATGCCTCACTCACACAGCACCAAACACCCATACACACACAAAAAGCCAGAAAGAAAGATGGCTGACATACAGTCACTCACCCTGACTCCCAGTGGCCTCAGCAGGACCTGCACTACAGCTACTAAAGGCTGCTACAGCACCAGGGGAACAAAATGGCACTCAAAGGGTTAAGGTAGGTCCTCATTGCTCAATTATTTCTTCACTGTCATCATTTGCCATGCAAAACACAGGACAGACAGCCATCAGATTCACACTTAACCCACTGACTGCCACAGGGTTGTGTATCAAGCTTTACCCCTCAGGGAGTGTGTTCAACCCCCTCACACTGTAAACTTGCATTTCCCTCCCACTTGTCCTCCTTCCCCAGCCTATTACTAACACTTTTTCCACATTTATGTTAACCCCCGCCCCCTACTCGCGATTAAGCCCCACCCACTTTTAACCCAGATTGCCCCATTTGTCTCACCACATCAGTCCCCTCTAGGGACTACACAAATCAAAGTTCCCAGGTATTCACTTCCCACTGCTATTTATCTCTGACATGCCTCTCTATACATTAACCATTTGAGTGCCAGAGGGGTACACAACTCATGCACGCATGTGTTTCTGCTCATATATGTTGCGTGTGTGTACATCTCTGTTACATATGTGTGCATCTCCAGTGTGTCTGTATGTGTGCATGTCTTTTGCATGTCTCTGCCGCTCACTGTGTGTATATGTGCATACCTCCCAACATTTCACATGGCCAAAGAGGGACACGTTAGTTTTAGGTGATATTGTTGGGGGCGTGGCTGGTGGGCGGGGCATTACTAAGAATTTTTAGGTTATTTCATGACCTATTACTGGCGATTTATGTAACTGAATAAATGATTTAGTGCAAGACCAAAGTATTTTATTTGCACAGACTAATGTATAAACACATATACTGAAGTTTATTGCTTTATTGCTGTAGAGCAAAGTAGTACACACCACACAGTCAGGGCTGGTGCAAGGATTTTTGCCACCCTAGGCAAAACCTAATTTTGCCGCCCATTTCGCTCCGCCCCTTGTGTCCCACCCCTTTATACCCCGCCTACTTATACCCAACCTCTTTTCATGATTGTCCTCTCTCTGCCCCCTGGGCCAGTCTGCCCCTGGTCTGGAGATGCCTGTAAGAGATGCCCCCCACCAGCTCCAACTTGCCCCTTATCAGCTTCACTTTGGCCCACCAGCTCCACTTTGCCCCTATCAGCTCCACTTTGTCCCCCATCAACTCCAACTTGCCCCCACCAGCTCCACTTTGCCCCCCATCCATTCCAACTTGCCCCCACCGGCTCCACTTTGCCCCCCACCAGCTCCACTATGCCCCCAGCAGCTCCAACTTACCACCATCAGCTCCACTTTGCCCCCCATCTGCTCTAAATTGCCACCATCAGCTCCACTTTGCCCCCATCTGCTCTAACGTGCCCCCCCTCAGCTCCACTTTACCCCCAGCAGCTCCAACTTGCCACCATCAGCTCCAACTTGCCACCATCAGCTCCACTTTGCCCCCCATCCGCTCCAAATTGCCACCATCAGCTCCACTTTGCCCCCCATCCATTCCAACTTGCCCCCACCGGCTCCACTTTGCCCCCCACCAGCTCCACTATGCCCCCAGCAGCTCCAACTTACCGCCATCAGCTCCACTTTGCCCCCCATCCGCTCTAAATTGCCACCATCAGCTCCACTTTGCCCCCATCTGCTCTAACGTGCCCCCCCTCAGCTCCACTTTACCCCCAGCAGCTCCAACTTGCCACCATCAGCTCCAACTTGCCACCATCAGCTCCACTTTGCCCCCCATCCGCTCCAACGTGCCCCCCTCAGCTCCACTTTACTCCCCCTCAGCTCCACTTTGCCCCCCATCCGCTCCAACTTACCCCCATCAGCTCCACTTAGCCCCCCATCCACTCCAACTTGCCCCCACCACCTCCAACTTGCCCCCACCAGCTCCACTATGCCCCCACCAGCTCCACTATGCCCCCTCAGCTGCAACTTTCCCCTATCAGCACCAACTTACCCCCATCGGCTCCACTTTGCCCCCCAGCAGCTCCACTATGCCCCCAGCAGCTCCAACTTGCCGCCATCAGCTCCAACTTGCCGCCATCAGCTCCACTTTGCCCCCCATCCGCTCTAACTTGCCCCCCATCCGCTCTAACTTGCCCCCCCACCAGCTCCACTTTGCCCCCCTTTCAAGCTCCACTTTGCCCCTCTTCAGCTCTACTTTGCCCCTCTTCAGCTCTACTTTGCCCCTCTTCAGCTCCACTTTGCCCCTCTTCAGCTCCACTTTGCCCCTCTTCAGCTCCACTTTGCCTCCCCTTCAAGCTCCACTTTGCCTCCCCTTCAAGCTCCACTTTGCCCCCCTTCAGCTCCACTTTACCCCCTCAGCTCCACTTTGACCCTCATCCGCTCCAACTTACCCCCATCAGCTCCACTTTGCCCCCACCAGCTCCACTATGCCCCCTCAGCTCCAGCTTGCCCCCATCAGCTCCAGCTTGCCCCCATCAGCTCCACTTTGCCCCCCATCCGCTCCAACTTGCCCCCAGCAGCTCCACTATGCCCCTTCAGTTCCAACTTGCCCCCCCATCACATACCTGTAGCTCCCGCGCAGTCTTCTCTTCAGTAATGCAGAGCGAGGCGGGAGATCATGACTCCCAGCACGCTCTGCATTACTAAAGATCCGACCCAATGAGGGAGCGCTGTAGCAACACAGACCTGATTGTGTTGTGGTTCCCGGCGTGGTGTGTGCGGGCGCAGCTCTTCTCCGCTGCATGCCCGTGCCCCCAGTACGTGTGCGCCCTAGGCCGGCGCTTACCTCGCCTATAGGTGGAGCCGGCCCTGCACACAGTCTGAGCTCCTAAAAAGAGGGACAGAGGGATCCGGCCCTCAAAGAGGGACTGTCCCTCCTAAAGAGGGACACTTGGGATGTATGGTATGTGTCTGCCTGTGTGTTGCATATGTCTGTGTTTATCAGTGTGTCTGCATTTCACACACGTGCGCCCAACGGTCATAACATGACGGGCAACGCCATCCCACATTGCTAGTATATATATATATATATATATATATATATATATATATATTTATAGCGCACAGTATCATATATATGTAGAGGTAAAAGAATGACTATTAGAGAGGAGTATTGAGATATCTCTACAATCAGTTGGCCTAGAATGAAAAGAACAGAGATAATTGCAATAAATATCTGCCAATAAACAGTGTGGTAACTGTAGGACAAAACCAGCAATATGATACACTGTAGTCAAGGGGATGGAAAGTGTTACAATAATATGAATAGGCGATTTCAACTAAAATAAAGGCAGGGATTCTTTACAGTAAGGGCGGTAAAGCTATGGAATTCTTTGCCTCGGCACGTTGTACAGGCAGATAATGCAACTGCTTTCAAAAAAGCAATGGATGCCTATCTAGCACAGAACAATATTGAAAATGATGACAGATGGATACAATGCAGATAGGATGTTGATCCAGGGAAATATCTGACTGCCATTTGGTGTCAGGAAGGATTTTTTTTACCCACTTGGGGCTAAATTAGAAATTGCTCCAGAGGGTTTTTTTTTTTTTTTTCCCCTTCCTCTGGATCAACAGGGGGGATTTGGCATGGGCTGGACTTGATGGACACATGTCTTTTTTTCAGCCTCATCAACTATGTTACTAATCTTGCAAGAGTGATATGAATAGTGCTACAATAATAAAAATAATCCTGATATGTTCTAGTAAAGATGGGCCCTTACTTTAGGGAAGTCTTTCTAGTAGCGTATAAGGAGGTAATCTGCCCAGTCACATCGCCAGAAATATAGGAAAAAAAACAGTGATTCAGATGTACCCTTACTTTATTATTGCTTTGTGTGAAGCCTGTAGCAGTAATTGCTGTTCATTAGTCTGAGTCACTTGTCCTTTGGATACCTCTGCAGGGCTCTTCCTGATGGTCTGCGGTGTGTCTCCGTATGTTGTGCTCCGCGATGTACCTGTGTCCCAGTTTCTTTTCCTGGAGCCACAGTGTTTCTTTCGTGGGGGACAAGTATGAACCATCCTCTGTTGGTTCCTCTAATAGGGAAGTGGTCAGGGCAAATCTTTGAATGCCAGTCTCCTTCACTAAGCCACAAGTCCGACATGGCAGTGCTGTGCGATGTTGTGGCGTCCCGGGAACAATAAGGTGCCTATGGTATAGGCTCTCCGTCTCTAATTCAGAAAATAATTTTCGGTGTTGTGATCTCAAGGATCCTTGAGAAAGGCTCGAGATTCTAGAGTCAAAACGCATTGAATAACCATCAACTATTGCTACCTGACTCTACCACTGATCCGGTCCTTCAGCGCCACTAACGGTGCTGATTAGAACATGGAAAATTATTTTCTGAATTAGAGACGGAGAGCCTATACCATAGGCACCTTATTGTTCCCGGGACACCACAACATCGCACAGCACTGCCATGTCGGACTTGTGGCTTAGTGAAGGAGACTGGCATTCAAAGATTTGCCCTGACCATTTCCCTATTAGAGGAACCAACAGAGGATGGTTCATACTTGTCCCCTACGAAAGAAACACTGTGGCGCCAGGAAAAGAATCGGGGACACAGGTACATCGCGGAGCACAACATAGTCACGGAGACACACCACAGACCATCAGGAAGAGCCCTGCAGAGGACTCCAAAGGACAAGTGACCCAGACTAATGAACACCAATTACTGCTACAGGCTTCACACAAAGCAATAATCACTGTTTTTTTTCCTATATTTCTGGCGATGTGACTAGGAAGATTACCTCCTTATTCGCTACTAGGAAGATTTCCCTAAAGTAAGGGCCCATCTTTACTAGAACATATCAGGACTATTTTTATTATTGTAGCACTATTCATATCACTGTTGCACCATTCATATTACTGTAACACTTTCCATCCTCTTGACTACAGTGTATCATATTGCTGGTTTTGTCCTGCAGTTACCACACTGTTTACTGGCAGAGATTTATTGCAATTCTCTCTGTTCTTTGCGTTCTAGGCCATCTGATTGTAGCGATATCACAACACTCCTCTCTAATAGTCATTCTTTTACCTCTACATATATATGATACTGTGCGCTACACATCTATATGATTTGTGTTTTTATATTATATCAAATATAACTGCTATTTCATTCCCTGACATACTATACTTAGTGCCCTCTTTTTTGTTTCTTCTCTCTTTTTTGGTTGTGGTGACCCTCACTTCACCCTCTACATTCTGATTTCACTCACTCATGGGTCTGAGCATTCAGGATTAGCAGCAGCAATAAGAGGCTAGAGAACTTTTTCTCCAGCAGTGTGCTTTTAATTTCAAAAGCTACACTACATATCTTTATATATATATATATATATATAATCAGCCTGGGCTTACCAAGGGGAGACAGCACACAGTTCAGACGATGTAAAGAATTTTTCATGACATGCTTCACAAAGCCAAACGTTTTCGGTCCTTCAATGGACCTTCATCAGGGCAAACAGTATATGTGAAAAACAATGAGAATAAATACCTGATAAGCAGAAGTGAAACCACCCCCAGCGTCCTGAGAGCCCACCAAATGCATCAGGAGCGCGAACGGCACCAACCGGAGAACCGGCGGATGACGTCACACCCGATGGGCAAATGGAAAGGCATCCCAGGGGGCCGGATACCAAAGTGTAAACTAAACAAATTGTAAAAAAATAACCTAACGAAAATGTCAAAATAACCAAAATAAAAAAAATAAAGAGCAAAAGTCAGACAAGAGATACATTATAAATAGAAACACGTCAAGGCATCACCCCAATAAATCCCCAAAAATATAGGAAAAGTACATGTGTAAATAAGAAAGGCAAGTGGAAAATATGTGCAACGGCTACACATATCGAATGATGGCAAGAAAGTAACATAAAATAGAAACACAGTAAAGAGATACCATTGTAACTGGCCGTGCGGAAAGCATTGCAATGCTAAGGAGACCTGCACTCGCAAAAGCCAAACAAAAGGACTCTCTTTAGTGTATAGACTACGGAACTAACCCACAATGCGAGGAAACCTCACACCGCAGAACAAGAAGAAATGTGTTGCGATGCGGGGAAAACCCCACACCGCAAACAAAACCAAAACTGGGAATGAGACAAGAATGCCGTGCAATGTAGGAGATATCCCACACGGCAGAGCATCCAAAGGGAAAACATCACTTCTGAGTGTATGAAGGAAAAATATACTGAAAATGCAAAATGATAAAGACCAAAAAAAGTAAATAAACTAAAATAATAAGACATGGCCACTAATGGAAATAAACATAATCAATCAAATGATACAAGATAAAGTGGGGGAACTCCCCCATCGCAAAGCCACCAAGGCATCACTTCTAAGTGGCACCAGGGCCGCAATGCAATGCGGGAAAAATCCCGCACTATGAAACACCAAATATGGGCAGAACATGGCACATCACAAAGCGATGCTTCATTTTGGAGTCATTCTGCGGTGTGGGTTTTTCCCCGCATCGCGCAGCTCCTCCCAAGTTTTTGTTCATCTAGCCTGGGATGTGTTTCGCGATGTGGGGTTTCCCCGCACTGCGTGATAGTTTCAGAATAATCATAATGTCATTTTGCTTTGTGATGTGCCATGTTCTCCTTCTCTTTGTGATGTGCGCATTTGACGAGGAGAAATTGAGTGAGGGCGAGTGGAAATTGAAGCCCTGTAGGAAAATGGCGACCTTTCTCTACCACACCACCGGAAGGAAAAGGAAGCAGCAGGGGATCGGATTAGTCCACGGTGCAGATGCGCTTTCATTCCCTGCAATAATGCAAAATTAATTCTTCCTCCACTTGCTGAGAGCTGTAAGTACAGGGCGAGCTCCACTCACAATGCATAATTCTACAGTGAACTAATTCTACCACTCGCAATGCATAATTCTACACCTAACTAATTCTACCACTCGCAATGCATAATTCTACAACTAATTCTACCACTCGCAATGCATAATTCTACAACTAACTAATTCTACCACTCGCAATGTATAATTCTACAGCGAACTAATTCTACCACTCGCAATGCATAATTCTACAGAGAAGTAATTCTACCACTCGCAATGCATAATTCTACAGCGAACTAATTCTACCACCCACAATGTATAATTCTACAACTAACTAATTCTACCACTCGCAATGCATAATTCTACAGAGAACTAATTCTACCACTCGCAGTGCATAATTCTACAACTAACTAATTCTACCACTCGCAATGCATAATTCTACAACTAACTAATTCTACCACTCGCAATGCATAATTCTACAGGGAACTAATTCTACCACTCGCAATGCATAATTCTACAACTAACTAATTCTACCACCCGCAATGTATAATTCTACAACTAACTAATTCTACCACTCGCAATGCATAATTCTACAACTAACTAATTCTACCACTCGCAATGCATAATTCTACAGGGAACTAATTCTACCACTCGCAATGCATAATTCTACAACTAACTAATTCTACCACTCGCAATGCATAATTCTACAACTAACTAATTCTACCACTCGCAATGTATAATTCTGCAGCCAACTAATTCTACCACTCGCAATGCATAATTCTACAGAGAACTAATTCTACCACTCGCAATGCATAATTCTACAACTAACTAATTCTACCACTCGCAATGCATAATTCTACAGAGAACTAATTCTACCACTCGCATTGCATAATTCTACAGAGAACTAATTCTACCACTTGCAATGCATAATTCTACAATGAACTAATTCTACCACTCGCAATGCATAATTCTACAGCGAACTAATTCTACCACTCGCAATGCATAATTCTACAGCGAACTAATTCTACCACTCGCAATGCATAATTCTACAGCGAACTAATTCTACCACTCGCAATGCATAATTCTACAACGAACTAATTCTACCACTCGCAATGCATAATTCTACAATTAACTAATTCTACCACTCACAATGCATAATTCTACAGCGAACTAATTCTACCACTCGCAACGCATAATTCTATAGCCAACTAATTCTACCACTCGCAATGCATAATTCTACAACTAACTAATTCTACCACTCGCAATGCATAATTCTACAGCGAACTAATTCTACCACTCGCAATGCATAATTCTACAACTAATTCTACCACTCGCAATGCATAATTCTACAACTAATTCTACCACTCGCAATGCATAATTCTACAGAGAACTAATTCTACCACTCGCAATGCATAATTCTACAACTAATTCTACCACTCGCAATGTATAATTCTACAACTAATTCTACCACTCGCAATGCATAATTCTACAGAGAACTAATTCTACCACTCGCAATGCATAATTCTACAGTGAACTAATTCTACCACTCGCAGTGCATAATTCTACAGAGAACTAATTCTACCACTCGCAATGCATAATTCTACAGCGAACTAATTCTACCACTCGCAGTGCATAATTCTACAGAGAACTAATTCTACCACTCGCAACGCATAATTCTACAGAGAACTAATTCTACCACTCGCAATGCATAATTCTACAGTGAACTAATTCTACCACTCGCAATGCATAATTCTACAGTGAACTAATTCTACCACTCGCAATGCATAATTCTACAGAGAACTAATTCTACCACTCGCAATGCATAATTCTACAGAGAACTAATTCTACCACTCGCAATGCATAATTCTACAGTGAACTAATTCTACCACTCGCAATGCATAATTCTACAACTAACTAATTCTACCACTCGCAATGCATAATTCTACAACTAATTCTACCACTCGCAATGCATAATTCTACATCTAACTAATTCTACCACTAGCAACGCATAATTCTACAGCGAACTAATTCTACCACTCGCAATGCATAATTCTACAGTGAACTAATTCTACCACCTAATTCTACATCTAACTAATTCTACCACTCGCAATGCATAATTCTACAACAAACTAATTCTACCACACGCAATGCGTAATTCTACATCGAACTAATTCTACCACTCGCAATGCATAATTCTACAGCGAACTAATTCTACCACTCGCAATGCATCATTCTACAACTAACTAATTCTACCACTCGCAATGCATAATTCTACAGCGAACTAATTCTACCACTCGCAATGCATAATTCTACAGCGAACTAATTCTACCACTCGCAATGCATAATTCTACAACAAACTAATTCTACCACTCGCAATGCATAATTCTACAATTAACTAATTCTACCACTCGCATTGCATACTTCTACAGAGAACTAATTCTACCACTCGCAATGCATAATTCTACAGAGAACTAATTCTACCACTCGCAATGCATAATTCTACAGCGAACTAATTCTACCACTCGCAATGCATAATTCTACAGCGAACTAATTCTACCACTAGCAATGCATAATTCTACAGAGAACTAATTCTACCACTCACAATGCATAATTCTACAGAGAACTAATTCTACCACTCGCAATGCATAATTCTACAGCGAACTAATTCTACCACTCGCAATGCATAATTCTACAACTAATTCTACCACTCGCAATGCATAATTCTACAACTAACTAATTCTACCACTAGCAACGCATAATTCTACAGCGAACTAATTCTACCACTCGCAATGCATAATTCTACAGTGAACTAATTCTACCACCTAATTCTACAACAAACTAATTCTACCACTCGCAATGCATAATTCTACAACAAACTAATTCTACCACTCGCAATGCGTAATTCTACATCGAACTAATTCTACCACTCGCAATGTATAATTCTACAGCGAACTAATTCTACCACTCGCAATGCATAATTCTACAACAAACTAATTCTACCACTCGCAATGCATAATTCTACAATTAACTAATTCTACCACTCGCAATGCATAATTCTACAGCGAACTAATTCTACCACTCGCAATGCATAATTCTACAGCGAACTAATTCTACCACTCGCAATGCATAATTCTACAGCCAACTAATTCTACCACTCGCAATGCATAATTCTACAACAAACTAATTCTACCACTCGCAATGCATAATTCTACAGCGAACTAATTCTACCACTCGCAATGCATAATTCTACAGCGAACTAATTCTACCACTCGCAGTGCATAATTCTACAGAGAACTAATTCTACCACTCGCAATGCATAATTCTACAACTAACTAATTCTACCACTCGCAATGCATAATTCTACAACAAACTAATTCTACCACTCGCAATGCATAATTCTACAGCGAACTAATTCTACCACTCGCAATGCATAATTCTACAACTAATTCTACCACTCGCATTGCATAATTCTACAGAGAACTAATTCTACCACTCGCAATGCATAATTCTACAGCGAACTAATTCTACCACTCGCAGTGCATAATTCTACAGCGAACTAATTCTACCACTAGCAATGCATAATTCTACAGCGAACTAATTCTACCACTCGCAATGCATAATTCTGCAACTAACTAATTCTACCACTCGCAGTGCATAATTCTACAGCGAACTAATTCTACCACTCGCAATGCATAATTCTACAGAGAACTAATTCTGCCACTCGCAATGCATAATTCTACAACTAACTAATTCTACCACTCGCAATGCATAATTCTACAGCGAACTAATTCTACCACTCGCAATGCATAATTCTACAGCAAACTAATTCTACCACTCGCAATGCATAATTCTACAACTAACTAATTCTACCACTCGCAATGCATAATTCTACAGCGAACTAATTCTACCACTCGCAATGCATAATTCTACAGCGAACTAATTCTACCACTCGCAATGCATAATTCTACAACTAACTAATTCTACCACTCGCAGTGCATAATTCTACAGAGAACTAATTCTACAGCGAACTAATTCTACCACTCGCAATGCATAATTCTACAGCGAACTAATTCTACCACTCGCAGTGCATAATTCTACAGAGAACTAATTGTACCACTCGCAATGCATAATTCTACAACTAACTAATTCTACCACTCGCAATGCATAATTCTGCAGCGAACTAATTCTACCACTCGCAGTGCATAATTCTACAGCGAACTAATTCTACCACTCGCAATGCATAATTGTACAGAGAACTAATTCTACCACTCGCAGTGCATAATTCTACAGCGAACTAATTCTACCACTCGCAATGCATAATTCTACAGAGAACTAATTCTACCACTCGCAATGCATAATTCTACAGAGAACTAATTCTACCACTCGCAATGCATAATTCTACAGAGAACTAATTCTACCACTCGCAATGCATAATTCTACAGAGAACTAATTCTACCACTCGCAATGCATAATTCTACAGAGAACTAATTCTACCACTCGCAATGCATAATTCTACAGCGAACTAATTCTACCACTCGCAATGCATAATTGTACAGAGAACTAATTCTACCACTCGCAGTGCATAATTCTACAGCGAACTAATTCTACCACTCGCAATGCATAATTCTACAGAGAACTAATTCTACCACTCGCAATGTATAATTCTACAGAGAACTAATTCTACCACTCGCAATGTATAATTCTACAGAGAACTAATTCTACCACTCGCAATGCATAATTCTACAGAGAAATAATTCTACCACTCGCAATGCATAATTCTACAGAGAACTAATTCTACCACTCGCAGTGCATAATTCTACAGAGAACTAATTCTACCACTCGCAATGCATAATTCTACAGAGAACTAATTCTACCACTCGCAATGCATAATTCTACAGAGAACTAATTCTACCACTCGCAATGCATAATTCTACAGTGAACTAATTCTACGAAGAACGGAAGTCCTCACATACTCTGCATTACATGCAGCAGAGGCAATGTGAATGCTGTCGGCAAGGCATTCACAGAAAATCATTACTTAACCCTTTGTGTGCCCCTCTGGCACTCAAAGGGTTAAGTAATGCTTTTCTGTGAATGCCTTGCCAACAGCATTGACATTGCCTCTGCTGAATGTAATGTAGAGTATGTGAGTACTTGCGTTCGCTGTAGAATTATGCAAGTCAGAAGAATAGTGGAAGGTGGCCTCTTCTTCACTGCGCTGCAAATAGCTGTCTTGCACAGCGGATCACTATATCATGAATAACATCGCACAACAGCATATTTGGCATAACCTATGATATTACATTTGCCTTACAGTGATCGCAATGTTGCTGAGCACTGCTCTGGGGATAGAGAGGCCGGAGCAGTGCTCAGCAACATTGCGATCACGGTAAGGCAAATGTAATATCACAGGTTATGCCAAATATGCTGTTGTGCGATGTTATTCATGATAGAGTGGTCCGCTGTGCAAGACAACAACAATGGACACTAACGGGAACTGATTCACTGTGAATAAAGACTCTAAGTACAGAACTTAAAAAAACAATAAATTATTTTTTTAGCAATATTTTTTAGTTTTGATGTTACCGTTAAGGGCTGGTTTACACAAGACAGTTGACCAGTACGTAGAAGTTACAGTAAACAGGTCCTGTCTACTCAACAGAGAGCATAGTAGTGTGGCTTATCACAAGCGTTTATACTGTATACAATTATTCCTGCTCTCTTTGGAAACTGGTGGCGAGTAACTTTTCAGGCCTGGCTAGTAGCTCAGGACTTGAAATGTTGAGCCCTGTATATATGAGGTATGTGTTATCAATTGGTATACATTATTCAGTATACTTTACATATACAATTTAAGGATCGAGCGCTGGTATTACCGCTTTTGTCATTTCCTTATACTGACAGAGGGAAAGATTGTCCCTCGTTGTGATCTTTCCGGTCCCAGGACCAGTTTTCAGATCTATGGGAAGGTGGCTTAGGATCGGCAAAAGGGGCGGGAGAGGTAAACTTCATCATATCGTTACAACCTAACTAGCAAGTTTTGAAGAGTAAGAGCATCAGACAGCAGTACCATTAAATATGATGAACGATCTGAGCTGTGTGTCAAGTGAAACATTATTAGCCCTTTAAAACCACGCATAATATCGTGTGTAATCTCAGTGTCCAGTCAGTACTTCTGCTGATGTGAGTTTTGTGATTGGATAAGTTTTGTCCAACTCGTCTGTGATGTAACAGTGGAAAAAGACTCCATTTGTGGGGAGGCGATGGGCAGACATTGTACTTTTTTGTTATAATTACTAACCAAAATCTCATGACCTGTTGGTTTAAAGGAATACTAACAATTCAGAATAATAATACACACACACACACACACACACACACACACACACACACTTACTTTAACCCTTTGTGTGCCAGAAAGGAATCCAGCGCATTGCCTCGGATATCTCTCTGACTCTCAGAGGGTTAAACTGGGCAGAAAATCACAATGGCCACTGTGGAAGAATTGTGTGTGGAATGGTTCTTTAAAATGAATCTTTCCTTAGTAATGGATAACTTATCCACACGCAGACGTGATTCTTTCTTGAAAGACTCTTAGGAAGACAACAGTGTGTGTGTGTGGAGGGGGGGGTAGATAGGGGTCCTGGAGTCCTACAACAATTCAGTACTAAATAAATATTGGTTTGGGGGAGTCTGTGATTTGGTATGGACTGAACTTGACGGACGCATGTCTTTTTTTTAGCCGCATCAACTATGTTACTGTGTTACTATGATAGTAGTTGTAAAAGTCATCCTTGTGAACTACCCAACAGAAAACAATGATATCTAAAAGTAAATGTCATCTGTGTGAACCAAGGCTGGGCATCTTTTATGTTTTTAACCCCTTGAGTGCTAGTTGGAACCAGTAACCAGTAAGGGGCACTAACATCTAAATGAAGTTGGGTTATATCATTTTAAATATCAAGTACGTCCATCTAGCATCTGTAAAACTGAATTATTTTACGTTAGATCTCTACAATGTAATCCCACACTTTTCAATGCATGTTTCTGGAGGCCAATTAACGTCTGACATGATTCACATCGTAAAATAGGTGTGGTTTGATTGGAGTTTGTGGGATTGATAGGAGGGGATATAAGGGGAGGCGGAGTTTCCTTTCCAATTAGGCGGGGAGTGAGAAGAACAGGGCGGACAGTGACCGGAACTAGCAGTGAAGTGGGCAGAGTTACAAAGAAACTTACAGAGCCCTGAGAATCAGCCTCTGTCCCCAGTTAACCATTTGAGAATCAGAGGGGTATGCAACGCATTGTGTATCGTACCCCTCTGGCATTCAAACAGTTAATTCTTTGTACAGAGATAATACTGTTAATATATTGAGATTTTAACCCACTGACCTTCCGTTCAGAAGGGTTGTTAGATTATCTCAGTACATTTACAGACAATATAGAAAGATCACTTCTTAGATAACCTGGCAAGATTGCTATGGTAGTAGGGGCCCTGAAGAGAGCAGAAAGGGGAGCCCCCACAGAGCAAATATAAGACTGGGTTTTATCCCTCAGAAAGCATATACATTTTTACAGATGCTTCCATTTAGATCATTTTTAGGTGTTAGTGTTCCTTTAAAGGAGCAGTAAACGTTTTATGAAAAAATATAGTAGGGATTTTCCTGTTGAGTAAAATAAGGGTACTCCCACTGCTGAGAGATACATTTTTCCAGAGTTATTACAGTTTAAACCCATGTTTTTTTACATTAGCAGTGCCCTCTAGTGGTCAAATTCCAATTAGTTGTATTGTTACATTCTAATGGAGAGGAAATTCAGTGACTTACAGTTCTGCATAGAATGTGATAGAAACTGCTGAGTCACTTCCTGTCAGTTAGAACTTCCAGGAAGTAAACGCACAGTAAATTCACTTCCTGATTATTTGAACCTTTGGGGGTGACCTTGTAGGAAAATATCTATAAAATAAATGTTTTCATAAAAAAAAGTTTACTGCTCCTTTAAGACAACATTTTAGGTTAAATGTTTCTGGGACCAATATACCAAGTAATTGTATCTGATAATGAAGTAATTCTGGAGTAAATCTCTTGCACCACAAGGGAGAAAATAGGATTTTAGTCTTACCTGTTAAATTCTTTTCTCTTAGTCCATACAGGTTACTGGTAACTTTGGGTAGGTGATCAGCCCCTTTAAATAGGCAGGAACAATTCTGAGAGGTGACTGCTGGGTGGAGCCTACCTCCACTCTTTAGGTTGCATCTAGCCAATCCCCAACCAGTAATATTTGAAAACTAACTATTGACTAGGTAGTAAGAAGGTAAAGGAAGACTCCTGTGAGCATGAACCCGAAAAGACCCCCCACGTTCTGCCACAGGAGAACCAAGCATGGTCCCTTGACAGAGTGGGAGACCAGTAACCTGTATAGACTAAGAGAAAAGGGTTTAAAAGGTAAGACTAAAATCCTATTTTCTCTGTCGTCTTATACAGGTTACTGGTAACTTTGGGATGTCCAACCATTGAGATCCCCAGGGTGGGAAGAAAGGCAAGGACCAGGCACAGGCTCCCAAAGTCACCAGAGCACCAATGAACCTACAGATCATGAATAGCTCAACAATAACCACAAAGTGTCAATGGACACTGAACAGGGATAAAACAAACCCCAGGAACTGTTACACAGCACACTGAACTAGAGCCAACAGGGCCCAAAAGTGAAAGAGCACTGAGGGACAAATGAGACCCTAGACAGGCAAGGCTGCCTCCAGGATCTTCCTCCCAAAACTGGCATCGGCCGATGCCAGCACATTGACACAATGGTGTTTAGAAAAGGTATTCACAGACGACCAAGTGGCTGCCTTGCACAACTGATCAGCTGAGGCCTGATTCCTGTAGGCCCAAGAAGCCCCAATAGACCTCGCAGAATGAGCCATGACCCTGAAGGGAACGGGTTTCTTCCGAAGTTCGTAAGCCTTACGAATCATGGACTTGATACAAGAAGCAATGGTTACATTGGAAGCAGGCTTCCTTGCCCTAGGACCCTCAGAAATGACAAAAAGAGCGTCAGACTGTCGCAAGGACTCAGTGCAATGCACATAGAACTTGAGACAACGAACAACATCCAAAAGATGAAGATTCTTCTCCTTATTGGAAGTAGGGTTAGGGCAGAACGAAGGAACCACAATCTCCTGATTAATGTGGAACTCAGACAACA
The DNA here is from genome assembly GCA_037306005.1 of Rhinophrynus dorsalis. Lineage (NCBI taxonomy): Eukaryota > Metazoa > Chordata > Amphibia > Anura > Rhinophrynidae > Rhinophrynus > Rhinophrynus dorsalis. Next base: position 523,315,721 of record CM074721.1, on the reverse strand, counting down.
CCTTCAGGAGAAACTCTTGAGAAGTACGAAGTACCACTTGTCCTTGTGAAAAACCAAAAAGGGTGGTCTACAAGACAGGGCATTCAGCTCTGTGACTTGGCGAACAGAAACTATCGCCAGGAGAAAGGCTATCATCCATGTTAGCATACATAGAGGAATGGTAGCCAAAAGAATCAAAAGGAGGACACTGAAGCACTCCCAAAACCAAGTTAAGGTCCCACTGAGGAGCAGGGAACTTAAACACCGGACGGGTATGAGCAACACCCTGGAAGAAAACCTTGACATCAGGATAGCAAGATGCCTCTGAAAGAAGACAGAGAGCACAGAAGTCTGAACCTTAAGGGAACTCAGACTAAGACCCTTATCCACACCATCCTGGAGGAAGGAAAGCACTGTATGAAGGTCAAAATCCTGAGACAGGCCTTTGTCAGCACACCAAGATAGGAAGGTAGACCAAACTCTATGGTAGGCCTTAGAGGAAACAGCTTACGAGCACTAAGCATAGTAGCCACCACACCAGAAGAAAAATCCTTCTTCTTCAAAATTGAGGATTCAACCTCCATGCAGTCAAAGCCAGACGATGAACATCATCCTTCCAGAGGTAACGCTGCAGAAGAATATCCGGACGGGAGGGAAGTCGAAGAGGTTCATCCACTGAGAGGTCCAGAAGCTCCGGAAACCAAGCTTGTCGAGGCCAGTACGGAGCAATCAAAATAAATGGACAGCGTTCCAGTCTCAGTTTCAGTAGCACCCTGTTCAACAAGGGAATTAGAGGAAATAAGTAAATCAGAGAAAATGTCCATGGGATCGACAAGGCATCCGCTGCCAGAGCCAGGGGATCCGCCCAACGAGAGCAGAATGTTGGAGCCTTCTGTTGTGCTGAGTCGCCATCAGGCCGATGCACGGAATACACCACTGCTAGATGATGAGGTTGAACACCTCTAGATGCAGTTCCCATTCTCCGCCGTCCACCGTATGCCGACTGAGGAAGTCAGCGAGAACATTGTCTACGCCAGGAATATGAACTGTGGAAATGGCAGGGATATGCTGCTCTTCCCATGATAAAATAGCCTTGTCATCTAGCCAAGCTGAGAGACTTCTTGTGCTGCCTTGCTTGTTGATGTAGGCTACCACTGTGGCGTTGTCTGACTGTACCCTGACCGGGCAATCCTCCAGTTGCTGTCTCCAGTGTTGGAGGGCATGAAATATCGCCCGAAGTTCCAAGACATTGATGGGAAGGAGAGACTCCTCTTGGGAACACCGGCCTTGAACACTCAAGTGCCCCAGTACCGCTCCCCATCCGGAGAGGCTGGCATCTGTCGTGACTGTCGTCCAGAAGGGCACCAGGAGGGGTCTGCCTTTCAGGAGATGTTTCAGGTTGAGCCACCACGAGAGGCTCTGCTCCACGTGAAGAAGGAGAGATAGGGATCTTTCCAGGAGTGATGGCTGACCCCTACACACCAGGATTAGAAACCTCTGAAGTTCCCTTGCATGAGCCATGGAGAACGGGACCACCTATATGGTGGAAATGAATTTCCCCGCCAAGGATGACAACTTCTTGGCTGGAACTGGATCCTGAGATAGGACAGACTGGACCTTCAGTGCTATATGATGAGTGTCCATATATGGAGTAACTCTGATGCCATTCCAATGTAGGACAGAGATCAACGCCCCCAGAACTCTGTTGAAGACTTGGAGAGCCATGGTCAGGCTAGAGGGGAGGGCAGAAAACTGGAAATGCCCTCGGTTGAAGATCCAGAAAGGCCAGAAATTCCCCAGGGGACATGGCTGATATCATTGTGCGCAGTGACTCCTGGCGGTATTGGGACCGGACCATAAAGGAGTTGAGATCTTTCAGATCCAAAATGAGACGACATCCGCCATCCTTTTTGGTAACCACAAAAAGGTTGCAGTAGAGTCCCAAGCCCCTCTCCTGAAGAGGAACTGGTTCCAGGACTGCCTTGTCCAAAAGGGCCTGAATGGCCTCCTTGAAAAGGCGGCGCTTTTCTGAGAGAACAAGAAGAGAAGGTCCTGGAAGGAGGAAGGGAGGTGAAGGGAATCCTGTACCCTGCAGCCACCACCTGTAAAACCCACGGGTCCTCCACAGAGGCCTCCCAAGCCGAGAGGTAGTGGCACAAGTGGCCGCCTACCTGTGGGTGGGGACCCGGTTATGGTGAATCATGCAGAAGAAGGTTTGGAAGCCTTTGGCTTTGCAGAGGACTTGGGCCTCCGTTGCTGCTTAGGCTTGGATGAGGAGCTCGGAGTCTGAGGGACTGTCTGGGTCGCCTGGCGCGACTCTGCCTGAAAGGGACAAAAAAGCTGATTCCTTTTGACAGGCGTCTTCTTCCTCTGGACCACTGGCAGCTGAGTACTCTTTCCTCCAGTGGCTTCATTGATCAGATCTTTAAGATCAGGCCCAAACAGTGAGGTGCCCTGAAAGGGCAAGGACAAGAGAGCCCTCTTGGAGGCAGTGTCTGCAGACCAGATCTTGAGCCAAAGAGCCTGTCCGGCTACCACAGACATAGCTGATACCGTGGCCACCATGCGGACAGCTTCAAACAGGGCAGCAGAAACATAATGCTGAGCCTCAGAGATGTTGGCGAGAAGCAGCAACATGTCAGAAGTAGGAGCTCCCTGACGGACAGCTGCAGTGAGCTGTTCAGTCCAAACAGCCACAGCCCTATTCACCCATGCCAAAGCAAATGCAGGGCGGAGGGCAGAACCAGCCATCGCAAAAATAGCCTTGAGAGTGGTCTCAAGCTTCTTGTCAGTCCAGTCTTTCAGAGCAGATGCTTCAGCCACAGGCAAAGCAGTAGACTTAGAAAGCCTGGAAACAGGTATCCACTTTGGGGGGATGGACCCATTGCATAATGGCCGTTTCAGAGAACGGGTTAAGTTTAGCAAACTTCCTAGAGACATATGGCTTCCTGTCTGGAAACTTCCACTTCTCTGACACCAACCGGTCAAGGGTGGGGTTAGGTGGAAAATAGGTATGGGGCCTAACAGGCTCCTGGAACACATTAAAGGGGTCAGAAGAAACCTCCTGCACAAAGGAAATGTTCATGGTGGTCAACACAGCCCTGATCAGACCCTCAGCCGAGGGTATGGAGTCAGCTTCAAAGCGGTCCCCAAAAAACTGAGCTGAAGGAACAGCTGAACAGTCATCATCATCATAGTCCACCAATAATTCCTCCTCAGAGGAATCAGACACATCAGGTACACCGGCGGTTTAGGCAGGGAAGATCTGATAGGGCGGGGGTCTGCCATGAGTGGAAGACCCCCTGAAAAGTGGATGGAAGGAGTTGTAAGGTGGACCGGAGGTCCCTGGTAGTAGCCTTAAACTCTTGCATCCAAACTGGCTCTAGTGCATGGCTGAAGGTCCTGCAGGGGATTCAGGGGCAGCAGTGCATGTTGGGCAAATATGACCTGAGTATTCTCTAGGTAACCCTGAGTGACATGAGGAGCAATGAGCAATGGGGAACACAGACGCCCCAGTGTCCTTTGTCTTAGGTTTAGCCCCAGTGTCTAACGGAGTAGACATTCTCACAGAGTCAAACGGTCAAAGTATCCAAACACCCACAAAACAGTGCATATGATAATAAAAGCCACCCCAGAAATGCTAAATTAGACTTATCTGGTAGGCAAAGGGTTAAACTGCTGAGGAGAGAAGGAGAGTCCAAGCCCTGCGTAGGATACTCGATCTGCGAAGACACAAAATGGCTGCTGCGTCAGAAGCCAATCAGAGACGAGCGCGCAAAGCGAGCGCTCATGGGAATCGTAGTTTAGCTGAAGGAGTACCCCCAACAGTGCCTGAAGCCCCCTAAGGCCCCCAACATGCCCAGAATGTTGACCGGATAACAGAGTAAGGGTAAACCAACAAAATGAGCCATCTCTGACCTCGCTATATGTAGCGGTTGCAGAGACATGTCCCAAACTGTAACGTCCCATAGAAGTGGATGGAGCAATAGCGTCTATGTGGTAAACTCGCGCCTTAAAGGCGCAGAGCACAAAGTTAAGGTGAATACCAAAAAGTAAAACCACTCAAAAGCCCACTAGAAGAAGCCAGTAGACCCAATAAACACTGGTCCCAGTAGGGAAAGTTCCCACAACTCCCAAAAAGGATGCTAACCAGCAAAGGGGTTAAGTTACCACAGAAACTTGCTCCAAACACCTCACAGACATACAGATAAACCCAATGAGTGTATGAGTATGTAATAGGAACTCCAGTTGAGACCCCTGTGCAGAGGGGAAGCAAGGGACACGTGGACCTCAGCACTCAAAGGGTGCTCACCTTTTTCAGAAGATCTTCTGTCTTCAGATTACCATATATCAAGAAGAAGCCTCAGTGGGCAACTCCTGGGGAAAGAACTTGCAGCCAAGATTTTCCCCCCAGGGCTTAGATCCACAAAAGCACCTGGTAAACTGAGCTATTCACATTTGGGTGATGGGAATTGTCAATGGTGGTAATCCGCCTAATGGTGGTATCCCATATCTAACAGAAAAATAATAAAAAAGCTAAAACTATAGCAGAACTGTTCTCTTGCTTGTGTCTTGACCAAGGAACAAATCTTACTGGTTGGGAACTGGCTAGATGCAACCTAAGGAGAGGAGGTAGGCTCCACCCAGCAGAATTGTTCCTGCCTATTTAAAGGGGCTGATCGCCTACCCAAAGTTACCAGTAACCTGTATTGGACTACAGAGAAATAAGCATTTCCAAAATTGTAATTGATTTAAATTGAGATTTTAACCCTTTTGAATGCTAGAGAGGTCACCAATGCATTGTGAGACCTCTCTAGCATCCAAAGGGTTAAATGCCTCATTTGACACTGTGAACATTTTTTTAACACTTCCTTATTTGGTTTGGCCCAGAATTACTTCAGTTTTACTTAAAACGGAACTATCACCCAAATTAAAGTTATTCCCAAATAATTATGCACATAACAATAAGCATACCCTTACTTGTATTACCCGGAATAGGTTCAGCGTTACTGACAAATCAAGCTCTGAGACAGTCAGGCAGTCATCTTGCTGTACCAGCATCTGCCCACCTGCTCTGTCAGTCCCTTCCCATACCTTAAGGTATAATGCAACGCCTCCTAGAGGAGAACGGGACGGAGCAGGCGCACAGATGTCTCTTTAGCAAGATGTCTGCGCTGATGCCTGCCTGACCGTCTCAGAACAAGCTGGATTTTTCAGTAACGCTGGACTAATTCTGGATAATTCTGGGATGGATATGCTTATCGTTCTGTGCATAATTATTTGGGGGTAACTTTAATGTGGGCGATAGTGCTGCTTTAAAGAATTAGCTTCTTAGAAAATCCTGGGTTATAGTGCTAATTACAAGAGATAAGGAACAGAAAAGTAATGTCAGTGTTTGGAATGTTTCTGTCTTCTGCACAAGCACTGGGAGTCACTGAACCATACATATGTTGTGTGACATCTTCCACTCCATTACTTAGATATTGGTTCTATGGAAGTCCGTGTATTTCTCCAGTGAAACGGGTCACTTTTAAAAGGTTGCAGTAGAAATATTGTGCGACTGCACACCGCAATCAACATATCACCTGGATGAAAAGAACGACATGAGAATCTTTCCCTGCATATAAGAGTGAGATTCCCATGTCGCCCCCTTAAAGGGATAGTAATACTTAGTTTTATCTGAACAGTGTTACATCAGTAAAAGGGGCGGGAGGGGGATACTTTGTCATTGACTTACTCTTGAACTACAACTCTGACAGAATTGAAATAACACTCGCCAAAGTCCAAATACTATGATGACTAATTGGAGCTGCTTTTATTATGAAACATTACTATCCCTTTAAATGCATCTAATTGCCCGCATACCTGAATCTGGATCCAGCCGTTTAGATGGCTCATGGACTGCCAGTCATCTTCTGGTGCGAAATATAACTTTTTTTGTGGTATTCAAAGGGTTAAGCTACATATGGAAAAAAGACTAAAAATCCTACATATGTTTGTTTCATATGTAGTTTAACCCTTTGAGCGGCACACAAAAAAAAATGATATTGCGCACCAGGAGATGACTGGCAGTCCATGAGGCATCGAAAAGTCCCTTGTAATGATTATACAGTAGCAGTACACCGAGGGATTTAAAGAAGGCTAGATCCAGATTCACGTACGCTGGCAATTTGATGCAGCATTTAAGGGGGCGACATAAGAATCTCGCACTTATATGCTGGGCAAGATTCTCATGTAGCCCTCTTCATTCAGGCGACGTGTTGATTGCAGCATAGGGCTTCAAGATATTTCAATTGCAACCTTTTAAAAGGATAGGGAGTGAAACGTGGGGTTCCATGGAACACCACTGGAGAACCATTGTCATAAATGATTTTATGCATAACCGAGTGACTAACTCTGTCTTTCCCACCCTCTTTCAGCCACTCTAAAGGGCTCACAGCAACTCTCCATGGTGGCTCTATTCCGTAACATCGTGGCCAGGGAAGGCATCTTGGGCTTGTATAGGGGCATCGCCCCAAACTTCATGAAAGTGATACCTGCTGTCAGCATCAGTTACGTGGTGTATGAGAACATGAAACGCGTGCTGGGCGTGACCAGTCGATGAGAGAGACACGCGGCTCACACTCAGTCTCCACTGGTGATGGCACTAATGATTTGCACCCTAAAGACTAAAGCTAAACCACTGCATATACCCCAAAACAAACCCCCAAAATATCCCTAAAATGAGTCAGTACACCTCACATTGGTCCATGAGGACATAAAGCTTCCTATATTTTGGGGTGTTTTGGGGTGCACTGAGCTTTGTTGGTCACCTCTTGCACAGACATTTTCAGGGGGGTCCTCTGTGATGCTGTCACATTTCGCTGATAGTCAGTGGGAAGAGGGTATACCTATCTGTTCCCACCGCTATCATCTGGGTCTCAACACTGGGGGTCACAAAACCAGATAATGAATGTATATTTTGCATGATTCATAATTTAGCCGTTTAACCTCCTCTTGGATGCTAGAGGGGTGTCTAACGTGTTGCTTCTCAATATGCTGGAGATCGCTCTATCATCCAAAGAGGTTAACCCTTTGAGTGCCAGAGGGGTACGGAATGCATTGCGAAGCAATGCATTCCGTACCCCTCTGGCACTCAAAGGGTTAAAGAAATAGTAATGTTTTATTTTAAATTTTATTAATTTAATATGTTATGTATATTAATGTATCTTACCTGCTGGCTTTCATTTTAATCATGTGTAGTAACTTGACATTGAATATTTCATTTCTTCTCTTCCTTTCACATGCAATGGTGTGAGCGCCCTCTAGCTGCAGAATGAACAAAATGCCTGTGACACTGTCGGCAAAGGAAACAAAAGTCTTTCTTGTTTCCTGTCTTTATTCTGTCTTCAGCTGAAGAGTTGAGCTGTAACGGTTCTTTGCGCGCACAGTTTCTGTCCCTAAGCGATGCAGATCCCCACAGACCCTTTTGTATTGAGCTTGAAAGCAAGAAACCGCAGGTCTTTGAGGACCGTGCGTTTAACCCCCAGTTTGCAGTAAGGATATCAGTTTTGTGACAAATCCCCCCACCCCACCCCCATGGCTGATAGGAGCCATTTTGTGGCTGCACCACTCTTTCACTTGGTAAAATGTCATAATTGCCCTTTAACCATTGGATGCCAGTGAAGCATCCAGTGCATTGCGACACAATGTATTGAATACCTCTCTGACACCCCAAGAGTAAAAGGAGAAGGAAGAAATGAACCACAAAGATTAATATATGGTAATAACTTACAATTAAAAAAGAAACCAATTAAAATACATTAATATATATTAATCACCCATTTTAAAGGGAAAGCTTATGAAATATACATACTGTATGGTGGTAGGCCTACAGCATTTTTTTTTTTATAAGCATCACTTTTACAATGGCCGATTATGGGATCTTATATTGATCAAGCAAGAAAATGTAAATAAAACAGAGCTATTCCTTTTAGAGGCCTTAAGAAGCTCCCCACCTCTCCCCGGTGGGCTCCTCACTTTTGAATGTATTGCTATCTATGCTATGAATGTAAAAGAAGTTGCTGCAGTGCATTCTGGGACTTCCAGATCTGAGTCCAGCTGTGTGGTAGCCAAAAGCTTGAAGGGTCACTAACACCTCCTTACAGTAAACCTCACTTATCGTAACCCTTTAAAGACCAGAGGATCATTACGTCGCAATGCTTTGCACACCCTTCTGATCCTTAAAGGGTTAATATCAGTATAAAATTCTAATAGCCACTATGAATCAATTCTCCGTGGATTAGTTCCCCAAAATGAATCCTTAATTGGTACTGGATATCGTGTCTTTGAAAGCAGATATGAATCTTTTGTGGGTTAATTCCAGGACCCCAGACTTGTGCCATTGGAGGCTTTTCGGAAGCGTTCAGCAAGAGGAATTTGGGGTCTGGAGTTTAGCCACAAAGAATAATGTGGGTGTGATACTGAGTCCTAATTAAAGGGACAGTATTACTTTATTTTAACCTTCTTTAAAATTGTACATGTTTAAAAAAATAAAGTAAATGATTGAAGTCCTGTTGCTGGAACTTGTACAGTTTTAGTGTAATATGCTTCTAAAGTTCCCCACCCCGCCCCTTTTACGGTTTACTTTTAAAATGTTGCATGCTCTTTAGATACATTAATCTTTAATTTACATTAAAGATACATTAACCATGTCGTCAGAATAAAAATGTTGAGATTCTCATGTCAGGTAGTGAAAGGTCGCACCTCAGTCCATTACTGACTGCCGCTCTTCAGATTGCGGTAGACAGAGATCGAGGCAATGGAGGGAGAGAGAGAGAAAAAGGCAGAGCACAGGACAAAAGAGTGTGTGAAGAGGGTTGAGAAAATGACAGAGGCTATCTGTATCTAAGTTGGAGCGATCTCATTGGTAGAGATCGATATCTAGCCAATGAGATTGCTCCACCTTAGTGACGGACAGCCTCCGTCATCGGAGGATGATGGGTAGTGGGACGGGAGCTGCCTCTGGTCGGCAAGATTCGGCAAGCTGGAAGTAAGCTGCCGGACACTTTTTAAACATTCATTTTTAAGCATATAACTGTTTTGTTTTTAAAATGAACAACATTTTCAAGCTTTTTGATAAATGCTCTAACTTATGAGCATTACATACATATAGGTGAGAGATCCCCTTTAAAGAGGCAATTTTTTTAAAATAATGCACTCCGGTGGAGAACTAGAACACTGTACAATCTCTGCTAGGATTGTGCACGGCATCGATTAACCCCTCCTCTGCTGGGACAGTGCACAGCATAATTAATCAATCAATTGTTTCCAGAGCCGGTCATTTGCCTTTCTCTCTCTCCCTCCATTGCCTCGATTTGTGTCTACTGCAGTCTGAAGACTGGCAGTCTGTAACTGACTGGGTTGTGACCTTTCACTACCCGACATGAGAATCTTGCTCTGTCATGCAGTGCGAGATTCTCATATCAACATTTTTATTCTGACGACATTGTTAATGTATCTTTTGGTGGCACGCTCTTTCGCATGCGACCTTTTAAAAGGATACCCCCTTTTACCCACGTCAGTGCTCTAGCTGACAGACTTCGGTCAATCGACCAGAATCTGACAGCTCATCTGCAGAGCAAAAATAGCATTCTATACAAAGAGAATTTTCATGAGAACAGTCTACAAAGTGTGCCTGGTTTTAGGCAGTAGACCTTTCTCATGAATATTCTCTTTGTATACAATTCAGTTCTGCAGACGAGCCGTCCGTTCCCAGGACCATAATCTAAGTCTGTCATCTAGAGAGTTGACGTGGGTAAAATGGGTGGGAGGGGGGAACTTTAGAAGCATATTACACTAAAACTCTAAAAGTTACAGCAACAGGACTTAGATCATTTACTTTAATTTTCTTTAATATGTACAGTATTAAAGATGATTAAAATAAAGTATCACTATCCCTTTAAAGATTAATTTGGGGAACCAATCCACACATAATTGACTTATAAAGGCCATTTGGATTGTGTGTCCAGATTAAAGTAATTGGGAGGGGTATAATTTGGAGTTGCTGGTGTCGTTTTAACCCGTTGAGTGCCAGAGAGGTAGCCACCACATTTCAAAGAAATGCAGTGGATACCTCTGTCACTCAAAGGGTTAAACATTACTGTGCGTTTCACGTCCACTCTCAAATTCCTTTCCTTTCAGCCTGCTGTCAAAACGTAAGATTTATATATTTTAATTGTATTACTTTTTTTTTTTTTTTGCCGTGTACCATGGTTACAAAAAATGTATTTATTTTTGAATTAATTATTTTATTTTAACCCTTTGAGTGCAAGAGCAGTGTCCAGCAAAATGCTTCTCAGTGCGCGGGGCACTGCACTGGCACTGAAAGGGTTAACAGGAAGCCCATTCAGAGGGATGTGTTATGTAAGTGTATTAAAGGGATAGTAATACTTAAAATGTAAAAAAATATATGTTGTAGAGTTTATCCCCCTGAGTAAAACAAGAGTACTCCCACTGCTGAAAGGTGTTTCATTCAAAAGTTATTAATTTTCAAAGTTGAATTTTTTAGATGCAATATCACAGTGGCCTGAAATTGTACAGTAGCGCTGTTGCTACACGATCCTATGGACAGCTCTGGTCCCGGGACCATAAATCTCCATAGGATGGTGTAGCAACAGCTCCACTGTACAATTTCAGGTCACTGTGATATTGCACCTAAAAAAATTCAACTTTGAAAATTAATAACTTTTGAATGAAACACCTTTCAGCAGTGGGAGTACTCTTGTTTTACTCAGGGGAATAAACCCTACAACATATTTTTTTTTTACATTTTAAGTATTACTATCCCTTTAAATGGGAAGAATAGTGTTCTGTGAATAAAAATATATTCTATCAGGCTTTTGCTGCTATAGTACTCACATTGCTGGGAGACTTTCTTTTTTTTTTTTTTTTTTTATTAAACTGCATTTTTCTATTCTGACCACCAGTTGATGCTGTTTCTGTCACTTACTTTGGAACTCTGTAGTCAGTGACCCAAGCTATCCCATAGAGTGCATTATAAAGAGAAAAAAATGCCTTTTGAACACTAGTTGGTGCTGTTGCTAACTGTATGATAAAATAACTTTTGAATGGAAAATCTCCCGGTAGTGCAAGTAGTATCTTTGTTTTATTCACAGGAAAAGCCTTAGAATATTTTTTCATTACTGTTTCTTTAAAGGGAAATTAATGTTTCACAAAAACAGCAGCTCCAATTAATCTTCATAGTATTTGGGCCATGGAGAGTGTTATTTCTATACTGTCAGAGTTGTAGTTCAAGAGTAATTGAATGATAAAGTATCTCCCTCCCGCCCCTTTGACCTAGTGTAACACTGCTCACCTCAGATGTGGAATATGGTCCACAGACCAGACAGCTCACAGCAAGGGACAATCTTGTTACTGGGAGAACAATCAAAGCGCTGACCCCATTGACAGGTTTTTCAGGTTTTTCCCCTTATGTTAATTAAAGATTCTCTCTCTCTGTGATCCATCTGGACAGTCTTGCTGCTCTGGGGTGAGCAGTGTTACATCAGTAAAAGGGGAGGGAGGGGGATACTTTATCATTCAATTACTCTTGTACTACAACTCTGACAGTACTGAAATAATACTCTCTATGGCCCAAATACCATGAAGATTAATTTGAGCTGCTTTTATTATGAAAGATTACTATCCCTTTAAATTTTGGGAATGTCATCAAGGCATGGTTACTGGCCTTTTAGAATCCCGTAAAACAAAGCAATGTGAGTGTATTTATTTACAGTGTAGCGTGTGAGGAATGTCCGAAGACTTTGGAGATCACAGAACAAATCCTTATTTATGCAGAGCCTCGGTATCAAATAATGTCCAATCGACAAAACAGTGTTGTCCTGTATACAAGCGGATGGTCAGTGAAAACACACTGAACCTTCGTCATTAAGCTAAAGAGATGAAATTCTCGCGCAAAGCAACTGCACCATGGGTGGGGGGTGAAAATGTTTACATTTCCCATTGATCAAAATTGGAGTTTAACCCATTGAATTCTAGATAGGTCAAAAACACATTGCAAACCAATGCGTTAGAGATCTCTCTCTGGCACTCAAGGGCCTAAAAGTACCTTTTAAATTAGTGGCAAATTTTCCCCACCGCTGCAGTTGGTTTGCTCCAGAACTGCAAATTTTTGCCTTTATACAGAATGTGTGAAGCTCTCAGTTGTCCCCTAGTAAAATGTGCTTGTTCTCAGGTGTCGATTAGTACTGCAGATGATGGGGCATAGGTAAAAAGACATAAGGGTAGTAAATTGAGAAGAAAACAATTGCAACATAGGTCCCATATGCACAAAAAAATTCTGAGGCAAACCAACTACAGCGCGAAGAACAAATGCAAATTCCCATTGATTTAAACTGGATCTATCACATATAGAAAAGTAATGCTCATTAGATAGAGCATTTAGCAAAAAAGTTAAACATGTTAGTAATTTTTTTAAAAAAACCTGTTATCTGCACAAAAATTCAAATTTAAAAGGTGCCCAGCAGCCTACTTCCGTTTGCCACTGCGGCAAGCTGCTTGCCACACAGAGGCTGCTCCCGTCCCACTACCCAGCATCCTCCAATGACGGAGGATGTCTGTCTCTAAGCTGGAGCAATCTCATTGGCTAGATATCGATCTCTGCCAATGAGATCGCTCCAGCTTAGAGAAAGAAAGCCTCTGTCATTGGAGGATACTGGGTAGTGGGACAGGAGTGGAGGCAGTGCTGGAAGCAGGAAGTAGGCTGCTGGGCACTTTTAAACTTGAAGTTTTGCACAGATAACGGGGTTTCTTCAAAAATTACTAACATATTTAACTTTTTCGCTAAATGCTCTAACTAATGAGCATTACTTTTCTATATGTGGTAGATCCACTTTAAACCAGGGCTGGGAAACCTGGGGCCCTTCAGTTGTTCAGGTCTACAAATGCCATCATGCCCAGCTATGGAATTGTAGTTCTGAACAGCTAGGGGAGCTCAGGTTGTCCATCAGTGAAATGGAGCTTCTTAAGCCCTTGAATGCTAAAGAGGAATACCAGGGATCTCTCTGGATCTGGCCCTGTGATAATTAGAGATAATTAAGTGGATTCTCCAGCTTTGGTGAGTTAACTCCGCCCACTCATCATCCATTCTGCTTATAACCCACCCTATTCCACCCACTTCCCATTCTAGAGTCAAACTGCCCATTTCGTCCTCTCATTACTACCTACCTGCTAAAGCCCCACCCACACAATTTGCATTATTTAAGCACACCCATTCCAGGCCATGAGCCCTCTCAGGGGACTCCGTAGATGAAGGTTCCCAGGTATGTAGCGAAGGGTATAATATAAAATAGCGCCCTATACAAGTTGAGTCTCATTATGGTACGCTCACAACGTTGTGGGTGCCTAAATGGTGCCCTCAATATGTCGCTGGGCAGAATGTTGGCAGGTCATTATATGTTAGATTAAGTTAGTTTACTATCTGTTAAGAGTTAGATAAGGGTCAGTTAGGCTACTGTCTGTTAGGTTAGGGTCACTTAGAGTAGTATCTGTTAGGTTAGGTACCGGTCAATTAGGTTAGTACAGTGGTTCTCAATCTTTTTTTTGCTTGGGGCACCCCTAACATGTAATCTAGAACAGGCCTCAAAATTTCCACTCGCCACTAGCCAATGGCGAGTGAAAATTTAGCCCTGGCGAGTAGAAATTCAGCCCTGGTGGGTATGTTTTGGCTTGCAGTGACGAGTAACTTTTCAGGTCTGGCTAGTAGCAAAGGACTTAAAATTATAAGCCGTGATCTAGAACATTCTAATATATTTAATGTACTTTATCAAGGGCATCATGAAGGGTACAATACATAAATATACAAATATTATTGGGTCTTATAATCATCATAACAAAACTAAACATATTGTGCTTAACCCCTTAACGACCAGCGGTCACCGGGTGTGTGGTCCTTTAAGGACCCGATAGGGAATTTCGGCGTGCCGCCCCACGTGACTGATCACGTGGGGCGGCACGCCGAACTGAGGGACTGGAAGAGATCGCTCCGGTCTTGGAGCGATCAAATTCAGTCCCCGGTATTACTCACCGCGCTCCTGCACGAGCGAGGTGAGTAATAGTATGTGACGTACCAGGACCGTCACTGGTCCTTAACTGCCAAACCAGCGTGATGGTCCGGGTACGTCACCGGAAGCAAAGGGGTTAACAATTTCTACAAATCTTTATTTAAAAGTCCATTTTTGTTAGTCTTTATGGAAAACACAGGGCACCCTAAGTTGATGTTCCTGGCACACCAAAGTGCCACGGCACCCTGGTCAATTTAATTAGGAAGAGGTCAGTTAGGTTAATATCTGTTATGTTAGGTAAAGGTCAGGTTTGTATCTGTTAGTTTAGTGTCAGTTAGGTTAGTATTTTTAGGTACAGGTCAGTTAGGTTAGTATCTGTTAGGTGAGGTAAAGGTCAGTTAGGTTACTGTCGGGTTAGTTAAAGGTCATGTTAGTAACTGTTAGGTTAGTATTCGTTAGGTTAGGAGAAGGTCAGTTAGATTAATATCTGTTAGGTTAGGTAAAGATCAGATTAATATCTGATAGGTTAGGGTCAGTTAGGTAAGTATTTGTTAGGTTAGGAAAAGGTCAGTTAGGTTACTGTCGGGTTAGTTAAAGGTCATGTTAGTATCTGTTAGGTTAGTATTCGTTAGGTTAGGAGAAGGTCAGATAGATTAATATCTGTTAGGTTAGGTAAAGATCAGATTAATATCTGATAGGTTAGGGTCAGTTAGGTAAGTATTTGTTAGGTTAGGAAAAGGTCAGTTAGGTTAGTATCTGTTAGGTCAGAGTCAGTTAGGTTAGTATCTGTTAGATTAGGTTAGTATTGGCTAGGTTAGGTAAAGGTCAGGTTTGTATCCGTTAGGTTAGGCTACAGGTCAGTTAGGTTGGTATTGGTAAGGTTAAGTAATAGATAGGTTGGGATTGGTAAGGTTAGGGTCAGTTAGGTTAGTATCTATTAGATTAGGTTAGGGTCAGTTAGGTTAGTGTCGATTAGGTTAGGATCAGTGTCTGTTATGGTCTGTTACTGTTAGGTTTGGGGGGTTCAGGTTAGTTGGGTTAGTAGTTAGATTAAGGTACTTTGCGGCAATTTAAATGTGACATCCTCAATGTGCCCGTTTCACACAGCGACATTTGTAAGTCACTGTTTAGAAGCATGCCAACAAGAGCTACATTCCAATAGTAAGGCGTAGAGTTCTCCAAGTGCATTGCGAAGCAATCTGGTGGAAACCTCCCTCTAGCATTCACGGGGTTAAAAGACACATTTAACTGAAAGCAAATGTGTTTTTATTCCTTACATGGCCTTGGTTTGCCATAGAACTGCTCCACTTTTGAGTTTGTGCATATGCTGCAATGTATGTAGGCCTACTCCAAGTAGACCTAGACTTAGGGTGACAGTGGCAGGGACAGTAGAGTGACAGCGCTGCTGATTTCTGCCGATTTCCATCTTCTAAAGTAAGTTGCCAATTTTTAAAATGTGCAGCTGAGGGTCAGAGCTCATAGCCGTGCCTGTATGTAGGCAATGACGTACCTCTGTAGCATGCAAGGGGTTAAAAACTGCATTTAAATCAATGGGACATTTTTAATTGTCCCCTTTGGTGAATTTGCTGTGTTCCATAACTGATATACTTTACCTTTAAAGGGATAGCATCGCTTAATATTGAAAAATACATATTTTAGGGTTCATCTTCTGGAGTAAAACAAGGCTGCATCCAGTGCTGAGAGATGTTTTAATCAAAAGTTACTACACCTCTCCTTTGCATTTTTTGGGTGTAGTATCTCCATGGCCTGAAACTGTACCATGGCGCTGTATCTACACCAGTGTATGGAGGTTTATAGTGCTTAGACTGCTGCAGTAACAGCGCCACCATAAATGTTCAGGCCAAGGAAGTGTACTGCACCCTAAAAATGCAAATTTGAGCTGTGACAACTTTTTAAATAAAATATTTATCAGCAGTGTGGAACATCCATGTTTAACTCAGCAGGATGAACTCTGCAATATTTTTTTTTTCCATTTTAAGCATTACTCTCCCTTTAACCCTTTGAGTGCCATAGTATCTAGTGCATTGCAGCTCAATGCATTGGATGCCTTTCCGGCACTCAAAGGGTTAACCCTTTGCAAATCAACATGTTTTGTACCCCTCTGGCACTGAAAGGGTTAAATCAAGAAAAAAACCCAGTTGAGCTCAATCATATTTTACATATATATATATATATATATATATATATATATATATATATATATAATGCAGTGCCAAGAAATATGTTGGTTCTTTTTATATAAAAGATAATAAATGCACTTGTTTTTATTCCCAATTTATTAAAGGAATGTTAACACCAAAAATCATTTAAAAAATATTATGTACTTCCATCTGTTATCTATATAACGTAGTTATTATATGTTGGTTCCCAAAATCTAATTCTAATCTTCCATTGTTAATGCAGATGTAGACTATCATATATATATATATATATATATATATATATATATATATATATATATATATATATATATATACATATATACACAATTTGGTTAATTGTTTGTATACAGCTGAATCTGTTCATGTGTTGAGATTAAAAGGATAGTAACACTTCATATATATTTATACAGTGAGGGAAAAAAATATTTGATCCCCTTCTGATTTTGTACGTTTGCCCACTGACAAAGAAATGATCAGTCTATAATTTTAATGGTAGGTTTATTTGAACACTGAGAGACAGAATAACAACAAAAAAAATCCAGAAAAACGCATTTCAAAACAGTTATGAATTGATTTGCATTTTACTGAGTGAAATAAGTATTTGAACCCTTTGCAAAACATGACTTAGTACTTGGTGACAAAACCCTTGTTGGCAATCACAGAGGTCAGACGTTTCTTGTAGTTGGCCACCAGGTTTGCACACATCTCAGGAGGGATTTTGTCCCACTCCTTTTTGCAGATCCTCTCCAAGTCATTAAGGTTTTGAGGCTGACGTTTGGCAACTCGAACCTTCAGCTTCCTCCACAGATTTTCTATGGGATTAAGGTCTGGAGACTGGCTAGGCCACTCCAGGACCTTAATGTGCTTTTTCTTGAGCCACTCCTTTGTTGCCTTGGCCGTGTGTTTTGGGTCATTCTCATACTGGAATACCCATCCACGATCCATTTTCAATGCCCTGGCTGAGGGACGGAGGTTCTCACCCAAGATATTATGATACATGGCCCCGTCCATTGATGCGGGGAAGTTGTCCTGTCCCCTTAGTAGAAAAACACCCCCAAAGCATAATGTTTCCACCTCCATGTTTGCCGGTGGGGATGGTGTTCTTGGGGTCATAGGCAGCATTCCTCCTCCTCCAAACACGGCGAGTTGAGTTGATGCCAAAGAGCTCGATTTTGGTCTCATCTGACCACAACACTTTCACCCAGTTCTCCTCTGAATCATTCAGATGTTCATTGGCAAACTTCAGACATGCCTGTACATGTGCTTTCTTGAGCAGGGGGACCTTGTAGGCGCTGCAGGATTTCAGTCCTTCACGGCGTAGTGTGTTACCAATTGTTTTCTTGGTGATTATGGTCCCAGCTGCCTTGAGATCATTGACAAGATCCTCCCGTGTAGTTCTGGGCTGATTCCTCACCGTACTCATGATCATTGAAACTCCACGAGGTGAGATCTTGCATGGAGGCCCAGACCAAGGGAGATTGACAGTCATTTTGTGCTTCTTCCATCTGCAAATAATCGCACCAACTGTTGTCACCTTCTCACCAAGCTGCTTGGCAATGGTCTTGTAGCCCATTCCAGCCTTGTGTAGGTCTACAGTCTTGTCCCTGACATCCTTGGACAGCTCTTTGGTCTTGGCCATGGTGGAGAGTTTGGAATCTGATTGATTGCTTCTGTGGACAGGTGTCTTTTATACAGGTAACAAGCTGAGATTAGAAGCACTCCCTTTAAGAGAGAGCACCTAATCTCAGCTTGTTACCTGTATAAAAGACACCTGGGAGCCAGAAATCTTGCTGATTGATAGGGGGTCAAATACTCCGTAAAATGCGAATCAATTTATAACTGATTTGAAATGCGTTTTTCTGGATTTTTTTGTTATTCTGTCTCTCACTGTTCAAATAAACCTACCATAAAAATTATAGACTGATCATTTCCTGGTCAGTAGGCAAATGCACAAAATCAGCAAGGGATCAAATAATTTTTTCCCTCACTGTGTATATGTATATAATATTTCTCTGTCGTCCAATACAGGTTACTGGTAACTCTGGGTAGGCGATCCGCCCCTTTAAGTAGGCAGGAACAATTCTAGAATTGTATGCAGGGGGTGGAGCCTACCTTCCCTCCTTGGTTGCAGCTAGCCAACCAGCTCCAGAAAGATTTGTTCCTCGGTGACGATAACACAGGCAAAAGGACAGTTTAGAATTTGTTTTATTTTCCTGTTAGATATGGAATACCACCATTAGGCAGATTACCATAACTGACAATGCCCTTAGATGTGGCTAGCTCAGTGACCAAGTGCTTTTTGTGGACCTTAAGCCCTGGGGGAAAATCTTGGCTACAAGTTCTTTCCCCAGGAGTTGCCCACCGAGGCTTCTTCTTTAAACATGGTAATCTGAAGACAGAAGATCTGCAGGAAAGATGAGCAACCCTTTGAGTGCTGCAGGTCCACATGTCCCACAGTGCCCCTCCACACAGGGGTTTTTCATTTGGAGTTCCTATTGCACACTGGGTCTGTTGGATGTTTGGAGCAGGTTTATGTGGTATTTAACCCTTTAACTGCTAGTTTGACATTCATTTGGGGTGTTTTCTGACACTTTTCCTACTGGTTCAGTGTTTTTTGGGTATCCTAACATGTTTTAGTGATGTTTCATGTCTTTTATTACACCTTCAATTTTGTAAAATTTGAGTTCAAGGTGCGTTTTACCACGAGGAACAAATCTTTCTGGGGCTGGTTGGCTAGCTGCAGCCAAGGAGGGACACTAGGCTCCACCCCCTGCATACAATTCAAGAATTGTTCCTGCCTACTTAAAGGGGCGGATCTCCTACCCAGAGTTACCAGTAACCTGTATGGATTAGTAGATAGCCAATGGCGAGTGAAAATTTAGCCCTGGCGAGTAGAAATTCGGCCCTGGTGTGTATGATTTGGCTTGCAGTGGCGAGTAACTTTTCAGGTCTGGCTAGTAGCAAAGGAGATAAAATTATAAGACCTGTATATGTATGTATGTGTGTGTGTATATGTATATGTATATGTATATGTATATATATATATATATATATATATATATATATATATATATAGATATATTAATATGTATATAGTAGGGTATATCCTCCTGAGTAAAACAAGGGTACTGCCACTGCAGAGTGGTGTTTCATTCAAAAGTTATTGATTCAAATGTGAAATATTTTACATGCAGTATTTTAGTGGCTTGAAATTGTACGGTGGCGCTGTTGCTACACCATCCTATGCACAGCTCTGGTCAGTTGACCATAAACCTCCATAGGATGGTGTAGCAACAGC
Source organism: Rhinophrynus dorsalis (assembly GCA_037306005.1). Classification (NCBI taxonomy): domain Eukaryota; kingdom Metazoa; phylum Chordata; class Amphibia; order Anura; family Rhinophrynidae; genus Rhinophrynus; species Rhinophrynus dorsalis. The sequence continues at coordinate 523,296,198 of CM074721.1, read as the reverse complement.
GCCACTGTAACATTTCAGGCCATTGAAATACTGTATGCAAAATATTTCAAGTTTGAACTGCAATAACTTTTGAATAAAACACCTCTCAGCAGTGGGAGTGCCATTGTTTTACTCAAGAGGATAAACCCTACAATATATATATATTACTTAGTAAGTGCTTTTACTCAGGCTGTTACCTTTAGCTCTAGCCCATTAACAGGCAATAAAATGATATCACTTCTGAGACTTATCAAGATAGCTGTTATAACGGTGTCCCTGAAACCCTGAAAAAAAAACAGCAATGGGAGCCTCCAGGGACAAAATTTTATACCTCAGAAAACAGAGTATTTTTGCAGATGCTAACATGGTTTACAGGGTATTTATATGTGTATAACTCCAGATCATTTTAGGTGTTAATGTTCCTTTAACAGTTTGCATAGATACCTAGGACCTTTTCTCTCCAGCAGGTGGCGCAGTGTAAGTTTTATGAGGGTACAGAATGTATTGATGTGATTGTGGCAGAATTCTGCTACTGAATTGATGAAAGGTACACTCTAAACCAGGGCTAGTCAATAGCTGGCCCTTCTGCTGTTGGTGACTACAACTTCCATCATCCCCAGATGAGAGTTGTAGTCACAAACTGCTGTAAGCCCAGCAATTGGCTATCCCCCTGCTAAAAATAATTTCTCTGCTGTCAGGTTGGGCTCTGCACAGAGACTGTATCACTACAGAGCATAACTCTATTATCTGTTACACCCTGGGAGGGCCACACTGTTGGTGGTCCAATCTCTTACAGAAATGTATTTTTGTACCCTACTGAGAATTAATCTGAGGACTGTTACAGGGCCTAAGCTCAACAAAATCCAATGCAGTATTAGAATTGTTACATGTGGAGGCAGTGCACCATCTAATACAGTTTTCCTATACAGACATATCCTGAGATCTGTTACAGGTGGGATACTGCCCCATCTACTACAGTTTCCCTATACAGACATATCCTGAGATCTGTTACAGGTGGGATACTGCCCCATCTAATACAGTTTCCCTATACAGACAAATCCTGAGATCTGTTACAGGTGGGATACTGCCCCATCTAATACAGTTTCCCTATACAGACATATCCTGAGATCTGTTACAGGTGGGATACTGCCCCATCTAATACAGTTTCCCTATACAGACATATCCTGAGATCTGTTACAGGTGGGACATTGCACCATCTACTAAAGTTTCCCTATACAGACAAATCCTGAGATCTGTTACAGGTGGGATACTGCCCCATCTACTACAGTTTCCCTATACAGACATATCCTGAGATCTGTTACAGGTGGGACATTGCACCATCTAATACAGTTCCCTATACAGACATATTCTGAGATCTGTTACAGGTGGGACATTGCACCATCTACTAAAGTTTCCCTATACAGACATATCCTGAGATCTGTTACAGGTGGGACATTGCACCATCTACTAAAGTTTCCCTATACAGACATATCCTGAGATCTGTTACAGGTGGGACACTACACCATCTAATACAGTTCCATATACAGACATATCCTGAGATCTGTTACAGGTGGGACATTGCACCATCTACTAAAGTTTCCCTATACAGACATATCCTGAGATCTGTTACAGGTGGGACATTGCACCATCTACTAAAGTTTCCCTATACAGACATATCCTGAGATCTGTTACAGGTGGGACACTACACCATCTAATACAGTTTCCCTATACAGACATATCCTGAGATCTGTTACAGGTGGGATGCTGCACCATCTAATACAGTTTCCCTATACAGACATATCCTGAGATCTGTTACAGGTGGGACACTACACCATCTAATACAGTTTCCCTATACAGACATATCCTGAGATCTGTTACAGGTGGGACGCTGCACCATCTAATACAGTTTCCCTATACAGACATATCCTGAGATCTGTTACAGGTGGGACGCTGCACCATCTAATACAGTTCCCTATACAGACATATCCTGAGATCTGTTACAGGTGGGACGCTGCACCATCTAATACAGTTTTCATATACAGACATATCCTGGTACAGGTGGGGGTACTGCACCATATCAAACTGTAACAATAGGGCAGTTCTGCACATTCTTACACTGTACAAGTACAGAGAATTTCTCTGAGTTATAGACAAGGGCTCAGTACAATTGAATAATCTATCTGTGCAGACTATTGCCTGGAGGTCTCTTCCACACGAGGGCTCCTCACAATCCAATTCTGTACATCTGCCGAGAATTACTCTATTCCAGTTAGAGGTAGGCGCTCTGTTGTATATTGTCTGTACTATTACTGAACCCTTTACTCATCTCCCCAATACAGGAGAGAGTTGAGGGTCAGTGCTCTGAAATTTATATCTGTTACTACACTGAATAAACACCATTTCAAATTACTGTGCTTTGTGTCGTTAAATATTGAGACAAAAAGTGTGAAATGTTCACTGAGAATGAGCCAAACGGCTGGTCAAAGGTCTGCAGCATCATGTTTTAGCTCTCTAGTGACATAACAGAAGAAAATTCCCATTCGCATAAAATAATAACTCCTTCAAAAGGACAGTGCTGTCCCAAATTTATAGGCAGGTCTCCACTGCATGGGAATACCAGCTAACCACACGCCTTCAGTTCAAGCTTCTTGAGCATCTTCAGTGAGGTGCATGTGGCTTCCCAAGGCACTAAGAGTAAGGCACATCTGTATTGACCCATACCCATAGGGGGTATCCTTTTGAAATGTCGCCCACTATTGGGTGACCAACCAAAAGGTGCATTAGACATGTCACCGGTTTGAAATGGGCTAAATAAGAATATGGCAAGGTTAAGTGTCGACACATCAGAATTTCAACACATTCTGATGTCGAAGGTACAGTTGGTAGGGAGTGGGAATGTTGCTGAATATCACAATATAAATGGGGTACACAAAACCCCCTAGTCGCTGTCCTAGGGCTTAGTGAACCTTGGTGGGCCCGGCCATGCTAACCTCACTATCAGATTTACAAGCTGAGGAACCCCAGCTATTGTTGATGTCCTGGCAAATATGAGTTTAGCAATATATTCAGGATCTCTCTGGCAAGCAGGACATGCCCTGACCTATTAGAATGCAGCTATTCTTTATCTGTTAGTGACAATTTTGGTGATCCTTTTTTTTCTTGACATTTGTGGGACTCAGTGATTATTTAAGGGAAGAGGAATACACCCTGGGATTCACCAAACTAAGTTCACAATTTAGTGATGTATCTGTGGCAAGCTGGACATGCTCCTTATTTTTAACTTGAGAGATTGATGTATATGCTAATCCCTCCATACTTGATTTTCCTGGAAAGCCAGATACACCCCAGCATATTAGAAGCTAGTTAATACCTGTGTGGTGAAGTTATTTTAACAGGCCGGATTTGCTGTGACATATATTGTACATTAAATTGAGGGTTTAATAGACAAGGCATTTTTCTACTCCCATCATCTTAGTATTTTCCCTGGCAAGCCGGATATGTGTCTGTAGAGCGGGGACCAACAGACAGAGCCCCATAGTCAGCACCAGAAAGGATAGTCAGACAAGCCAGGTCATACACGGAGGGGGTAGTCAGCCAGAGCCACAGATCTGCACCAGATTGGGTGTCCACTACACAATGGGAGCAGGCAAAAGAATAGTCAGACAGAGCCACAGGTCAGCACCAGCTTGGATGGTCAGACAAGCCAGGTCATACACAGAGAACTGTATTGTACAACAACGCAAGGGCAACAGAAGTCAGGACTCAGTCAGCCCTTTAAACCCCTCCACAGGAAGTAGATAGTAGAAGCAGTTCAGAGGGAGGAAGTAGGTAGGAGGAGACTACAGGAAGCAAACACATAAAACAGAGGCCTTCTGCATGCTTGAAGCTTTGCGCCTGCAGATGACGCTAAAAGCAAGGTAAGCTGTAACACCCATATATTCAAATGGGACCATATGAGTCTCCTGTTTTGCCAACTATGGGACAAGCACTGCTACAAGTATAAGGTCAATCTTGCTCTTCACTTCTTTATCCCAGACGCTGCAAGCTGCACCTTCCAGTTTTCTGACTTCCAAAATGGCTGATAGAGCTTTTGGGGGCAGCACTGTTTAGTCCCTGGCTAGTTTTAACTGCTACTGCTGGGAAAAAAAATAACTCATGATAGTTACTCTTTAACCATAGAATCACATATAAATTTCTCCTCACCACCAAGGTTTTCAATTGATCTGTTCTTTTGAACTCCCCACCCAGATTTCTCAGTGTAGGTTTGTGTTTATATAACTTAACACTGGTACACAGAGTTTTACTGTATTGTTGTTCAGAGAATACAGGGTTTTTACAAGAATCCATCCACCCCTTCGTCTGCTTCTCCACAGCTAAAACTGTCATGCAAGCCCTCATAACTTCCTGGTTGGACTTTCTGTAACTTTCCTCGCTCTGGCGTACCATACCTCCCAACATTCCAAATGGCCAAAGAGGGACACTTATGTTTTAGGGGAGTGTTGCTGGGGCTATGGATTGTGGCCAGGGCATTACCGAGAATTCTTAGGTTATTTCATGACCTATTGACACCTTTATGTATAACTCAATAAATAATGTAAAACAAGACCAAAATAATTTATTTACACAAAATAATTTACTAACATATATACTGAACTTTAATCGGACGTTAGAGGGATAATATTGCTAGATTTTTACAAAAATTAACACTGTAGACATTAAAACCATGAATAGAAAGAGCTATCTCCCTATCTCAAACTTTTACAGTTTGAGAGATCAAAGCATGTAAAGTTCGGGTTTCCCAGAAGTCTGCCATCTAGCTTTGCGTACAGTTATCTCTCAAACCATAAAGGTTTGAGGGATGTCACTGGCGACAATTCAGTTCTTTTTAAAATGGCTACAATATGGGGATTAGTAATATTTAAGTATTATTATCTCTTTAATCACACACAAACATATAAATGCTGTTCTCTGCACACGCATTTGATACTTTGCGCATCAGAGGTATCTGACGGATACCTCTCTTTGACTCAGGGTTAACGACAGTCACTCAACACTCAGGAGAGGACTCATAGTGTTGTCAATGGGAGGATATAAATGACGAGATTTGCTTCACAAAGAGGCAGGGCTTAACAGGCTATGTAATAACGTGAGTGGGAAGTGGGCAGAACAGGGTGGGAAGAAGAAGTGTCCAGGAAGTGGGAGGAACAGGGTGGGGAAGGAGGAGAAGTGGGCAGGAAGTGGGTGGAATAGGGTGAGGAAGGAGGAGAAGTAGGCAGGAACTGGATGGAAAAGGAGGAGAAGTGGGAGGGAAGTGGATGGAACAGGATGAGAAGGAGGAGAAGTGGGCAGGAAGTGGATGGAACAGGATGAGAAGTGGCAGGAACAGGGTGGGGAAGGAGAAGTGGGCATGAAATGGGAGGAACAGGGTGGGGAAGGAGGAGAAGTGGGCAGGAAGTGGGAGGAACAGGGTGGGGAAGAGGAAGTGGGGGGAACAGGGTGGGAAGGAGGAGAAGTGGGCAGGAAATGGGAGGAACAGGGTGGGAAAGGAGGAGAAGTGGGCAGGAAGTGGATGGAACAGGGTGGGGAAGGAGGAGAAGTAGGCAGGAACTGGATGGAAAAGGAGGAGAAGTGGGAGGGAAGTGGATGGAACAGGATGAGAAGGAGGAGAAGTGGGCAGGAAGTGGATGGAACAGGATGAGAAGTGGGAGGAACAGGGTGGGGAAGGAGAAGTGGGCAGGAAATGGGAGGAACAGGGTGGGGAAGGAGGAGAAGTGGGCAGGAAGTGGGAGGAACAGGGTGGGAAGGAAGAAAAGTGGGCAGGAAATGGGAGGAACAGGGTGGGAAGGAGGAGAAGTGTGCAGAGTTTCATAAGAATCTCCCCAACACCGGAGAATCAGCGTCTGTCCCTGGAGACCTGATAATTCACTGCAAAAAAAGGAGTCTCTAGGGCACATCCGGAGAGTTTCCAGGTATGATGATGTATTAAGCTCTCACAATCTAATATGTACATGTATATATATATTCCACCCACAACCTCAACGGGACCTCAATGCTCACACAGAGACTGTTTTCTTCGGAACAAACCCGCTACATGCCTGGACCACTGCACAGAGAAAGCACTTCTATGTCTCATCCACTGTCCAACAGTTCATGTGGCAGGAAGCACCTACACCCTGTAGCACTTGTACCTTCTGAGTCCAACCTACCTACCTCTAGACTGTAAGCTCTCACCAGCAGGGTCTCCTGATCCTTTTGTCACACCACCCAACGTTTCAAATGGCCAAAAAGGGACAGTTTTGTTTTAGGGGGTGCGGCTGGTGGGCGGGGCATTATTAAAAATGTTTAGGTTATTTAATGACCTATTGAAACCTTTTTATGTATTTAACTAACAAGACCAGAGTATTTTATTTACACATTAATTTATGAACACATATACTGAAGTTTAAACAAATATTAATGTGAGTTGTATTGCTGTAGAGCAATGGGGTACATGTATATACACACACCACACAGTCTTATCTCCTACAAAGAGATGGTTTGTATTCTGTGTTCTGTCTGTACTGTTTTATATCTCACTAGTTGAACAGCCCGTTACACGGGCCACAGTGCCACTGCCACCCGGTCGCAGGGCAGTCACGCGCAGTAGAGACTGCCCGGGCAGTCTCTACTGCGCATGACTGCAGCACGCACAGCAGTGTCTACTGCGCATGTCGTGGCGTTACACACGTTTTAGCTAATTATTATATTGGATTGTTCATAACAAGCGGCACCAAACATGGATACAATGTGGTATAATTTTTATTGCCAATATGACGCTGTAACACTGTGCAGAGTGGAGCGATGAGCTGATCCATCCATGGCTTAAATAATTGAAGACAAATCCACTGCACTCAAATGTTCTTCATTAAAATCACATTCTTTATTAAAAAAAAATGAGTCTATGAGTAAGCACAGTTGTGCGAAAAGCGTGAGACTATGATGTCCCAATGTCTGTGTTCCATTTTTTTGAATAAAGAAAGTGATTTTAATGAAGAACATCAGGGTGCAGTGGACTTTTCTTCAATTGCTTTATATCTCTCTATGGCTATTCCCAATTGTACAGAGCTGCGGAATAAGCTCTTGCTTTATAAATAAAGAATAGTCATAAGGAGACGTTGCACTGTATTATATAGAAAATGATGGGCAGGTTAGGAGTTGAAACAAGCAATACAAACTAAATTGTCTCCCCAAATTTAGTGGCACAAACATGCATAAAATGTGTGTGTGTGCACAGTAGATAAACCGATAGCTCTACAGGATTAAAAGTGACAATTCAGCCTGTGGAACAAAGCCTGGAGTACTAAAAGCAGTTAAAGGGACAGTAATGTCCCATAAAAAATTATGCTTGCTTTGTAGAGGTTTAAAAAAATAAGTTATTTGGCACAAATCCTCTCTCTCAAACCGCTATGGTTTGAGAGATATTCACTTGTAAAGTTTTCCTTTTCCTCCTGTCAGCTGGTCGTGCGACTCGAGGATGCTCCTCAGCAGAGCCGAAATCTCATTATTTAAAAATAACTACTTCATGGGGATGGTCTACAAAGTGTGCTTGCAAACCAGGCACACTTTGTAGACCTTTCCAATGAAGTAATTCTTTTTAAATAACGAGTTTTCGGCTCTGCTGCAAAGCCGTCAGATGGTCCCCAGACCGGGATCTCCTGCTGTCAGCTAGATGCTGACGTCAGGAGAAGACGAGGAAGGGGGGAATTTTATATACAAATGTCTCTCAAACCGTAAAGATTTGAGAGATAGGATTTGTGCCAAATAACTTATTTTTTAAACCTCTACAGAACAAGTATCATTTTTTATGGGACATTAGTGTCCATTTAATGGTAGTGCTGTCAATTATGACCCCTGGCTCCCTGGGGCTCAGCACTTTCACTGCTCAGGTGTGCTCTCCCAGAACTCATTATTTTACCAGGATCCAGATTTCCTTCTCACAATAAAACAATGCAGATCGGGAGGTAAGACAACTGAACCCTTCATCCGTACCAGATAAGCAATGAATCTACACATTCAGCTGTTGGATTACAGTGAATTTCTGGAATCTTCTCTAACTTAAAGTAAAAAAATAAAAATATATATTTGTTTTTCAATTTCATATCACACTTTATTAAATGGACACAATAGTGCAGGTAGGGTTACCTGCAGCAGACCGGTTGTTCATTGGACTACAACCTCGATCATCCCCTAAGCCAGGGTTGGACAGCTTACAGCTTTATAAATTTGTTCAACTACAATTATGGGTGTAGGAGCCACCAGAGTTCTGGGGGTGTCACATTTTAGAAGAGGTGAAATCCCTGTGTCATCAAGGGAGCGATGCAAGTGAACAATCTATATTAGTAGGGATTTAGAGGGAGTCCCCGCAAAAGAATTGCTATAAATTTCTGCATTTTTAAAGGGATAGTAACGTTTCACAATAAAAGCAACTCCAATTAATCGTCATAGTATTTGGGCCATGGAGAGTGTTATCTCAATACTGTCAGAGTTGTAGCTCAAGAGTAATTGAATGATAAAGTATCCCCCTCCTGCCCCTTTTACTGATGTAACACTGCTCACATATATCAAGCCCTAAGCCGTAAACTAACATTACACTACAACAAAATTCATACCAGCCAACTGTCCCGATTTACGCGGGACAGCCCCGATTTTAGGATCCTAACCCGATGTCCCGCCCGCATAAGGTGTATGTCCCGATTTTTCCTGGTCTGTTCTGTTTGCCCACAGTGCAACCTAAGATGCACGGCACAGTGATCATGTGACCGGCGTCACCATGTCATCATCACGCATTCAGACATTGTGTGCATGCATGCCAAAAAGTTATATGCACGCGCATCATAATCGCACGAGTCCGCCTGCCATCCCTGAGAAGTTAGTGAGAGTCGATTGTGAGGCAGAGCTAGCCTGCAGCTGAGAGAACTGAAAGACCCACCAGGGCCTGACAAAATAATTGAAAACAGTGTTCAATGCCTTGCTTATCCATCGATCTACAGCAGTGGTTCTCAACCATGGTGCCATGGTACTTTGGTGTGCCATGGACATCAGCTTAGGGTGCCCCATGTTTTCTATCAAAATTTTCACAAAAATGTGAATTTTTAGTTTAAAATGTTTATTTGTGAAATTGTTCTGCACAAAATGTTTAGTTTTGTTAGCATGATTGTGAGACCTAATAATAACTTTATATTTATGTTTTGAACCCTTCATTATGCCCTTGATAAATGACATTACATGTTCTAGGGCTGCCCCAGGAGTTCCAGATTGCGTGTTAGGGGTGCCTTAAGCAAAAAAAGATTGAGAACCACTGATCTACAGTGTCGCCTTACTAGGTACAATATATTAATCATGACTTGTGCAACTGCTGAATAATTTTCTGACAGCAGATCATGTCTCTGAGTGACCAATCATGATGGCTCAGAGGTGGGGGGGTTCGGGGCGGGCGCCCGCTGTCTCTGACTGAGTCTCGTGGCTGGCTCTGGCCACCGCGGGTAATAGCTGACAATAAATGAACCGCGTTGACACAATGCCGCTGTCCTGAGTCGTAATTTAATTATCAGCTATTGACTACACACTAACCCATTGATTGACAGTGGGTTGAGAAGATAATTAGGTATATTTTTTTTGCCCGTTTACTGATTGATAAATATTAACTCCTAGGATGCTAGTGAACTGCATAGCCAAAGCACAATTGATTTGAGATATTTCTTGTAACCCTTCGAGTGCCAAAGAGCTAAGCATCGTTGCAAAGCAATGCGTTGAGTCCCTCTCTGTCGCTCAAACAGAATTGAAAATGTTTAAATTATTGCTGATTGATAAAGTGGGTCAGAAAAATGTGTTTGGGATGATGAGAGCGCTGGGGGGGTGCAGTTGGGGGGAAAAAGTGTCCCTCTTTGGCCCTTTCAAATGTTGGGAGGTATGAAAATGACACTGCAGCTCCCAATTGATGCCTGGATCAAGGCTCAGTTATCTCTCTAGTGTTTAGAGCTCTGTCTGGAGGCCATCTTCTTGTAGTCCAACAGAGGCATCACTTCCTATCACAGAGGCATCTCTTCCTGTCACAGTAGGCAATGGGCAGTTCTTCTTCTGTGCTCTGGAGTCTAGGGGCTTTGTATTGTCCCAGAAGGGGGCTGTCCAGGACAAGAGACGCACATTTAAAATCCGGGACTGTCCCAGGCAATCAGGAACATGTGGTCATCCTACCTCCAGTGTTTCTTAGACTACAACCTCGATGAACCCCTAAGCCAATGTATAGGTTTGTTCAACTACAGTTATGGGTGTAGGAGAACCAAAAGTTCTGGGGGTGTCACATTTTAGAAGAGGTAAAATCCCTGTGTCATCAAGGGAGTATTGCAAGTGAACAATCAATATTAGTAGTGATTTAGAGGGGGTCCCCACAAAGAATTGCTATACATTACTGCATTTTAACAAAATATTCCACTGTTAATTAATCCAGAGGGCATAGAAACACGTTGTATAGCAATCCTTTACTCGTCATGTGGCACTCACAGGATTAACTCCTTAAAGGGATAGTAATGTTTCATAATAAAAGCAGCTCTAATTAATCATCATAGTATTTGGACTTTGGAGAGTGTCATTTCAATTCTGTCAGAGTTGCAGTTCCAGAGTAATTCAATGACAAAGTATCCCCCTCCTGCCCCTTTTACTGCTGTAACACTGCTCAGCCAGAGCAGAAGGGAGGTACCCAGGTAGATTGCAGAGAGGGAAAATCTTCAATTAAGATAAGGGAAAAAACTGAAAAACTTGTCAAGGGGGACAGGGCTTTCATTGTTCTCATAGGAAGAAGATTGTCCCCTGCTGTTATCTGTCTAGTCTTAGAACCAGATTCCACATCTGAGAAGAGATGGCTTACAATAGGTAAAAGGGGTGGGAAGGGAAACTTTGCTTATGCATATCTCTCAAACCATAAAGGTTTGAGAGATAAGACATATATCATTCTTCATGTTTTTTTAATGCCTACAAAATAAAATAAAGATAAAACGAAGTATTACTACCCCTTTAAAGACATGATGGTTAGCCTTCGCTTTCCTTTTACAGTTTTCAATCTGGGGGCAGGGGTGGGAGCGCCAGATGTTGGAAATATACATCATCATCTGCTTCATCTTCAGCCATCATCTATCCACTGCAGGACGAAGGCCTCCTAGGAAAGTTTCCATCAGTTACAGTCTTGTGCTTTTTGTTGCCACTGCTGCCCAGAAAAGGGGTGGACAACGAACCCGATTTATTTAAAAAAAATAACATAAAATTAATTAAAAATCTTGTCAGGGGGATGTCCAATGCATTGATTTGTAATGCACTGGACACCTCTTTTGATCCCACACATAGACTATGTTTGTACATATATGTGTATATAGTATGTATGTATGTATGTTTCTGTGTATATACATAATGTTTCTCTATTTGGGTAAATATGCAACTCTTTGCTTTAAACTCTCCAGGACATACTTTAGAAATAAGACAAATCTCAGTGTATTCTTCCTGGTAAAACATTTTTCTAAATAATATAAATATCCACACACCCTCCCAGCCCATTGATCCAATCTTTCCTCACATATACCATCTGATTCCCCCTCCTGGTTCCAGTACAGATCCAGCATACACTGTCAGACCTCTGAGACTGGTTCTACTGCTTGCTGAAAATCAGATCCCCACATACACTGACACCTCCCAGCCTTGTTCCACTGAAAACTATTAGCCACAGACCTTACATACTCTGACCCAATCAGCCTTGTTCCACTGAACACTATTAGCCACAGACCTTACATACTCTGACCCAATCAGACTTGTTCCACTGAACACCATTAGCCACAGACCTTACATACTCTGACCCAATCAGCCTTGTTCCACTGAACACCATTAGCCACAGACCTTACATACTCTGACCCAATCAGTCTTGTTCCACTGAACACCATTAGCCACAGACCTTACATACTCTGACCCAATCAGCCTTGTTCCACTGAAATTCCACATATACTGCCTGTTCCCCCACTAGCCATGCTCCTGGCACCCATTACACTATGTGAACCATACCTGGGAACTTTCAGGGTTTACTGCAATCTCAATTTATCAAGGTGACGGGCCAAATTCTCAGGATTAAAAAGTCCAGTGTTATCTACTACATAATCTGAACCAACTGGTCTTTCATTCCTGAACTGGTGCCACCTCCACCAGAAGGTCAGAGGAAGATGTCCTACTTGTCTCTTGTGTAAACAGCCAGTAAGATCACTATGTTGCAGCATGTTGAGGGCAACTTGATCACAGACTTGCCTAGCTTTTGGTTATAACGAGCAGGGACATTTTGACTAGGATACAGGTTCTTGGGAGATTTGGGGGTTAATATTCCATATATCTCAGGGTTAGCTAATTTTAAAAGTTTCCATGATGTCAGCCCATAACAATAGATACGTTTTTTTCTCAGGATGGCATTAAGTACTGAAAATTCTAGGAAATGCCATTGCATTAATATATTTTACTATAGAGTAAAATCTAAAAATGGAGAGGGGAAACTGGCGCTCAAGAGGTTAATACAAACTCTTCAGTGAAAGTTTGAGAGACCTTAACTAAAAGAGATCTCTATAAAAGCTGCTACAATCCCTAGATCGATGTGTGAAAATCTAGTGCAAAAAATATATTTAATATTCGGGATGAGCGCTGAATATTTAAGAATGATGTTTTGCAGCCTTCTATTCTTACTAATATCTATGCAACAATGCAGATATAGAGTACAATAATATTTATTAAAACAATATCCTAGACACACTTTGATAATACAATATTGATAAAATACACATAATATATCTACATTCACTGAAGACCACTATTCACATAGCCACCTAGTGAGTCCCAAGGTAGAGAGCTTTAAAGGGATAGTAATACTTCGTTTTAACTTTATTTTATTTTGTAGGCATTAAAAAAACATGAAGAATGATAAGTCTTATCTCTCAAACCTTTATGGTTTATGAGATATTCACAAGCAAAGTTTCCCCTCCCGCCCCTTTTGCCTAGTGTAAGCCATCTCTTCTCAGATGTGGAATCTGGTTGTAAGACCAGACAGATAACAGAAAGGGACAATCTTCTTCCTATGAGAACAATGAAAGCCCTGCCCCCCTTGACAAGTTTTTCAGCTTTTTCCCTTATCTTAATTGAAGACTGTCCCTCTCTGCAGTCCACCTGGGCACCTCCCTTCTGATCTGGTTGAACGGGGGGGGGGGATACTTTGTTTGTGAATATCTCTTAAACCATAAAGGTTTGAGAGATAAGACTTATATTATTCTTCATGTTTTTTTAATGCCTACAAAATAAAATAAAGTTAAAACGAAGTATTTCTATCCCTTTAAATTAATCGCAGTGAGATCTTATTGGAGTAATCCCCGTAATCTGAGCTTCATGTGTAGCAATTAGTAACAGAACTTCAAACACCACTCCCCCGTCTGTTAAAATGTAATCCGCTACAGTGTCTCACTGACCTGTTCTCAAATCCATATGGGATGCCCCTCCGGTGGTGACCGCTGCTCTAGATGTTTATTGCAGCAAAGCTCTCTGTACTCAGCCGGGTAAAGTTCCTAGGGCTTCCCTTGGACGTGTGAGCGGATGTGACGGGGCAGAGCGTGTTCAAACTCAAAACTTTCCGCTACTATGTAACCAAAGCTAATTCTCTGTCCCAAATGGGTGCCCCTCCGGCGGCAACCGCTGCAGTATTAGGATTCTCCGTGCTCACCGGGTATCCTTCCCAGGGCTGGTGCAAGGATTTTTGCCACCCTAGGCAAAACCTAATTTTGCCTCCCCTTGGCTCCACCCCTTGTGCCCTACCCATGTATGCCCCGCCTCTGTATGTGTTTAAGTGTCATTGAGTTCCCTATATGTGTCAGTTTGCGTGTGTGTTCTCTATATGTGTATGTCAGTGTGTGTTCCCTATACGTATATAAGTGTGTCAGTGTGTGTGAGTCTCTGTAAGGATATCAGTGTGTAAGTATGTGTGTGTGCTTCTCTATATGTGTATCAGTGTGACAGAGTGTATTGTTCTCTATATGTGACTCTCCCCCCCTTTGACTCTCCCTCTCTTGACTGTTGATCCCCCTTTGACTCTCTCTCTCCCCCATCTGACTCTTTATCCCCCTCTTGACTGCTGATCCCCCCTTTTACTCTCTCTCTCTCTCTCCCCCTTCTAACTCTTGATCCCCCTCTTGACTGCTGATCACCCCTTTGACGCTCTCTCTCTCCCCATCTGACTATTTATCCCCTCTTGACCCCTGTTCCACGTACTCTTCTGGGTGCACGTCTCTCTCTCTCAGTGAGTACGTTTCAGTGCTGTACCCTGGCTGGCTATTTTTTTAACCTTTTCAGTGACAGAGGGGTATACAACGCATTGCAAAGCTATGCGTTGCGTACCCCTCTGGCACTGGAAGGGTTAATGTAGCACAGCGATGCCCGTTTCTCTCTCCCCCTCCACTCCTTCAATCCTGGTCCAGGATTGAAGGAGCGGAGGGGGAGAGAGAAACAGGTATCGCTGTGCTTCATTAAAAAATAACCAGCCAAGGGAGGGCACAGAAAGTATGTTTTTTTTTTTTCTATAGCACCAACTTCTGGGAAGAGTTGTGCACACTAACCTAGGGGTAGAAGGGCACTTGGCCTCTCTTTGATATGGAGGAATGTCTACTTTCCAAAATGGCATGCCTTACTGACCTTTTCTTCAAATCTCAAATGGGTATGACCATTTTAGTGCTGGCCGGTAATTTCAAAAAAGAAATGTGGCAGGTGTAGGTTAGTGCGTCTGGCACCCCCTATGGTATGTCAACCCACACAAATGGGGTACAATCTTTATTGGGATTGCATAAACAGTGAGAAAATGACATTGTTTTCAAAGATTTTGTAACTTTGAAGTGGTGGAAATGTAAAAAAAAATTATAATAATAATAATCAGGAGGAGAGAAGAGAGAGGGGGTGTGATACAAACATTCAAATACATGAAGGGATTCAACAAGTGCAGGAGGAAAGTACATTTCAAAGGAGTAAAAATGTTAGGACAAGAGGCCATAGTCTAAAACTAGATGGACACAGGTTTAGACATAATGTAAGAAAGGTTTACTTCATTGAGAGGGTAGTAGATAAGTGGAATAGCCTACCAGCAAAAGTGGTAGAAGTTAATACAGTGACAGAATTTAAGCATGCATGGGATAGGCATAAGGCTGTCCTTAAAGATATAGTAATATTTCATAATAAAAGCAGCTCTAATTAATCATCATAGTATTTGGACTTTGGAGAGTGTTATTTCAATTCTATCAGAGTTGTAGTACAAAAGTAATTCAATAACAAAGTATCCCCCACCCTGCCCTTTTACTGATATAACACTGCTCAGCCAGAGCAGAAGGGAGGTGCCCAGGTAGATTGCAGAGAGGGACAATCTTCAATTAAGATATGGGAAAAACCTGAAAAACTTGTCAAGGGGGACAGGGTCTTCATTGTTCTCACAGGAAGAAGATTGCCCCCTGCTGTTATCTGTCTGGTCTATGAACTGGATTCCACATTTGAGAAGAGATGGCTTACACTAGGTAAAAGGGGCAGGAGGGGAACTTTGCTTGTGAATATCTCTCAAACCATAAAGGTTTGAGAGATAAGACTTATATCGTTCTTCATGTTTTTTTAATGCCTACAAAATAAAATCAAGCTAAAACAAAGTATTACTATCCCTTTAACATAAGACAACACCAAGAAGGTTTGATGTTTTTACAGTAGGAAAATAGGCAGACTAGATGGGTTGGATGGTTCTTATCTGCAGTCAAATTATATGTTTCTATGTAATCACCAATATAATAACTCCACCTTATGGCAATTGTGCACACCAGCCCTGGGGTAAAAAAAAGCAGGTGGTACACTTATATGCACACCACACAGTCTGCTCTCCTAAAAACTGGGCTTTGGGTCTCAAAGAGGGACAATCACGCATAAAGAGGGATACCGGGGAGGTATGCCCAAGTACTTGTATCACAGGGTAATAAACACTACATCAGACTACATCAGAGTTCTAATGAATAAAGAAAAGTTACAAAGTTATGCTGAGTACAGTAAGAAGGCTACCATAAGTCAAGTAATTATTTTGGTTAAAATAATTAAGTGCCACTCATTCATAAAGGTTTACAATGTGGAACAATTAACGTGCAACCATTCCCCTTCAAATGAACGTGGATTTTAATATGTTCGCTGAGCTGCGGTTTATTTGCCACAGAATTGTATCAATGTTGTTTATGGGCACTGGCCATATTTATAAAAGAAAACTGAAGTTATTCTAAAGTAAATCAACTAACTATACCATAGTGCCAACTATACCAGAGTGGTAGGCCAAAGTGTTGCTTACCACTCTGGCACTCAAAAGGTTAACACCTTGAGTACTAGAGTAGTCTCCAGTGCTTTGCAATGCACTGAATATTTATCTAGCATTCAGGAGGCTATAATCCCAATTTAATTTAACAGGAACTTTTATTTATACCCTATGGCACAATTAGTTTACTACAGAACAACCATACTTGGGAACTCTCAGGGTTTGACCCTGAGACTCAGGGTTTTGGCCCAAATCTCATGGCGAAGAGCCAAAATCTCAGGGTGAGAGAGTTCAGTGCTCCCTGTTATATATTCTACTCCTGTTAAATGCTTCTTTAGTCTTTAAATTGGTGCCACTTGTACCAGAAATTCAGAGGGAGAAGTCCTGCTTGATTTGTGTGCGTTCATGCGGTGATATCTGTAAGTTGTTGTGTATTAATGGCTCCTTGAATGCTGACTGGAACGACTCTCAATTACAGCGATCAGGGATATATTATTATTATGGAAATTTAAGGGTTAATATCTAGACACCCTCAGGGTCAGTTCATTTTGAAAGTTCCCAGGTATGAGAATAACTCCAATTTGATTTTATAAACATGGGCCATGGGCCCTAAGGTTGTCAGATCATCCATTTTAAAAGGGACAAATATGACAATGTATGCAAATTTCTCCAACAGGAGAGTGGCAGAGTAAAAATGATAGCTTTGTCCTGAGTGGCTCTAGGATGCAAACTTTCAAGTCACTTTATGTCTCTTATTTAAGCATAATAATAATGAAGGCTGAATACAAATTACATAACTTGGTTAAATAATCATGCAAATTGGACATTTTTCTTATTTGTCCATTTTAAATTAATTGTCAGTCAAATTGAATATGGCCTAACGTATTAAAGCAAACAGATACCATTCTGTACAGCTATGCATTGCGTACCCCTCTGGCATTTAAAAGGTTAATAATAAAATGCAACAGGGGAGCAGTCCTTGACTCTCCCGTAGTTAACTAAAGCTTCTGTCATAGACAGTGACACAATGGCTATCTGAGAATGAAGGCATTTGTAGTACAACAACAGCTTGAGAGCCACAATCTGCTTACGAATGATTCGGTACTTGTGTTTCTTTGTTGTTATACAGTATCAGAACAATGTCATTTCCCCTATGTTCACTCGTTGATTGGTAACTTCTGCTGTCGATTACTTTTAACCAGCCAATCCAGTGAATAAAACCAATTCAAGCTCTGCCTCTCGACCGATTTTATCTAGGGATTCGTTACTTTACACGTCGGTTACTAGCGTGTTTTGCTATGATTGGTTAGAAAGGCAAGCGACTTAATCGATCCCTCCCGTTTTTCTTTGTCCCCAACAACCCAGTGTCCCCCCTTCTTATTGGCTCTCCTTTGCTGTCAGTCATGAAAAGGAAGGTCCGCCTTCACAGCGCGATTGGTCTGCCGTGCTAAACCGCGGCCAAGTGATTGGTTTTTATCTCCGTCTCTCAGCGGAATTCATTCCCACTCTTTTCCCAGCGTGCTCTTCGTCTCGCGGCCTTGTTCGCGCCTTCAGCCCGCGGAGGAGCTGCTGCCGCCATGTCCGATTATCCCGGAGCCCAGCCCGGGAACCGCAAGGACGCGTTTGCTGACGCAGTTCAGAGAGCCCGACAGGTGAGTGAGCGAGAAAGGGGGAGGCAGACACGTGAGACCGGCGAGGGGAAGCCGCGTCCTGTCGGGGAGAGGCCTGTGAAGAGGTCAGGTGCCGGGAGGAGGGCGTCGTGATGAGGGTTGATAATACCTGTGCGTGGCGCCCCATACCTGGCTATTGTGAGTTGGTGTGCGGCGCCTCGCCTGTGTGTGTAGCGATTCAGATCGGCGTGGGGCGCCTCGTGTGTGGGGATCAGGATGTGGCGCCTCATGCCTGGGTGCAGCGCAGCGGATCACCGCTCAGCGCTCACTTCCTAAATGTGCCTTTTGTGGAGCAACCCTGCCTCACCACAGGCGATAAATCTGTCTTCTATCTGATTAATTGGGGATTATCAGCAATTAAGTACTAGAGATGCTACAATGCGTTGGGAGACCTGTAGTATTCAGAAGGTTAAAGGCCCCCGTGTAAAGCGATAGGCATCTTCATGCCCATGTGGTGCAGTGGACCTGCTTCCCGTACTGCACATTTTTCTTGCGCCCGCGGCCCCTTTAAGGCCCTTTGTGTACAGAGCCGCATGCCTGGGAACAGCGTGTGTGTGGGGGAGAGGCGATGGGGACAGGGGCGAGCACAAAACCCAAAGTCGGTATGAGCCAGTTCTACATAGTATTATGTACAATAACCCAGCAGTCTCGTATAAAATACCCCCCACGTACTGGAGTCAGGAGACTTATAGGAGCCGTGGCTCTTCGCAGCCATGTTCTACCACCCACATGGTTTCATAAGTCCATGTTGGCTGTATACACCACAACATCACTGGGTACAATGGGGGTTGTAAATGAACTGTTAGAGGCCAAATTAAAGCATTTTTTTTTTAATTGGGGTTTAACCCATTCTAAATATTTGAATACTTATCTGGCTCTCAAAGGCTTAAATCCACATTAAAATAAATGAGAGGCTTAATGTCTCCCTCATGGTTGTATTCAGTTTGTTCTATAACTGGCTGCTTTTTCTCTCTCTATATAATGCCATGTTTATTGTTTTGGTGTGTAGGTATAGTAGAGTGTCCATATAGTGTAGTGCAGCTTTTATCCAGTCCTTGAAGCACAGAAACTGGTTATGCTTATGGGATATCCAAAACTATACACTTTTTGTTCAAAGAAAACTACTGTGCCACTGATTAGTTGTGATTAAGCAGGGCTATCTGGAGAAGATGGCCTTATGTGTCCCCCTAGGACTAATAAACGCAGGTGTAATGTCTGGATACAGTATCATTCAACTGGTTGCAGCACACGTATTTTTGTATATCTGGGAACAGTTCAAGTCTTGCTTTGTGTACCTGGATCCGGTGCATCAGGAGCATCTTCTGTACAGCACCTGAGACTGTGTACAGCACTTGGGGATGCTGGGTAGTGGCTTCATGTGCAACACCTGGGTAATGTGGGACCTGTGATTCATGTTAAATGGCTCCATTGGAGTTGTGTTACTTCAGAGTGGGGATAAATATAACGTTTTACATATATATTAAATTATTTAGGTATGTTTCAGCGGGGCTTAAAATTTGAAGTCCTTTGCTACTAGCCAGACCCGAAAAGTTACTCGCCACTGCAAGCCAAAACATAGCCACCAGGGCTGAATTTCTACTCGCCATTGGCTAGTGGAGAGTGGAAATTTTGAGCCCTGGTTTTAGGGCTTTAATTCAGGCACAAACCAGTATCCTGTGAATAAATAGGAATTCACCAAATTCCTGTTTATCAGAGGAATGCATTGGAGCAGTCCCTTTAAATAGTGTTTTTTTTTTTCTTCTGAAGCGGACTTGTCCTAGATTTGATTCAGCTTGCATTTAGCCATAAGATCAGATGTCCTGCAAGTATATTAGCAACAGATTTTGGGAAACTATTGTGAAGTGCCAGACTTCTTAGGCTGGATTTACGATTTCCTGCCCTTGGAGGTAGTCTTCACAAGTGGGGTATACTCGCTAACATGTTTCAGTGGTTAATTGACACTCCTTCATAGCATGGAATTTGTGGCCCTGCAGTAAATGTCACATCACTATGTCCCCCTTGTCTTTTATTCATTGCAAATTGTCAGATTTGAGTTTCTCTTTTCCCTCATCAGTTTATCAACCTATGATGGATTAATGTGTGAACTTGTGTAACCATGTTTATATAAAGGGATAGCAGGGCAGTGTGAAAAAGCATAGTAATTCTTTTCCAAACTTCTGTAGATATGACTGGGTTTAACCCCTGTATTTCAAGGGGGTCTTCAAAATATTGTACTTGCAAACATTCAAGGCATGTTCAAAAGCCTTTCTTTAAATGGTTTTAGATTTTACAATGAGACACAAACACACTGTGTATTTGAAACTAAACGTTCACATTTTGGCAAAGTCTTTTAGAAAAGGTGCAAACTGTGGATGGCCATTGCATCCTGTTTGGATTTGCACTAGAGCAGAGGTTCTCGCTGTTCTGTGCAACCCTCATATGGCTCGTCACCTGTATTGGGCTTTAAAAAAAAAAAAAAAAAAAAAAACAACCCATCCTTTGACTTGGGTCTGAACAAAACAAAGGGATAGTAATACTTAATTACTAACCCCTATATTTTTCATATTTAAAAATAAATGTATTGCCCTGGTGTCAAACCTTTATGGTTTGAGAGATAATAGCTCCTAAAGCTTCCCTCACTTCCCCAAAGTCAGCGTTGTAGTGGACTGAAGGGAAATCCGGTTTCGCGATCATCAGGCGGCTCTGCAGCAGAGCAGAGATTGCATAAATAAAAAAAACTTTCACTAAAACGGTCTTCTACGTGTGCTTGCAAACCAAGCAGATGTAGAAGACCATTTCAGTGAAATATTTAATTTTTTTATTAACACTATCTTGGCTGTGCTACAGAGCTGCCTGGCGGTTGTACGACAGACTTCCCTGCGGTCAGCTATAATGCTGACTACTGGGGAGGGAGAGGGCAACTTTAGGAGCGATAATCTCTCAAACCATAAAGGTTTGAGATGACACTGGGGGCAATACATTTCTTTTTAATATGACTTTAATATAGGGGTTAGTAATTAAGTATTACTATCCCTTTAAGTCATATTCATCCAGATTTACTGTAGGGGTTGAAGTGACATCTATATATATTTTTTTTTTTTTTTTCATATCTCTAGGGTACATACTTGTAGTATAGACAGCTGGAGAAAATCATTATTTAAAAAATCCGCTAACTTTATATAATCCAGTGGAGAAAGCTGTATTAAAGATGTACAAAAAAGTGCATCCAACTTGTGGGATCTTTAAAAAAAAAAAAAAAAAAAAACCCTGAAAATTCCTTACTTTTGTATCTGACTTGAAAATCCAGTTAAAGGTTCCCATTCCTGTCCCTTCAGCATGCCACGTGGTCTTCCTTCAGATCAAAAGCTGGTCGCTTGACTGGACAGGTCACAGTGAGGGACAATATTGTCTGTCAGTGTAAGGAAAACCCTGTACCCATGCAGACCACAGTTCTTCTCTTGGGGAAGTGGGAGGGGGAAACTCTTAATAGGATTTTGAAGCTGAATATGAAGTTAAGGGATTTTTATGTTGAACAATCAGACCTTACCAGCTCTTTAAAAGAAATCTAACTGCAATAAATAAACCAGCCATATATAGTTGACCGATGTATGAAGAACACTTTGACTTGGAAAGTCTGTTAGCTGTTAAGTGGAGTGATGCAATTCTGGGGCTGACTTAACTACACATCTCAACATTCCGTCTTCACTTGCTAGACCACATCTGGAGGTCCAACAATGCTTCTTCTCTGCTTTATGGTGAGGAGATAATATCAGACACAGGAAGTGTACATAGGGGCTCTAATGAGGTCTGGTACAATGTGACTAGGAAGTCTTTCTTTTACCAACTTTTACCTCTTTTACCTCTTCCTTCTACAGATTGCAGCGAAAATTGGAGGTGATGTCGGAGGTGGTGTCAATAATACCCCAGAATTTAACTTTGGGGGACAGAAAAGGCAACTGGAGGATGGAGGTAAGAGGAGTACAAAATGTCACCTCTTAAAGGGATAGTAATGTTTCAAGTAAAGAGCTCCAATTAATGTTTGGGCCATGGAGTGTCATTTCAATACTGGCAGAGTTGTAATTGAATGATAAAGTATCCTCCTCCCGCCACTTTTACCTAGTGTAACGGTGCTCACCTCAGAGCAGCAAGACTGTTTGGGTGGATCACAGAGAGGAACAATCTTCAGTGATCATAAGGAAAAACCTGTCAAGGGGGCAGGGTTTTCCTACTATTTACAGTAAGGTTTGGCCAGACTGCTCACAGCACGGGACAGACTACAGCCCACATATGAAGGGATACTTTATCATTCAGTTACTCTTTAACTATAACGTACAGTATTGAAATAACATTCTCAATGGCCCAAATACTATGAAGATTAATTGGAGCTGCTGCCTTTGTGAAACATTGCTATCTCTTTACAACTAAAGTTTGCATGTTTAAAGAAACTTCATTTCAAAATGCTAGTTATCCAAAATGCCCATACATGCATATTCAGGAAGGGGTAAAACTTACATTTATTATGAACTTTAATTAGGTATTTAAAGGTTCTTTTGATGCATCTATAGATCTGTGTATTTTTCCATCCTTATGGAGAGTCCCTGTAATCTACAGCTCAAGCTCACCTGAGGAGTGCATGATAGGTGGAGCTGTACTGACTTTGAATGAGAATTTTCTCCACCCACTTGCACTCCCTTTGTTTCACTCAGCAGGGAATGCCTTTAACATTCTTTAAAACTTACTGCTGCTTTTGTAGTCTTGGTGTAAGCTACTCTGCATTTATCTTGTCTACTTTTGTTTCCAGACCAGCCAGAGTGTAAGAAAATGGCAACCCAAAATGAGCGTAAGTAGACTAGTCCCTGAGGAGTGAAGTCTAGGTTGGTGGCTCTTAAACACTGTTCCATGCTGTGGTGGCTTGAATTAGGAGAGGTGCCACAATGGAAAAGCTGTTTATGTGGAATAAGTTAGACCAGCGGTTCTCAACTGGGGTGCTGTGGAACTCTGGTGGGCCACAGATATTCCTTTAGAGTTCTGTACGACTGGGAATTTCTTCTAACAAATGTTCAGTTTCAAGTGTTCGTCTTTGGAGTTTCTATACACTTTATTATGTGTGAAGCCAAAGAATTTCATATTTATGTACTTTACATGTTTTATAATGCCCCTGATTGCAAAGGATTATGTGGGTGTCTCAAATACTGACTTTTATTAGGGGTTCCTTGAGGGGCAGAGAATGGAGGGTCACTGAGATAGCATGACCATTGGGGGTGGGGGGGTTCTACGATTGCCAGCATGTGTGTGGAAGATCAATACATTTGTGTCCTCATTAAAGGAGCAGTAAACTTTTTTTATGAAAAAATATATATAGTAGGGATTTTCCTACTGAGTAAAATAAGGGCACTGCCAAGAGATTTATATTTCCAGAGTTATTACAGTTTAAACCCATGTTTTTTTTACATTAGCAGTGCCCTCTAGTGGTCAAATTCTAATAAGATTTCCTGTTAGATTCTAATGGAGAGGAAA
The DNA here is from genome assembly GCA_037306005.1 of Rhinophrynus dorsalis. Classification (NCBI taxonomy): domain Eukaryota; kingdom Metazoa; phylum Chordata; class Amphibia; order Anura; family Rhinophrynidae; genus Rhinophrynus; species Rhinophrynus dorsalis. Next base: position 523,272,666 of record CM074721.1, on the reverse strand, counting down.
GTCAGTCATGCATTTCTCCATAGAATGCGATAGAAGCTGTCTGTCAGTTAGAACTATCAGGAAGTAAAACACAGTAAATTCACTTCCTGAACTGATAAATTTTGGATAAAAAAAAAAATCTGACAGCAGTGGGAGTGCCCTTGTTTTATTCAGCAGGAAAAGCTCTATAAAATGTGTTTTCATAAAGTTTACTGCTCCTTTAAACAAGCATTGCATTGTAGCAGCTGTCTAAATCTAGTCCTATAGTTAACTGATATGTTTTGGCCTAATGTATGTATTTGTGCAACATGTTATTGGAGTCTTTGCTACAGATATGCCAGACATCTCTAGCATCCAAGAGGCTAAATTGTGCAATTTAACCCCATGGAGCCTAAGGGTCTTAAAACTTGTTTGATTGGAACCTTAGAATTGCAAGACTGTTTTAGTTTGAAACTAAAGGTGTTCCGTCACTGCAGAAAAACTGCTGCCACTGCACTAGGAAGTGGATTCTTGCTTTATAGCTGTTAAGGTTAACCCCTTATGGTTCCATTGTATCACTGCTTTGCAGTGTTGCACATCTCTGGTCCTTAAGATGTTTGCTCATTTGGAGCACCAGGCTTCTGGAGAGCACATTATCTACATCATTGACAATGAAAAGCATATTGGTGTTACAGCTTGTTGCACTTCAACAGTTCAACATATTTGCATAGTTCCTGTCTTGCTATGTTACATTTTGAACAAAAGTACAATGTTTACTCTTAATTTAAGGATACTTACATTTGAATCTGACCTTATTTAATTAAGTGCCTTTTAAAAAAAAAAAAAAAAGCCCCCTTGTTAGAACCCTGGGGGGTATGCAACACATTTAAAATTAGGTTTTAACCCTTTGAGTGCACATGCCTCTGGCATTCACTTTACAGAAAAATAAAATACTGGTGCCTTTTCACTGCTGCATGACTGGAGCGCAGCTGCTCACTTTTGAAAGCCTTTGCTCTTGTAAAGGGATTACATCCATCTTGCTGCTGGGCCGCACCACACTAGAGTAGCAATTCTGGAACAAACCTGCAATGTCATATGGGGAAATGTAAACTCCCAATGACTAACATTGGTGATTGTTCCTAGCATTCAAGGGGGTCTGCAGCCTGATTATTGTATATTTTTTTTTAATAATTTGCAGAGCTTTCATCTCATCCCTTTGCAGTTTGCTCCAGAATTGACTTAACCTTGAGTGGCCATTTGTGCTATTTTCCCGCTCTTAATGCAAATTCTGTTCTTGCAAGAAGATTGCTCAGTGGTGACCGGCCTGACTCTTCATGCACTACAGCTTTCATCTATTTTAGCTGGAAGGGGGTGGGTCTAACGGGTGACGCCACAGGCTAGGCACCTCCTGAACTCTTAGGGAGAGACCTAATTTTTTTTTTTTCCCCCTCTTGTAGCAATCCCTCCACCTCTCGCTCAAGTCCACCCACCTCGGTAAGATGTTAAACAAACCCCCCCCCCCCCCCCCCCCCCAACTCTGATGCTTTTTCCCTCTCCCCGCACTCCGCTTTTCCTTTCTATTCCCTCATTCCATTTAATTGTCTCCAGGTCGGCTTCCATGACAGAAGAATACCATGTGCCAGATGGGATGGTCGGACTCAGTGAGTACTTACTCTTTCCCTCCCTGGGCTCTTAACCTCTGAAAGACTGTAGTGTTTGTGCAGGCAGCTTACGGTAGAATCCAGGGACAAAGATAAAACTAGGGGCTCAAAGAGACATGCTACATCATTGACTTTGTTGTCCTCTATAAGATGTAGTATAAAGTAATGCTTCCGAATTCCCACTGGCCTTACCATGACCAGAAAAGTCTAATGGCTCTTATGAATCTTGAGCATTTTGCTTAAGAGATTATCTTAGATGCCATGTTAGTAGAGGGCGTGAGTTGCTCTGTTGAAGTTGTAACAGGCTGTGTCTGGTCTTAATTAATCTTCAAGCAATGCATTTGCACATATCATACCAACTTTAAGATGTTCTCTTGAACCAAGCCAGAATTCACAGCAGCCATCATGTTATCTGCCATAGCAAATGGGGGCGGGGGGGTATTAGGAGGAGCTGATTCTGACTCTAGTGGTTGAGGTTTTATTGCATAGGTTAGCCAGAGAACCTGTTCAAGCTTACTTGACACTCCAAGGTTCCCTAAGCTTAGGGAAGTTCTGATCAATACACTTTTTCGTATGGCTTGCAATCTGCTCCATTTGTGACGCTACCTTAACATTCTATATATGCTTTAAATGCTGTTCTCTTGGGGCACATCCTGAAATTAGGGCTTGGGGAAATATCCAAATCTGGGACAGATTGCAGGTTAGCTGCAGTCCATAATGCTGAACAGCTATGTATCACCTCTGATAGATCTGCAAGATGACCACTATACAGAAGGCAGGTTATATTTTTAGTGAGGCATCCATGTCTTATAAATGTCTTCTCTTCCAGTCATTGGCCGTGGTGGTGAACAGATCAACAAGATCCAGCAAGATTCTGGCTGTAAAGTACAGATCTCCCCTGGTGAGCTGTGTGGCTGGGACTTTGCTTTAATACAATGATTGCTTATTTTGTACTTTGACTAGCCACCTACACTTTATACCTTTTTGTGTGAAAGAGTAGGAGAGAGTGGTTCTTGAGAGAGCCACGGCTGTAGCGGACAAAACAAATTGAATACTAGGCTTCTAAGTACTGGAGGCAAAGTATTCAATTGGTTAACCCAATTTAAGTAAAGTTTTATTTTTGCAACTTCATGAAAAGCTTATTTGCCATTTTGTACAAAATTGCTTCTATCATTGTGTAGTAATTCCCTGTAGTAATTCAGACTGGTGTAATCTTTAACCCCTTAATGACCAGAAAAATCTGAGGTTGTTGTCACTTAAGGACCGGCGCAATTCTTACCTTTTTGACTGTCTTTGTTTAATAGTGTTTTCCCTCTAAGTCATTTATTCCACCCCCGTAAATTATATACGGTTTATGCACAAATTGGGCTTTCTTTTGATACCCCACTTATATGGATAACCAATCATTTACTTTATTAAAATTAAACCAAAAGGTAAAAGTTTCTCTTGGGATCAATTGGGCGCAATGGGTTACATTTTTATAGAGACTGCATGAAAGGTATGACCGGTCAGTCATAACTACAAAGTGCACAGTTCAAATTGGCCACTGTCCCCCCCTGGGTGAAAAGCTCCATGTCCCTTTTTCCCACCCTATTTTCCCACTCTTGTCTGACATCTGGCTGTGTGTATAAGTGTATTACATGGCTCCACAACAGTCACTCCCAGTTTTGTTAATTGAGTTTTTTGTAAGTGTTTTTTTTTTTTTTTTTTTTAAATTCTGACCTGCATTTAGCCAGCCTCCAGCACCAGCAGTTAAGGGTTTAATAACCCCAGTTGCTGTATTTTCTTTTTCCACTAGGTGTCTCCTCTCTGCTTCTCTCTCCCTTACTTTGATTAGTAAGGGAGGCAGTCCAGGACTGTCATGGGTACTTAAGGGGTTAAGGACATGTGTAATAAAGCAGTGTTGCACACCTGGTCATTAAAGGGTTAATGTTTCATTAAATGCATGAGTGCCAAAGTTCAGTCCATAAGAGCACAGATTGGTATGTCAAAAAGAACAAGCTACAGCTCATCCCCTTAACGGCCAGTGGTCCAGGGAAGTAGTTTTTCCTTAAGGACCACTTTGATCTTAACCAGCATACATGACCTAATGTATGGCTCGCCAAAGGGGGCTGTGATAGTGACCTCCCTGGTCAGTTTCAGACCCCTCTATTGCTCACAGCACTCCTGCTGAACTGATGTGAGCAAAATATCCTTAATGCAAGTTTAAAGGGATAGAAATGCTTATTACTATCCCCATATTTTACATATTTGTAAAATAATGTAATAGCCCCCAGGTTCATCTCTCAAACCTTTATGGTTTGAGAGATAACCGAAGGTAAAGTTCCCCCTTCCCTGAAGTCTGCATTGTACTGACTGCAGGGGAAGTCTGTTGTACGACAGTCAAGCGGCTCTACAGCTGAGCTGAGATCCCGTTAGTGACAGAATTATTTCACTGAAACTGTCTTCTACGTGTGCTTGGTTTGCAAGCGCATGTAGAAGACCGTTTCAGTGCAATAACTGTTACTAATGCAATCGCGGCTCTGCTGTAGAGCTGCATGATGAAAGTCAGACCGGATATCCCTGCAGTCAGCACAACGCTGACTTCAGTGAAGGGGGGAACTTTGCCTTCGGTTATCTCTCAAACCGTAAAGGTTTGAGATGAACCTGGGGGCTATTACATTATTTTACAAATATGTACAATATGGGGCATAGTAATAAAGTATTACTATCCCTTTAAATCCCACCCAGTCACTTTCTAAAGAATCACATTTTTACATAAAATGATGCGCTTGATCTTGTATGAAGGAAAGCAATACTAATTTGAACACATTTTGTTTTTCAGACAGTGGCGGAATGCCTGAGAGGGTGGTGTCACTGACTGGTTCACCTGATTCCGTACAGTAAGTTTAAACTGTTCATTGTCTAGACCTTCTCCTGTCTCTGGCTAAACTATTGTACTCTCCCCATCACTCCTGCTCCTGAAATCCCATTGACCAGTCTATGGGACAAATATTTAGATATAAACTGAAGTAAATAAACTCCAGTTTGGCTTCACAACTTTTTGGACCTCAGGGCTTTATAAAAAAAAAAAAAAATAATACTTTTATTTTGTTACATTCTTCAATTGGCCAATACAAACCCCCCCCCCCCCCCCCCCTTTCTGATGGTATCACCTGGCAAAGCAATATTAGATACTTCCCTGGCTCTCAGAGGGTTTAACAGTATCTTTGATCTCCATGGATTTGTTCTGTGCTTGCTCAGGGAACATGTAAGCAGGGTCTAGTGATGCAAGAGCAGTCACAAAGGGTTACTGTTCCTTTAAGCACAAGTGGAGATATTATGGGACAAGCTGATTGCACGGTACTGGCTAAATGGCTTCTCTTGCTGTAATGGAGCCTTTAAAGGGATAGTACACAATCCTATGGGCAGCTGACCATAAATCTACATAGGATGGTGTAGTAACGGTCACTGTGTACAATTTCAGACCACTGATACTGCACCAAAAAAAAAAAAAAAAAACAATTTTGAAGCCAGAGCTGTATTATCTTGACTAAAACACCTGTTTCAGCATTTGGGCATAACCTTGTATTACTCAGGGTAAAACACCTACAGCATTTAATCTACGTTCTGTATTAAGTAATGTCTGAGGCCTTTTTGGTTCTGAAAGATGTGAAAGCCCCTGTTGCAGTTTGCTGTAGAATTTAATCTACCCTGTGTAGCACTCAAATGCCCTTATTTATAAAGACAAAGTAGATAAATTCTGGGACAGTCATTGGCATTAAGTAGAGACCCCCCCCCCCCCCCCTCCACCTGATGTCACACATGGACCATGGGGTAGCTTCCCTTCACCAGGAGACTGGGTTAAACAATTGCTCAAAGTACTAGACTCCTTCCATTCCCTGATCCTACTTGACTCTAAGTCTTGAGTGTCATGCAGGAGTCCAAAGGTCGGAGTTTCTACTGGTAAACCCTAACCCTTTGAGTGCCAGAGGGTTATGCAATACATTGCTTTAGGAGCATACAGATTATTCACATTGGCTAAAAGATGACTCCTGTCTTACTCTGTAACAAACTGTTTTCATGCCATGAGTAGGAAAATAATCATTAAATCAAACCCTTATTTGTACCCTGATATGCAGTTTGTTTGCTTCAGAATGTTGTGTACATACTGCCTCCTGCCCTTGTTTACTAGAGCTGAGCTTTGTGTTAATCTGCCTTAACTGTCCTTTTAATATCTTCCCAGGAAAGCAAAGATGATGCTTGATGAGATAGTTCAGAGGGGACGTGGGGGACCTCCAGGTCAATTCCATGACAGCTCTAATGGGCAGAACGGATCCTTACAAGAGATCATGATCCCTGCAGGCAAAGCAGGACTGATTATTGGCAAGGGTGGGGAAACTATCAAACAGCTCCAGGTGAGGCTGCTAGAACAAGCTGCTGATGGTTGTGTGGTGGTCTGGCTGCAAATTGGCTCTTTGATGGCAGCCTGTGTTGCCCTATACACTGTTATGCTTTGCCCAGTCATCGAAGTGCTATTATAAATACAGCTTATACATTTGTCTTCTGTACTCTTTTCTATTAGGAACGTGCTGGTGTCAAAATGATCCTAATACAAGATGGGTCACAGAATAGCAGCATGGACAAGCCTCTGCGCATCGTAGGGGAGCCTTTTAAAGTACAGGTACTAAAGACTTGGGTTAAGTGGGAGCACTGTAAATAAAAACTGGGTCTGAAATTGACCTCCAACACCAGAGCAGTCTCAGACCCCTGCTCGGCATGCAATTACACCTAACAGGTCGTGTGCTGGTGCATCGGCATGGATCAAATCGGTCCTTATGGCAGTAACTCTCAACCAGGGTGCTGTGGCACTTTAGTGTGTCCTATCAATTCTATTATTAAATAAAAAAATGTGAATACTGAGTTTCAAAATGTAGACTTCTGAAAATGTTTCAGTGTTTGCTCAGATTCTGAGACCTAAAAAGAGAAATGTATTTATGCATTTGAATTCTCCATTATGTGTTTGATTTAAATGACCTGTAAAATGATAGGTGTGCCCCAAAATTTCTAGAAGGTATGTTATGGGTGCCTTCAACAAAGGCTGAGAACTTCTGTGGACTGCTGGTTATGGGGAGTTAAGGACAAGAGGGGTTGATATATTGATTTACAATGTGTATTTCACACACCTCTTGTCATTAAATAGTTTATTCTTGGTTGTAAACAAAGTTCTCTTGTGATGCTTATCCGACCGAGTTTTTATTACATTTTTTGCAGCTCAAACTTTAACTCTTTTCAGTATCTCAATGGCAGCATTTTAGTCTTACGTCCTATGAAATCTGATGGTCAGCTGCACAGAGCTGTCCATAGACTGGTGCAGCAACAGCACCTCTAGTATTTCAGGACACGAATGCACTGCACCCGTGAAATGTATGTAGCTTTTGTTTTGTTGCTTCAGAATGTCTTCTGTGAGCATACAACAATGTAAAAAGGGACAGTAACCTTTTATTTCTTTAATGTTCATCAGAACCTGCTTAGGTATGCTTTTCATATAGCAGTCTATTGTGCTTTCCCTTTTGTTTTAAAGGGATAGTAATGTTTCAAAATAAAAGGAGCTCTGATCAGTCTTACTATTTGGGCCATGGCGAGTGTTGTAGTTGAAGAATAACTGAATGATAAAGTATCCCCCTGCACACCTCAGAGCAGACAGGTGGTGCCCAGATGGTTTGCGGAGAGGGACAGTCTTCAATTGGAATAAGGGAAAAAGCTTTCAAGGGGACAGGGTTTTCCTTATGATCACAGTAAGAATGTCCCTTGCTGTGAGCTGTCTGGTCAAGGGACCAGATTCCACATCTGAGGGGAGGTGTCTTACACTAGGAAAGGTGCAGTAGGGGGGCACTTTCATTCAATTATTCTTGAACTACAACTCTGACATTATTGAAATAACACTCTGGTCCAAATACTAAAGATTAATTGGAGCTGCTTTTATTTTGAAACATTACTATCCCTTTAATGTCTACTGATGGCTTGCAATCTGACTAGTAATCCTTAGGAGCCATTCAGATATATTGTGGCCCATTGTTTGGAGACCAGTCTGATGATCCAATTCCGATATGAGGCCTATTGTCTGAAGACCTATAACCTCCAGCAGATGTAATTCAAAACCTAAATAGGCATATACCTAGCTGTTGCATAAAGTAACCCTAGGTAAGTTGGTGTTGTACTGCTTCTGGAGGTGTAGGTCCCGTTTCACAGGTTTTAGCTTTGAGGATAAAATGGAGAAGCTGAACTTGTGTTAAAGGATTCAATTAACATGGAACATTGTGTGTTTGGTTGGTGTTTTTTTTGTGTTCTTGAACAAGAAAACATCGAAGGGTGGCTAGAGGCATTTCCAAGTGCAGCTATTTTGCTTTGAAGCTGGAGGGTACAGCGAGGTCTCAAAAGACCCTGTTGCTCAAGTGTTAGGAGAGAAGACTAAAGTAATACCATTCATTCTGTGAGATGCAGTCTCTGATTCTCTGCTGTGCTTGAAAGCCTAACATGGGGATATATGGAGACTGCGCACACAACTCGTTTTAGTTTTTGCAATTAACAATGGTCTTTGAAGCAGGGATGTAATTTTAAACACTGGCCTGTTATGACTATTTAATTATACAGTGCTAGAGGGGTGATATCTGCATTGCTTTGCTAGAACTCTTGGTGTTCAAGAGGTGCTATAATTTAGGAATGTGGCTCTTTGGTTTAATACTGACATTCCTTGGGTAGGTGTACTTCAGTCAGACTGTGTTGCTGAAGACTGCCTCTAGTTCACTCTGCATTACTGCAGATAAAAGGCTTTGACCCCCTCTGGCATTCAAAGGGCTAATAGTTAAGCATGCCTTATAACTCACTGTAGTCTTTATCAGACTGTGTAAACTGTAACACACAATATAGTTCAGATCTGTAAAAGCTATGCTATAGGCTGCCTACCTTGGCAAGTCTTGAGTTGCTTATTTTTTGTTTTATAGCTTTCCTTTTAAGTGTGCTCATGTAGCTGGACCTCCTAAATAAAGAATACAAAATAATGGTCTAAACTTATCCACAACAGCAAGCCTGTGAGATGGTGATGGATCTTTTGAGAGAGAGGGACCAGGGTGGCTTTGGAGAGAGAAATGAATATGGCTCGCGAGGAGGAGTCGGCGGAGGTGGTGGTGCTGGTGGCGGTGGAGGAGGTGGAATAGATGTAAGTGCACATCAGAGAAGATTGATGGGATCCTTGGACACTGATTAGTTAATCAGTTAACACTTCATGTTAATGCTGTATTTTACCTGTAGGTGCCTGTCCCGCGGCATTCCGTTGGGGTGGTGATTGGACGCAATGGGGAAATGATTAAGAAAATTCAGAATGATGCAGGAGTCAGGATACAGTTTAAACAAGGTGAGGGGCATGATGTATCTGATAGTGTTACACACACACACACACACACACACACACACACACCTACCTACCTGCTTGGAGATCTGTCCGCCTTATCTCTAGTATATGCTGTCCTTAACTCTGCATTTACTGGCAAACATGCTTTCCTCAGAGGGGATTCTGGTATCTCTTGTCTCAGAAGACAGGGCCACATTGGTATATAACTGGTGGTCCTGTCCAGTAATCGGACTTCTGGGAGAAGATCCTATGTTATAGAACAGAGATGCAGAGATTCCCAGAGACCCTATGATTCTTATCCTATATGGGATCTCGTCAGTAATCCCAGTCTTCAAATAAAATCTGCTTCCTCTTGAATGCATGGATCCCAGTGTTCTGTAACTCTGCTTACACAAGGACAGAGTTAGTGGATGCTGTGGATCTTGTGGAGGAATGCTTCTGCATGGTAATATGTATATGAATTTTGATGTCTGGTGACTTCTATAGACAGGACTTTAACCCCTTAAGTACTGGCCACTTAACCCTTTGAGTGCCAGAGAGGTACAGAATGCTTGCTTTGCAATGCATTCCGTACCATGTTGGCACTCAAAGGGTTGAGGACCAGGGAATCTCCACGTGGGGAGCCCTGTCTTCTATGTGTGCTTACAAACTAAGCACACATAGACAGCTTCAGTGAAATACTTCTCTCTCTCTCTCTCTATATAGATAGATAGATAGATAGAGATATATAGATATATATATATCTATATATCTCTATCTATCTATCTATCTCCGCCTGATGCAAGTAATACCGGATATCCTTGCAGTCAGTGTTCAGCCAGCGAGGGGGGGAACTTAATGGTTTGAGAGGACATTTGGGGCAATAAGTCTCTTTTTAACAAAGCTAAAATATGGGGATTAGTAATTTGCAATTATTACTATGCCTTTTAATCAGTTTTTGCAGCGACTCCTGCTTTATTAATCTAATGACCTACCTTGTGCACCTACAGATGATGGGACAGGTCCTGACAAGATCGCCCATATCATGGGACCCCCAGACAGGTGTGACCATGCTGCAAGGATAATTGGTGACCTCCTGCAAAGTCTGAGGGTAAGTGTCTTAAGAGTAAAACATGGTGACTGATTATGTACATGGATACCCCTGTGATATCTAAAGAGTCGTCATAGTGAGAGCCTAGTAATTCTTCTCCCTCTCTGACCTTAGAGTGGCCCACCTGGACCGCCAGGCCCTGGCATGCCTCCAGGTGGTGGCAGAGGAAGGGGACGAGGTCAAGGCCAATGGGGGCCACCTGGTGGAGAAATGACGTTCACCATACCCACGCACAAGTGCGGCCTGGTGATCGGTAGAGGTGAGTACCCAGGCTCCTCCGTGGACCAGAAGAGCACTTTATTTAACTGGTGGAGACTTAACCCTTTGAGTGCCATAGATACATTGGATACCTCTCTGGCACTCAAAGGGTTGGTTTGTTTTATTTAGACAACTGTTGTAGGGCTTGTCCACTGGGAGATTGTTTCCAAATTATCACAATTCACTGTCACAAATGGATTCAACTTTTGCTGTTACTCTATAGAGTGCTTTAGTCTATCATTTTAAAACTTGTACATATTAAATGAACATAACTTTTCACTATGGCTTTATTTTGTTTGTATAACTGTAGAATTTGAACTTGACGCCTTGCATGGTATTTTGAAGTAGAGTATAATCTAACACTTAGGGGTGGCCATGAAGATGCATTTTAGTGTGCACTCACATTGACTGTGCTAATTTCTTTGGTCTGCTGTGTTCCAGAGATCCTAGTTGGCACCATGCAGAGCCACTGCTTTGCTTGGAGGTGAGGCAGCCATATGAAAGGCCACACCTCTTTCTGGAGTGTGGGAGGGAAAGCATGCTCCCGGATAAACTGCTACTTCTGGGAGCCTATCCAAACAGTGCTATAGGTCACATAGCAGCATGCCATGAGTCACTTGTAGACAAGGCAGCAGCTGAGCCTCCAGGATGCTAATTATCTTGAATAGAAGTAAATGGTACCACTTTATCTTGTGCTGATGCCGCTCTTGAATGGGAACATTCACCTCTTGAAACTTTTACCATAGATTTAGTTAACATAGTAGTATCAGGAAAGGTTCTCCCCCCCCCCCCCCCCACCCCCTTCTAAATGTTCGTACTTTTAAAGATAACGTATTGTCATGCTGTGCACTTCCGTGGTATCCTGAATCAGCTGCCCCAGGGAACGCGTTCACACTTCTGTTTGGCGTGGAATGAATGGCTTCCAGTTTCTAACTGGAGCTTGATGCATTATACGGAGGTTGCAACCTCAGTATAACACTAACCAGAGCTTGATGTAACTATAGAAGCCATTCACGCCACACCAAAGAAGCATGAACGCGCTCTTTGGGACAACTGGGAGGGAGGGAGGAGAATTAGGAAGTGAACAAGAGCTGTGCCAAAGATTCAGCGTGCTGCATTATATGGAAGTGCGCAGCTTGAAGCTGAAATGTCTTTAAAAGTATGTACTTTTAGAAAAAAAACTACAGAAGTGAAGCTCACAGGTCTGTAATTGTCTGGTTTATTGATGGTATTCACTCGTTAATGGGTGAACCATCCATTGTTCATGTATAACAGGGCATCAATGACTTTTCCTTCTCCCTGTCAAGGTGGGGAAAGCGTGAAGGCAATTAATCAGCAGACCGGGGCATTTGTCGAGATCTCACGGCAGCCTCCACCGAATGGAGACCCCAACTTCAAAATGTTCATTATCCGTGGAAACCCCCAGCAGATAGACCATGCCAAGCAGCTGATTGAGGAGAAAATTGAGGTGTGTTACAGGAGCTTAAGTGGTGAAACATTATTATTAGCAGCCGTAACTGCAAAATTAACGAGTAATTCTGGTTCATACCAACTTTTTTTTTATAGGGGAGATGTAATGGCCCTTGAGACTTTATTCCCACTGAATGCTAGGTGTCCATCCTGTTGTGTATTGGAGAGCTCACCCATTCATGGTTTTAAATGGGAATTTGGGTAGCTTATATTTCCTACTGTGCAGTTGCTTTAGTCACAGAAATGTAGCGCTACCTGATGAAAGCAGCAATTCGGTCATAGGGGCAAGATATCCCCCCACCCCTTCTGCTCACTGAGTACCAAAGGAATTAAATGCATTTCATTGCTTTGGCTGCCTCCCTGGCACTCAGAGGTTAAACTGAACTTTTCTTAGGAATACTAACCATAGTGCAAGGTAATCTATGGCAATGAGTAACACATCCCCTTTAGGACACGGTTAACAGATTTGCTAGAGGTCTTCACTGCGTGGTCACAATATGTTGGAGTCTCTGTTGTAAACCAGGGATTTACTGCTTTGAATTCCCATTGGAATTGTATCTCCTATAAGTCGGTTGATGTGCTTTTAATTTTTATCAATGTGTGTGTATTTACCCCAGCGTCTGAAGTGCATTTACGGTCTAGTCTCAATGTGTTTTTAATTTCTCTGCAGGGTCCTCTATGTCCGCTTGGTCCCGGACCTGGACCCGGTCCTGGCCCTGGTCCATCTGGCCCTATGGGGCCTTTCAATCCAGGACCCTACCCACCTGGTCCTCCAGGAGGCGCTCCACCACAGTATGTACTTGAATTCTGTCATTTCCTTCCCTCTGATCCCTGCAGTGGAACAGACACTGTCTTGTAACTCTTGCATTCTGTGCAACTGCAGTGGGAGAGATGGAATCTGTTTTCCATAGCACGATTGACTTCGTGACCTTGTCTAGTTGAATATATCTTTGTTTTATTTTCTTCCAACTGTAGCCCAGGGCCCCCTCCACCACCACCACCTCATCAGCAGTACCCCCCGCAAGGCTGGGGTAGCCAGTATCCGCAGTGGGGGCAGCCTCCAGCTCCTCATGACCCCAGTAAGTATTCCTTTGCTGTGACGTGACCTTAGCACCCCCCCATGTATATTTTATTGTACAGCATGGACTATTTTAGAATCCCTACATCAGGGACTTCATAGAGATGGGATCTTTCTACGTGGTCCTCCTATTATGGTGTACTAACCTTAACAGCAACTGTGGTTCCTCATCACATTCAGCAATGTGCATATTTCTGGTCTACGTAGAATAAAATTGGGCCAAAACATTCAGAATATTTTAAGTGTTAACTTTCCAGATTTCCCACTGAGTTTTAAAGCAATGCGTTGATTGCCCCTGTGGCTTTTAAACCCCTTCAATATTCTTGCAAACTAAAAATAAGCATTGCTCTTCTGGTATATTGCAACTTATTGGGCTACCCTACTGTAAATAGCTTGCCCAGGCAAGAGTTTTTTCACTCCATTTTAGTGAATGTTTATGCAGGCTTTTTCTAATGACTATCTATTTTCTTTCTTTCTTTTGGTCTCCTTCCAGCAAAACCGCCAGCCCCCACAGATCCCAGTGCTGCCTGGGCTGCATACTACTCTCATTATTACCAGCAGCCCCCAGCTCCTGTCCCAGGCCAGCCTCCAGCTGCTGCCGTCCCTGTTCCCCCACCCCAAGGAGAACCTCCACAACAGCAGCCACCACCTGCCGCTCAGCCTGACTACACAAAGGCGTGGGAGGAGTACTACAAGAAAATGGGTTTGTTTCAGAACACCTTACAGGAACACAAGCTGTGTTTAAGGTAGTGCAATTGTGGAACCCACCAAAGTGAAGATGGCCTGCTTCCAAATTGCACCACCTTATCTTATTGCACTACCTTATCTTATTGCACTGGCCCTAACAAAACTCTCCACAAGCCCTCTTTTTACCACCCTATGAAAATCCTAATGGCAATTATAATCCTTCACCTTGGTTCAAGAAAGATAATTTTTGGTCAGTCCTGGTTGTTTTGTGACTGGAGGTAGACTTGCCTCTTGATTTACAGGGTTTCTGGTACCAAAATGACACCCACTGCCTCTTCTGTGGACTCGTGCAGTCTAACATTGTCTCTTCAAACACAATTTTAAGTTCTAGTGGGTGGAGTTTCATGGACATGACATGCAGGGCAGATGGCCTCTGAATTTTGGCTTTTTTTTTTTTTTTTTTTTTTTTTACATCAAGATTTTCTGGCTTTAAAGGGATAGTAATACATAATTTTTACAGAATAATCTTGTACCCATTAAAAACTAAATGTCCCCAGTCCATCTCTCAAACCTTCATGGTTTGAGAGATAATCATAAAAGTTCCTCCTCCCTCCCCTCTCCCAGACATCAGCACTCTAGCTGGCTGCTAGGGAATCCTGTCCCGGCGGAGGGTCTTCGGCAGAGCAAAGATTGCGTTATTGAAAGAAATCCTTCACGGGAACGGTCTACAAAGTGTACTTGGTTTGCAAGCACACTTAGACAGTTCCAGTGAAGGATTTCTTTCAATATCTCCACTCTGCTGCAGAGCCTCTGACTGGCCCCAGGACGGGATTCCTTTGCAGTTAGCTAAAGTGCTGACGTCAGGGATAGAGGGGGGAACTTTAACTACGATTCTCTCAAATGGGACTGGGAACATTTTAGCTTTTAATAGCTACAAGATGAAGATTTGTAAAATTATGTATTACTATCCCTTTAATGTAAATGGGTTGGTTAATTGGGTGTCTTAACACAGTGCCAGAGCTATCTAATACAATGTATTGTATTGCCTGACACTCAACGGGTTTATGTATAGCATGCAAGCAAATTGCATTTTTGCCATTTTCTACTTGTATAGTTTTGTCTGGGCATCTGATTCTTTTCAATCTTCCCTTAGGTCAGCAAACTGCACAGCCCACAGGACAGCCAGATTACACCAAGGCCTGGGAAGAATATTATAAGAAACAAGGTAGGTTCAGAGTAATATATTGATGTATAAGGAACAGATCTTGGGTCTGCATTTTGTAGAGTTGTGGTGTTGGAGTACAGTGGAGCACATGTATAAAGATGAGTTTTCATAACGGCGCACAATTTAAATGCTTATAATTCTATTTTGTCTTTGTTTTTTTTTGTCAGACATCTCCACATTGTATATGTATTCCCTCATAGAAACGTGCTGTATGATGATGCCAAAATAATTGTCTTATTACCTCCCCATCCTAGCCCAAGCAGCGGCAGCAGCAGTGGCAACTCCTGGAACTCCAACAGCAGCAGTGTCAACTGTAACAGCAGCAACCGTTGCTGCAGCAGGTGCTGCAACAGCTGCTCCACCTGCAGCACAGCCGGATTACAGTGCAGCATGGGCAGAGTATTACAGACAGCAAGCGGCATACTATGGACAGGCTCCAGGAGCTCCCCCCACACAGCCCCCTCCGGCACAGCCAGGGCCACAGGTTAGAACAAGTCAAAAGTAACAGTTGATGTGGCTATTAGTATGGTAGCGTGAACTACAAATGTTAAACTCTGTGTGCCAGAGAGATTTTCAGCACGGTGCCATGCTTTGGATGCCTCTGCACTCAGAGGGTTAAAGGGATAGTAATACTACTAATGAAGTATAGGTCAGTCTTGTATATTTTCTTTTATGTAGCGCTATATTTCAATAGTTTTGTAGTTTAAGCACTACTCAATCCGAAAGGAACCCCTGAGTCACTTTGGTCTGGATGGAGAGTGGCGAGGGACCATTTTCAGTAAGCTAAAGGAAAATCCTGCCCTCCGTTGGGGCCAGGGTTTTCCTTACAGCGAGGGACAATCGCCACTCAAACTATCTGTCCGGTCCCACAATTCCAGATCTGATGGGAGGCTCCCAGAAGGCACGAAAGGGAATCCTTGCGGATTGAATAGTGTTTGAACTACAAAACTATGTATTAAAGCACTGTTAAATATAAAAATTCTGACCTCCACTTTAGATGCATTGCTCTCCCTTTAAATATATACTGTTGATACCTTTCTTGCTGGAAGATTGCCTCTTTACTGAAATTCAGCTGATCCCCACTAGATGGTGCCATCTTTCCTTCAAATGAATGGAGACATTGTCCAACAGACTGCAGTGGCTTTGATTCAAGCAGCTCATTTGTAGCACTACTTTTTGTTTTTCTTGGAGAAAAGTCTCCTGTGGACACACACACACCACACACACTTTAAGTCATATTGGTGGTCTCTTCCACCCAGGGTCTCTGTCAGTAGTCCCTTAATGTGTAATACAGTGGTGTAGTTGTCTAACCTAATCATGCGGAGCTGGAGACCTTGACACAAGGTCTGGTTTTCATGATATCCTTCACCATAACGGAGTAACTTTTTAAGCAAGTGATATCTTGAATGGCTGACTTGTTGGTATATCACAAGGTATGCTGAACACTGGACTGACTTATTTTCCTTTTTTCCAGCAGGCCCAGTGAATGTCACATCCCCCTTGATCATTGCCAGTCTGTTGGGAGAGAGCACCTCTACTGCTGCTGTCCTCAGTTGGAGAGAAGCTGTCTGAAGAGTCGTCTAGGTTTTTTTTTATTTTTATTTAGGACCCACCCTCTCTCCACCTTTCCCCAGTTTATCATCGACAGAAAAAATCTAGCCCAACAAAGCCTATTCTCTGTTCAAGGCCAGGTGTAGAAATTTAAGACTAATCAGAGTGCGTCCCACGCGGCCTCCCATTTTTCCCATTTTCTCTCCTTCCCTTTACAGCAAAAACACGGTTTTATTCACTGGAACCTTCCTGTGAGTAATATACATATATTATATATATGTTTTTTTGTTTTTTCTTTTTTTTAAATAGCAAGGAAACCTCCCAATGGCCCATATTCAATAAGTTGGATGCATCTCTGTAGTAAATTAACTGCGCTTTAGGGGACAGACTTCTTTGGATGTTTTAACACATTCATTGCTAGGTCTTCAACACATTACTTTACGGTGTGGTGGAGACCAAGCATTTGAGGGGGTTAAAAGCCCATTTAAATCCACAGGAATTTTTGGAATGTTTCCTCTATGGTTGGTTTACTCTAGAATTGTACCTCTTTAGCTTTCTGCATATGGTCCTATGTCCCTGTGCTTTTAGTTGAACATTCCCTGGTGAATCCCCCATTCTGCCTGCCGCTCCTTCCCCCCCGCGGCTGGGAGCTTGTGAAGTTTGCCGCTCCCTAACCCCTGCGGCTGGGGACTCGTGAAGTCTGCCTGTCCCTCCCATGGCTGGGTGGGGGTCGTGATGTGTTTTTGTCTGTTCAGAGACATGGAAACTGTACGCCGAGTTTTTACTTTTTATTGCCTGTTTTTAACTTCACAATAAACAATGACAAAACTCTCCCAGCTTCCAGGCTTTCTCTCCTGTTCTTTTTATCCCTCTGTTCTTCATGTTCCTTCCTCTTGCTGTTCTGTCCGTTCTGAAATGGATTCACTTTTTTATTTTCCAGTGAGAAATGCCTGTTAATAATAAACGTTTCTCGTGATGAACACTTTGCAATGTTTGTTTGGGGAAACTTTATATGGGGAAATGTAAATATTTGATCCCCTTCTCTGTATCTACTTTTTAATTGCATTTCAACATTCATGAGAGTCTTAACCCTTTGTGTCAGGTGTCCTGTGCACTGCTTTTCTGTGATGGACACATTTGGGCACTCTGGGTTAAGGGGAAGGGGTTTTGTTGGCATAAATCATTTAAAGGGATAGTAATACTTAAAATGTACAAAAAATGTTGTAGGGTTTATCCCCCTGAGTAAAACAAGAGTACTCCCACTGCTGAAAGGTTTCATTCAAAAGTTATTACTTTTCAAATTTGAATTTTTTTTAGATGCAGTATCACAGTGGCCTGAAATTGTACAGTGGCGCTGCCGCTACACCATCCTATGGACAGCTCTGGTCCCAGGACCATAAATCTCCAAAGGATGGTGTAGCAACAGCGCCACTGTACAATTTCAGGCCACTGATATTGCACCTAAAAAAATTCAACTTTGAAAATTAATAACTTTTGAATTAAACACCTTTCAGAGGTGGGAGTAATCTTGTGTTTTTTTTTTTTTTTTTTTTTTTTTTTTTTTTTTTTTTTTTTTTACTCGGGGATAAACCCTACAATATATATTTACATTTTAAGTATTACTATCCCTTTAACTTTGTATATATGTGTATATAATCTGTCAATGTGATCCAGCCACTCCTTGATAGTGGAGGAAAGTGCTGATTTGTTTGAAAAGGAGGCATATGGGGCATATCTCCTGCCTCCTCAACCAACCACTGCTGTAATGTTTAAAAACAAACCCTGTGGCTTCACCCATGCTCCTCAATCAACTGCACTGTGGGGGAGAAGTCAGACCTCAATGTGGGGCATCATGACCCCCACCTGATGCATCTTTCACAGCTACTTATATCCCAGCAGATTCAGCTGGGAGATAGATGTGGTGCAAGGGGAGCAAGAGCGCTTGCCTACTCCTGTCAGGTGCTCCAGGTAGACTGGATCAGCAAACCCTCTAATTTCAATGAAGGAAAGCCTGTCCTATTGACCCTAGGGGGAGTTTCATGATCCTTGGTTCCAGGTTGAGTGGAAGCAGGGGAGAGTGCTCTTGCTCCCCTGAGTTGCCTCTATTGATCCCCCAGCTGAATCGGCCAGGAGATCAGTAGCTGGGGAGCATCAGGGTAGGAGGGGTCCTGGTACCCCACAATGAGGTCTGCTTTTAGTACAGTTTAACACGGAGTGTCAGAGGTATCCAACCCAACCCAATGCATTGGATACCTCTGGCACTCAAAGGGCAAAAAAAGTTGCATCTATTCTATGCCTGTGCAGCACAGCCTAAACACTAGTGTTATTTTTAATGGTACAACAAGGTTCAGTCCTCAAGGGCCACAAACAGGCCAGGATGTAAGGATTTCCCTGATTAATCACAGGTGAGTCAGTCATAATGAATATTCCACTGATTATTTCACCTGTGTGTAATCAGGGAAATCCTTACATCCTGGCCTGTTGGTGGTGCTGGAGGACTGAACTTGAACAGATCTGGTGTAGACTAATGGTATTTTCTGGGTCAGGAAACAATGGCTTGGACTGAGGGCAGGGTCATTTAAGGAATGGGGTGTGGCAATGGGTGGAGCTTCAGGAGCCTAGACTGCCATGACTATGGGTGCCTAGAGCAGTGCTGTCAAAGTTCAGTCCTCCAGAGCCACAAACAGGCCAGGATGTAAGGATTGCACCACCAACAGGCTAGGATGTAAAGTATTTCCCTGAGTGTACACAGGTGCAATAACCAGTGGATCATTCATTGTGACTGACTCACCTGGCCTATTGGTGGTGCTGGAGGACTGAACTAGGACAGCACTGCTCTAGACCAGTGGTTCTCAACTCCTGTCCTCAGGACCCACTAACAGGCCAGGACTTAGGGATTTCTCTGCTAGAGCACAGGTGTGATGATCAGAAGCTCACTCACACTGATTACCTAACTCGCCTGTGCTCTAACAAGGAAAGTCCTGGCCTGTTAGTGGGTCCTGAGGACAGGAGTTGAGAAACACTGCTCTAGAATATAACTAATTTGAATGCCATGTAGGAAGCCTGCATAAAGTGGCAGCAAAGCATGTGAATTCTCAAACTAATCTACGTAAGAATGGAAAGTACAACATGTAGCCAGACTTCAATGTAAAGCTAAGCTTGTCTTGGTGTGACACTCCAACTATGGCTAAAGGGGTTCAGGAAAAATGTTTGAAGATAAATGTCTAGTTTGCTGGCTTGTAGCCTTTTAATGGAAAAAACATATTAACCAGCCCCGTACTAAACAACTCTCCTGTCCCTTTTACCTAGTGTAAGCCACCCCCCCCCCTCAGATGTGAGGTCCTAGGATCAGATTTCGCAAGGAACAATCTTACTGTGACCATAAGGAAAATACTGTCCCCTTGACAGCTTTTTCAGGTTTTTCCTTATGGTCACTGAAGATTGTCCCTCTCTGCAATCCATCCGGACAGTCTTGCTGCTCTGAGGTGAGCAGTGTTCGGTCAGTAAAAGGGGCAGGAAGAGAATACTATCATTCAATTACTCTTGAACTACAACTCTGACAGTATTGAAATAACACTCTCCATGGCCCAAATACTATGAAGATTAATTGGAGATGCTTTTATTGTGAAACATTTCTATACCTTTCAAACTAACTGAATCTGATTCTTGTGCAGCATAGCCTGGGTCTGTTGCTTCACTCTTCCACCTGTGTGCATAATGTCTTGAAACAATAAATGTTGCTTAACACCTTAAGGACCCATACCGGTCCTGGACTGCCATGGAATTTTGGGCTCCCCGTGCAGCTGCACACTGTTCTGGGAGTCCAGAATCTGAATTTTGAAAGTCCCTGGTCCCTAAATGAAGGGTGCGTGTGCAGGCACACCTTAAGGTGTTAACAGCTTTATACCTAATCAACTGCTACTTTAGGCTGAAAATCCTAATGCATACTGCATGGACAGGTTCTCAAACTGATTTTAAAAGGATACTGGATGTTAACAATGGTGGCAGATGTTACTTTGTTGCTGGACTTCAGAAGTCTAAATTCCTTCCACTAAAATGTACTTAGAATTCAGTCAAATGCAAACTTTTGAGCCTATTGCCATTTAAAGGGATAGTAATACTTTGATTTAAACTGCAGCTCTGAGTCTCTAAATATTTTTAAACCCATAGTGCTATGGTTACTTACAATGTTGTTGTAGTTCAAACTATATTCCTACAGCAAGGTTCCTCCCCCGCCCCTTCTTGCAATGTCACTGATCGGCTGGGCTGGATGGAGAGAGGTGATCTTATACTTAATCTGTTAAGACTGGCCCTTGCTAAATCAATCTTGTCCCACGACTGCATTTAAGATCTTGGGGGAGAGTAGGAATCCTTTCTGCAGGAATAGTGTTTGAACAGCAACATTCCAAGTAAATATAGTGCTATGGGTCTAAAAATAGATCTACTCTGCAGTTTAATAAAGTATTACTATCCCTTTAAAGGGGAACTTTCACCCCGCAATAACTTAACGTTCACTTATTGCTCACCTGGCGACTAGCTGCTTAGTAGCGCTAGTCGCCAGCAATATTACCCGGTTCTTCAGATATCAGCTTTTTGCCGATGGTGACAGGAGCAGGAAGCACGGACGTCTCTTCAGTGACGTCCGTGCGCCTGCGCTGTCAGTCCCTTTTGCACCGTGCAAAAGGGACTGACAGCGCAGGCGCACGGACGTCACTGAAGAGACGTCCGTGCTTCCTGCTCCTGTCACCATCGGCAAAAAGCTGATATCTGAAGAACCGGGTAATATTGCTGGCGACTAGCGCTACTAAGCAGCTAGTCGCCAGGTGAGCAACAAGTGAACGTTAAGTTATTGCGGGGTGAAAGTTCCCCTTTAAAGCAGACATGTTGACTAGACATTTTTTTAGGCTCATTGGGTGGGCTATTTTAATGCACTGTTTCAATTGCTCAAACTTTTGACACAAATGTCTTCATGTCGAATAGCACATGTACCTAAATTAATGGCAAGGTTAGCCAGACATATGAATGTGTGATAACTTCTTTGCTGAATTAGGCGCAGATGCAAATTCGCTTGGTGGATACAAGCCATGCTAACTTCGTTTAAAATTCATAGGTGCAATTTGATAACATTTTAGTGCTTATTTTACCATCAAAAGGTCACTGTAAATAGCAATTGCACATTTTTCTTGCATTCCACCTTTTTGTATCTATTTTTAATCTACCTAGAACTTTGTTTTACAAATAAAGATGTTTGACTGGGAAATCTAATCTCTGACTTCATCAGATATCTGTTTCCACCAGAGTGCTTGAATAGACTAATGGGAAACAATCATGCATCTCTCCTACAGATGAAATCTTTATAGAAGGGAGTATTTGGTAATGGGGACTTGAGCTAGCAATCCACACACACACACCCCTGTGTAAAAGGGGCTTTTCATAATAGTAAAACATGGGTAATCCCACAGTTGTGTTGTCCAAGAGTTAAAACTGTTAAATTGTCAGGAAGTGAGTTACTGTGACTGCTTCCTGAAAGTGCAAACTTACAGGAAGTGACTGCAGGTTCTATCCCATTCTATAGAGAACTCAATTGGTGGCTTGCCTATACCAGAAACTGCAGCAGGATAATTGGTATCTGACCACCGGGGAAAAAGGGTTTAAAGGGATCGTAATACTTTATTGCTATCCCCCATGTCTGTAAAATAATGTAATAGCTCCCAGGTTCATCTCTCAAACCTTGATGGTTTGAGAGATAAACGAAGGCAGTTCTCCCTCCCTTCCCTGTAGTCAGCATTGTGCTGACTACAGGGGAAGCCTAGCATACAACAGGCTTGCGGCTCTGCGTCTGAGCAGAGATACCGTTGGTGAAAGTTTCAGTGAAATAATTCTGTCTTCTACATGTGCTTGGTTTGCAAGCACATGGAGAAGACCGTTTCAGTAAAATTTGTCACTAATGCGATTGTGGCTCTGCTGCAGAGCCGCATGATTAGTCAGACCAGATAAACCTGCAGTCAGCACAATTCTGTATTGAGGGGGAAATTTGCCTTCAGTTATCTCTCAAACCGTAAAGGTTTGAGATGAACCTGGAGGCTATTACATGTACAATATGGGGGATTATAACGTGTTTACCATCCCTTTAAGCTGTAATAACTATGGAATTCTCAGCAGTGGCGATGCCCTTTTTACACTACACACAAAAAACCTAGATTTTATACAATTGTTTCACTAATTGAGGTTCAACACCCATTTATAGTTGCAACAATTGATCTGTAGATTTTGTAAATGTTAAAGCAATTGGTCTTACACTAGATAAAATTACCTAATGAGCTTTTGAACATATCCCCAATAAGAACAATGATGAGCAAATGTGGATCACCTTGTGGCTTGGTCAGAATGAATAAACAATCTAATTATGATCTTTAAGACCTGATTATATTGGGCTTTTGTACTATAGAGAGGAGCCTTGCTATAGAGATGATATCTGACTTCTACGGCTCCTACAGATTTATAAAACAATGTTTATAGCACCAGTCTTTTTCAGGATATCTGAGCACAGGTAGATCAGTTAGTGATGGAACAGCTATTCCACTTGTGCTGCAGCGGAGATCCCAAAGTAATGTACTATTGGTAGCTTTTGATAATGAAGGGTGGCTAATCTGTTCTAGTGTCTGGTTTACAATTCCTTGCTCAAGGGAGGGGTAACATTCTAGATCTTACATGTAGAGTGAGCAAAGTGGAGGCAGGAAAAGATGTCCCTAAAGAAGAAATCCCTTGTGATATTTGATAGGCTTCTCTTGTGTCTAAGTGATGCAGGGACCATGGCTATAGAGCTGGTCTCTGAGGGGCAGGGTACTTAGAAGTGAAAACCCTTCACCTAGCTAGTTTAGAGCAATCTGTTTTATGGTGAACCATTAGGTAAAGGCTTCTCCTCCAGGACGTCTGCACTTCAAGAAAGGACTGAGGCAGACTTCCCCTTCTAATTTAACTCGGCCTGCTAAGCTCAGTTTTGTGTCTTTTATCAGGAAGGTAGTATGGGCATAGCCTCACCTTCCCCATATGGGGCTGTATAATACCCCATTAGGTGGGCTTCTATACCTGGCTTCCTCATAATGGATTGTCCAGTGTACAGGTTCATTTCCAGGACCACAAACCTGTGGAGGCTGGCTTGTTATATCAATTTACATTACTTTAGCTTCTTGGAGCTTTTCATTCCAATGGGTAACCCTTTAAGTGATTTGGTCCTGTGTCCATTTCACTTTAGGTGGATTGTTGCCTGGTTTGTGATCTATTTTCTACGTATACTGTGTGTTTAACCCTTTGAGTGCAAGAGCGGTACACCACACATTACAAATTCCTCTGACACTGAAAGGGTGATAAATGCGCTTTCCTGTAATTTTGCACAGCTATTTAAACCTTGCACTTCCTGTTTCAGGGCACACTTCCTCCCACTTGGAGGACTGTGAACTGTTAAGGCAATGTGCTTTCCTAGTGACTTGCTCCCTCCTTCCTTAAAGGGATTGTAATGGTACGATTGGAACAATGCTGCACACTGTTCTTGTATTACATACAACTGCTCATTGATCATACTAATGCTCCATTAGCTCTACGTTACTTGGTTATAAGTTATTCCCCCCCCCCCCCCCCTAACACCCCCATTCAGAGTGTCGACCACCTCCCATAGTTAATGTCTGGGCAGCAAGATACAAGGCAAATTCTGCAGTTAAAGGGATAGTAATACCCAATTTAAAGTTTATTGTAGGCATTAAAAAATATATATATTTTATATTAAGAACTATAAGTGTTTGAAAGATATTGGCTACTACAGTGCGCCCCCACCCTGCTGACTGATTTAGATTCTGGTCTGCAGACCAGACAGTGCCTCTTCAGCAAAGCCGAGGTTGCGATCTTTAAAAAGTACTTCTTCATTGGAATGTTCTACAACAGTGATTCTCAACCAGGGTGCCGTGGCACGTTGGTGTGCCGCGGACATCAAAATAGGGTGCCCCATGTTTTGTAGGAAGACTTTGGCAAAAATGTGACTATTGTCTTATAAATGAAGAAATATGGGAATTATTATGCACAATATGTATATTTGAATGGCTAGGATTATGAGACTTAATAATATATGTATATTAATGAATTGTACCCTTTATTATGCAATTCATAAATTACATTAAATATGTTAGGGGTGCCCCAAAAGTTCTGGATTGCGTATTAAGGGTGCCTTTAGCAAAAAAAAAAAAGGTTGAGAACCACTGGTCTACAAATTGTGCTTGCAAACCAGGCACACTTTGTAGACCATTCCATTGAAGAAGTACTTTTTAAAAAGATCATGATCTCTGCTCTTCTGAAGAGCTGCTAAGCCGGTCTGAGGACCAGAATCTAAGTTTGTCAGCTACATGGCAGACTTGACTGAAAGCCAGGAAGCGGGAACTTTAGTTGCGAATATCTCAAGCCATAAAGGTTTGAGAGAGGAAGATTTACATAGTTAAAAATAAATAAATAAATAAATAAAAATTAAAGCCTACAATACTAAAACTTTAAATTGTGTATTACTATCCCTTTAAACAGTATATGGAAAACCCTGCCCCCACCCTTTGTCAAAGGAGGGTAAGGTTTTCCATATTTTGAAAGCAGTTTATCCCACGTTACTATCCGCTTCCAGCTCTGTAGCTCGAAGCATGAACGAAGTATTAGGAGTTAGGGGGATGATTGATAATATATTTTCAAGCAATGTATTGAGATTTAGTAGCGTCATTGAGCAGTTGTATTTAATACAAGGATGGATTGCGGTGTTCTAACCATAACATTAATATATCCCTCATAAAAAAAATAAATAAATAAATGAATAAAAACTTTTACAGAACTTAGATGTGATCCAGGTACTTGTGCAGTCGGCTGCCTGTAGAAAATTTTCTGGGGGCCAAGGCCATACTGACCCCCAGGTCATCCCATCCAGCTCCTTTGTTTATATGGAGGGGGTTAACTGCAGAATGTATTTGTTACACCTGCCAGTTGGGGTATGTGCAAAAGGAAGATTCTCCAGGCAGAGAATATGCAAACTTGCCTAAAACCAAAGCAGGGTTGCTCAGGTGAGAAGACTGCTCAGGAGGCTAAGGCCGACAAGTCCACCGCCACATGACCGGTTCCTGGTCTCTGCGTATGGGTCACCTTTGTGCCTTTTTTCCAAGGCATGTGGGACTTTTCAGCAATGGTGCAGTGGGTTTTGTCAGTAACTGCAAAAAAAAAAAAAAAAAAGTATTGTGTAGACTAAAAGTCCCTTCCTACTTGCGGTTTTATTTTGTGTGTTTTGTCCAGAATTCCTCTCAAATATTATTCTTTATTGATATAGTGCCAACTAATTCCGCAGCGCTGTACAGTTTGAGAGCTATAGGCCCTGCTGAGGCAGTGGGGACAGTGTGGGAGGGAAAGGGATAACAATACCAGACCCCCTGGTTACCTGTTACTATTCCTAGTAACCACCAAATTAACCCTTGAAATCCCTCTCCACTATCACCCCCAGTACTAACAATTTACTGCCACCACCAAGACTATATCTGGGCATCTTTGTTTACACCCCAAAACAGAATTGCAGTATAAAATCGCCTTAATATTCAGAGATATAGAATTAAACCTTTAATAACGTGTGTGACCTGAGCTTCCTTCAGAGTAGTGACCTCATATTAGAGAACAGAGAGCTGATTAATAGAACATTTAATCTGAAAAAAGGCTTCACAGTGCTGGTTACAAAAGTACAGAACTAAAGATTACACAAGCAAAACAGTCCATAAAATAAAATGGGAGAAACACAAGAAATCCTTAAATACAATTACTGAGATTTTAAGAGTCCTTGCAGGAACTTCAGATGGTACAAAGAAATTCACTGTTTTATCAAGCGGGACCAAGGTTCCCTTCCTATGTATAGATTGCTTCCTGCTAGGCATGAAGGTGGTGAGGCCTGTTCCTTATCAGGAAAGATGCACTTTATGATTAAAAAAAAAAAAACACAAATATTTTGTGGTTCTATATGGGGTCATAGTGCTTTATCTGCTTAGTGGCAGCATCCAGCTATGGGGAGTTCTGGGGTTTTGGATCCCCCCCCTCCAGTCCTTTTAAATCTATGTGATCATCTGCCCTGGAATGCAAAGTGCATAAATCGCTTCCTTTCGGTTAGCTCTGACGGCTTTCACAAAGGAGTGGAGCCTTGGAGTCTCATCCACCCTCAAGTGCTCTCCTTGACTCTCTAACTTGATTACCATTTACTCTAGGCTTCTTAAGTAATATTGTACACTCATTCAGTAAAAGCATCTCCATTCTGGAGCAGCATGGTTGGGTACTTAAAGGGATAGTAATACTTCGTTTTAACTTTATTTTATTTTGTAGGCATTAAAAAAACATGAAGAATGATATAAGTCTTCTCTCTCAAACCTTTATGGTTTATGAGATATTCACAAGCAAAGTTCCCCTCCCCGCCCCTTTTACCTAGTGTAAGCCATCTCTTCTCAAATGTGAGTCTGGTTGTATGACAGGACAGATAACAGAAGGGGACAATTTTCTTTGTATGAAAACCCTTCCCCCCTTGACAAGTTTTTCAGCTTTTTCCATTATCTTAATTGAAGATTGTCCCTCTCTGCAGTCTACCTGGGCACCTCCCTTCTGATCTGGTTGAACAGGGGGGGGATACTTTGCTTGTGAATATCTCTTAAACCATAAAGGTTTCAGAGATAAGACTTATATCATTCTTCGTGTTTTTTTAATGCCTACAAAATAAAATAAAGTTAAAACGAAGTATTACTATCCCTTTAATTTCAAGAAACCTCTGGTCCTTCATATTTTTTTTTTTTTTTTTTTTGCATGAGATTTTATACCTTCCGAGGCAGGGTGTTTCTTACAGACGAAGTGTGTCAGTTGTCCCAGCCAATATCTTGGCTGTTGTCAACCATGCAGGAATACATGAAAGTTCTTGGTTAGCTGATCTTTGCTCTGGCAACACTTTGGCTGAAATCCACAAAATTGCAGTTTCTCTGTTCCTTCAACTGAAGGACGACCCTTGCTGGTGACTTCAGTCGTACTACATAATCCTGGGAAGTCTTTGTCATACCTAACTGGTCTGTGTTCACCAAGGATGCCAGTCTGTTGTGTAGGGCTCCTGCCTTGGCCCCCTGATTGCCCAGGGCCTTTGGACCAGTAGGATGTTCTTCTGACAATCAATGTTCTGGTGTTGCGTGCAATTTGTATCTCTACTCCTGCAGGGATCCAGTTTGCAGATTGTCCTACAATGCGACAGCGGTGGTCTACATCAACCACCAAGGTGGGAGCAGTGGTGCGACCTCTTGGGCAGAGGCTCATGTGCCAGTCATATCTGCAGTTAGCATTCCAGGGGTAGAAACAGTGGCAAACTTTGTTGCAGATGCTAGAACATGCTCTATTTAAACGCCTGTTTTCTGGGATCCAACTCTTAACATCCGCATTTAGGGGCTCACAATGGTGGATCTCGTGGCCTCTTGTCTGAACCGGTTCCTCAATTCTTCTCAAAGTCACAGGATCTTTTGGCTCCTGTGGAAGATGCAATACCCGTTCCATAGAATCTTGGACTGGTGTAGTCCAATCTTCTTGCCTCTTCATGATCTACTATCAAGTCTACTTTGGCCACGGACTGTGGCAAACTCAGTCGACACTCGAAGTACCAAGTAAAAAAAAAAAAAAAAACTACAGTTCCCACAGCACCCTGTTTCCTGGGCTTTATTCTGATTGGCTGACACACTTGGTGGTGGCAATAGTCTACCTTTCTTATCCTACTTAGTAGTGGACCCTCTTTGCTCTTCTCCAGTGGAACCCTGTGCATATCAGATAATTTACTTTGGATATTTAATCTAGTTAAGCTATGTTTGGACAGTGTTTTGGACATGCTTGACTCTAAGGGTCATGTGGGGAAATCCAAGGATTCTGGGCTTCCAAGGGAATACTTTGGGTCTCTAAGCCCTTTTTGTCCTGTGGCCCCTACCACTCCTTTTGCAGCACTCAACAAAGCCGGTCAGGGGTTAAGACTTCTTTCCTTAGTGGCACAAATCATATTTTCAGTTCAGTAGGCTCTCCATTCTTGGAACCCTTTGCCTACAGTTAAACAGGTTCAACCTATATTCAAGGTACACACTATTGGTTTATAATAGGAGGAACAACTGGACTCAGAGGAAGAACTGGACTCAGATGATGACAATATGGACACTTCCTTCCCTTAGAGAACTTCTTAAAAGGCTGATCCGGTCCTTGCTGTTGAGGGCTTCATCATGGAGGTGTTGGAGACCACTCATGTCTTGGACACCAGAGATGGGGGAAGGTCTACCTCAGGACCTTTTCCAGAGGCACAGGAAGGATTCCCCCCCCCCCCCCAAAAAAAAAAAACACATAATCAGAACCTTATGAATGAGGGTAAAACTCCTGATGAGACTTCCTTAATAAAAACTTCTCAAAGCTATACACTTTTACAGTTGTGGCTCTGGCTTTTGACCTCCCTTATTGTGGGGTGGTGAAGAACACTTCCCTTCCCCTGGTGGATGTTGTGGGGCTCAAGGACCAGGCTAAAAGGCTTGACTCAAGGCTAATTTTGCAGCCACCAGAGCAGCACTGAGGCCTATTTTTGCTTCTACCTGATTAAATTAGCTTTTGATAGCATGCTCTCCCCACACAGCAACAGAACTGTATGGTCTGATGTCCCTAGAGATGACACTTGCTGGAATCCAGTGCCTACATTACTGAGGCTCTGTTCGAGGACAGATTTTCAGGAAAATCTCTTGCATTGGTGTCTGCATGCTATCTCAAGATTTGGTCTGCTGACCAATCTACCAAGTCACTGGTGTCCTTGCCCTCTTTGGACCAGACTTGAAACAGATCATTAGCAACGTTACATGTGGAAAGAGCACCCTGTTGTATCAGATTTCCACCAATCTGTCCTTTCTCGCAAGGAAGAAGAATGGATTTCATTCACTCCCCCAATCAATCCAGGAAGCAGAGGTTGTGAACCCCTGAGACCTTCCAATAGTGCCCTGCTTCAAAGCCCAGGCAGGCTTGGAAGCCAAAGTGCTCAGCTGCGAAATCTGGCAAACAAACCTCCACATGATTTGCATAATCCTGGTCCATCATTGCCTTTAGGAGGTAGTATCCTCTCTTCAGGTTTCTATTCCAACCTTTTTGTGGTTCTAAAGAAGGGCGGCGACTGACAAGAGTGGGCTTTCTCTCAAGTGCACAGGTCCTGTGAGTGTGTCCCTACTTCTCTGTCTAGCAGCCATATATCGCTATACTTGCACACTTTTGATGGGCTTTTCTTGAGCAGTCCATCTATGTATGGCCAATAACTTCTATATTCCTATGCTATGAACCAACTGTATTTTAACCCCTGCACTGCCTGTGTCTCTGGACACTCCTTGCCTGGTTCTTCATTATATGGGGCTTTTCATTGCACAAAATTATTTTCCTAGCAGTAGTGCTTACATACTTTTTTTTTTTCTTTACTTCTAACGTATGATAATTTGTTTGTTTTTCTAAACTTTCCACTTTTTTGGGTTGCTGTGTCTTTAAAAACTGGTACTCATAGCAGCCATATTGGATAGAACATAGAACAGTATTCTGGACTTCTTATCTCTGTGTGTTTTGGAGGCTATAAGAGGGTTGAAATTGGTTCTAACCTCACATACTAATTTCCGGAGCCCGTGGGACCCCCTGAGAACAGGGAGTGCCTTTTATCAATGACTGGAGAGCCACTGCACCATTTTTTTAAATCAGAGAAACTACAGTTCCCAGCAGCCTGTTCTTCCTGGACTTCTTTGCAAGGGACCCTTAACTGACCCTCTTCCTTTCTGGATTTACTTTCAACAGAGACTGGTCTCTCCCTCCTTGCCATATTATCCCCTTGCTGTCAGATAAGGACTTGTTAATATTTATAAGAACTTTTACTCTACGTTTCTACCACTTTGACTATTTTACCATGTAGGGGGCCTTCTGATTATGTCAGAGCTTATGGGAGAGATAGTAAAGCTTAAGGCTTCAGGATTAACCCATTGCATCTCATGCCAGATTGGGGTTCCCAGGGATTTTTCAGGTACTCTGGCCCTCTTGCCCTGTGACTCCTCTACAAACTCTGGGGCTCTCACCCATTGAACAGCAGCCTGCATGATTTAAATCCCTATTTGTTTCAGTTCTATACCCTCATATTTTAAGGAAATTTTTGCTATCGTCCAATATGGAACACAGGTACCATGGGGTTGAGATCCTCCTTTGGAGGACAGATCTCATTCTCAAAAAAAAACAAAAAACAGGGTCTTGTGGGTTATGATGTGTTCTTCAAGGTGAACTAATGGCCAGAGCACTTCTCCTACTTTTAGATTCTTTATTATTTTTAATTTAGGAGGGTTACCATTACTGGGCTTCCCCTGGAGTGGAGTGACCAGTGTACAGGTGCTGTGTGGACTCTTGCAGCCCTGTGAAGACAATCTTGTAACCCAAGTTCTTCCTCCCACCAGAGTCCATCTAGGGCTTCCTTCACAATGGTAACCTGAAGATTAGTGACTAACCATTTGAGTGCATTGGTCCACTTTGTCCCTACTTGTACCTCCTCTTACAGGGGTTTTCCATCTGAGCCTTGAGGCTCTTGCACTGAATTATGGAGCATGGATGGCTGCATTGGGACTAGTTAACCCCTTCTCTGCTGTTTTATCCGGGTTGGGGCTTTTCCCTATAGGGGCCTGTCTCTTAGGTGTCCCACTCATGGTCCCTTGGGTAACTGGGTATTTTGGGGTACCTCATTTTTTGGGGTGCCTCAGGTGCGTGGCTCCTTTAATAAAGCTTCCCGCATCACCTCCATCTTTGCTCCATTGACTAATATAGACAAGCTTCTTTGGTACATATCTCTGCAAATCAGTGGGCTGTTTTTTTTCTTGTCTCCTCATGTACTTTCGTCTGGTTCATGTCCTGAGTGTCTTGGGGGTCTGTGGATGGAGTTGTAGGCATTGCTCTGCAATAGAGAAGAATAAATTACCCAGAATGCCCATTTTATGGGCCTTCTTCCGATTGGCAGTCGCCATTTTACTACACAGTGGCAGACTCTCCTTGCTCTGTCTCCAGATTAAACTGGTGCCTGCCAGATAATCCTCCCTAGAAAAGTCCATAAAGTACTTATTAGTCTGGGGAACTGATACTAGTGATTTTTTGCTAGTTTAGACAATACTCCTGTCAGGATGTCGGATTATAAGGGAAATGGGGCTAGAACTAAGACTAAGTACTCGGGGCGTCTCTGACTCCTTCGTCATGTCAAACAGGGCTCCCTCGAGAGTATTCTGGATCTCTCTGCCCCTCCTGTGCTGTGGCCCCAACTACTCTGCAAGCCCCTCCGGCACTAAACAAGAGCCAGCTTGAGTCAACTCATTGTTGTCCACTCTGGCCCAATTTCCTCTCTCCCAAGGGGTTCTTCAATCCTGGAAACCCCCTACTACTTAAGTATGTGGCCCCTAGATCAGAGTATGCCTGCACTCATAGTGGTCTCCTCTGAGGAGGAATGCGAGGAAGGGGAATATGAAGATTGGATTCTTTCTACTCGTATGGGGACTCTTATGAGGCAGATCCCCTCTTCCTTCGGCTGAGGAGATTACCAGGGCTATTCTAGAGACCCTCTAGGTCCCTGACATCTGATGAGGGGGGACATCCTCAGTGGATGTCTTCTAGAGACATAGGAAATCTTCTACAGTCCCCCCCCTCAATGCCACTCTTGATCAGATACTTCTGGATGAGTGGAAGACACCTGATGAGAGGTTATTTATCACCAAGAGGTCTTCTAGACTGCAACCTTAGGTTTTCTAGGCTGTACCCCTTTTCAGATGCAGCTTTAGTGCAGTGGGCCTCTCCCCCTCCTGTGATCCCCCAATTACCAGGCTAGCCAAGTCCACTGCACTGCCTTTGGTGGATAAGAAGCTCAATTCTTTCCTCATGGCTAATTTCACTGCCACTGGAGAGGGGTTGAGGCCTATTTTTGCCTCTGCCTGGATTAACAGAGCGGCTGCTGTTTGGGGTAAACGGATGATTGAAGCGGTCCATGCAGATGATTCCAAGGAGGAATTGTTTTTTTTTTTTGCCAACATGATGGAGGCTTTGTTTGAGGAGAAGACTGTGACAGGCTTCTGTTACTGTACGATGCACCTTATGGCTTAAGATTCGGTCTGCGGAGCAATCTTCCAAGAAGTCACTGGTTTCCTTACCCCTTCAGGGCAAGTCCATGTTTGGACCTGAGCTAAAGCAGATTATTAGTGATGCTTCTCAGGGCAAGAGCACTTTGTTGCCTCGGATTCCCACCAAACTTCCTGCTATGATGAGGAAACTGTCTTTTTTGCCCCTGCCAAACAAAGAAGCAAAGGCCGTAAACTTTGTAGGCCAAGAGCTTAGGTTTTCTAGGCAGAACCCCTTTTCAGAGGCAGCTTTAATGCAGTGGGCCTCTCCCCCTCCTGTGATCCCCCAATTTCTCTAGGATGGTGTGAACAAAGATCTCAGCTTGAGTTTCTTGAGGGTTCAGATTTCTGCTCTGTGTTTTTCCAAAGGTGTTCATTGAGGGGGTTGCTCATACTTTTCCTGCCTACAAGGCTCCTACGTCTCTGTGGGATCTTAATTTGGTTCTGGGTGTTTTGCAGAGGCCTCCCTTTGCATCCCTTGCCACCATTCCTTTGCAGCTGTTGACGTGGAAAATGACTGACTTTCTTCTGGCTGTGATCTCAGTCCACAGGGTTGCCGAGTTATAGACTGTCTTGCAAGCTGCCTTTTCACAAGGACAAGGCTGTTCTCAGAGACCACCTTAGGAAGAAATTCCTGAGAGGCTCAAAGTTCCACATCTATCAAGAGATTGTTGTGTCTTCGTTTTGTCCTGACCCAGGACAGATTTCTTGGTGGTTATTCCACAGGGTCCCAGGGCAGGTCAGGCTGCTTCCAAGGTCACTATTGCCTCTTGGATTAATTCTACCATTCATAGGGTGTACCAACTCAGGAAGAAACCTGTTCAGAGTTACAGCACATTCCATTAGGTCTGTTGGGGCCTCCTGGGCTTACAAGTATCAGGCAAACTTTTGCTAAACACTATAGCGTGGATGTTCTGTCTTTGGCTGAAGTCAACTTTGCAGGAATATCATTCACTCTTCCATCATCATTGCAATGCTGCCTGTCTAAGCACCTATTTTTCCATGTGCATTACTGTTGTTCAACTGATTGAGCCCGGTTGGCTCTTGTTTTTCTGGGCTGTGCACGTTTTTTAGTGTCCGTTGACACTTAGTTTTGATTTGGGCCGTTCAGGTTCTGGAAAGTCCTAGGGAACTCCAATATCATGTAGACAGGCTTGAGGTCCTCTCTCTCTTTCTTCCCACCTCTGGTAGCCTACTATTGGTATAGTCTTGGCTGTTAAATCTTTTTCGCTTAGTCCATATAGAACACAGGTCTCCTACCCAGAGAAAGTGACCTCTATTGGTCTCGCCTGTCTGGTTGTGGGAATTCTTCTAGGATCTTATTCTCACAGGAACTTCATTCTTCTCTGGCTGTCCCCGATTTAGTGTGGTTTACTCACATCATAACTGGAGGCGAGGCTGGGTTGAGCTGCAGAGGGAGCTGGGAGTCTCCACCCACAAGACCCTGTCTTTTTTGGAGAATGTGTTCTACCCTCCAAAGGAGGATCTCAACCCCATGTGTACCTGTGTTCCATATGGCCTCATATAAAAGGATTTAGCAGATAAGACTACAATCCTATTTTTGATTCTGTCATGGAAGACCTGTGATGCCCAGTTCTGAAGGAATTTAGAAAGGCGTGAGAAAAGAACTGAGAAACACTAGTATTAGACACATAAACATTAGCAAACATAAAACTCATTATTGATTCTGCCTTTAATAAATAAGTAGAGACCTTCCAGTCTACATCTAGCTCTCATGACTAGGGAGTGTGGTTATCATCCAAAATAGTCACACCTTTGAGCGTTTCTTGAACCAACACAAACCATGCTTTAGGGTAGTATCTGTTACTAACATCAGGAGGACTAGATGGTAGAAAGCGAGTCTTCTGAACGAAAAAATATTAGTCTTAAGTCTGTGGGTTCCTTAAAATCCTAGATATCTAACACCTAGAGGTGACAGGTATTGTATCAACTGTCCTGAGGATGGGTAAGCAGAGTAAATTGCCCTGATAATCAGCCCCGCACCCTCCTCAGAAAATGGACTGTGAATTCAAATTATACTCCTAACCATCAACATCCCCTGCCCACCAGCCTCCACCAGAAATAAGATGGACAGTGAAAAAAGGGGATAAGGGAGACAAATGCAGATGAAGAAAGTAGAAAATCATTTAGTACTGTCAAAAACCGTGAGATCACAACCAATATTGCAACAAACCCCAGTTGGGGTGAGAAATATGGAGAAGCCCGAAGTGTGTGTGTATACACATGTGTAGAAGACATCCCACATCACCTTACCATCTAGTAGCCATCAAAAAAGCACATCTTTTATATGGTAATCAAGTTCCCCCCAATGAAGCTAACAAAATCTCAGTCTGTATAAGACCAGTCCCTGTTTGTATAAAGAACAGATATTAAGATGTCTGTTACTTAAACATCTGACCAGATGTTAAAGTGGATCTATCACCCCTTTAAAATTTATGCTCATTAGTTAGAGAGTTTAATGAATAAGCTTAAAACGATATTTAAAAAACCCAAAAACAAATGTTATTTGTGTGGAAATTAAGGTTTAAAATGTGTCCTGTACCCTACTTCCAGGCAGACTGCTCTTGAAGTTCTGCCTCTGCTCCTGTCCCTCTACCCAGCATCCTCTGACGACGGAGGCGCTCTCTCTCTCAATCTCTGCCAATGACACTGCTCCAGCTTTGACAGAGAAAGTCTCCATCATCGAAGGATGCTGGGTAGAGGGAGGGGAGCAGAGGCAGTGCGGCAAAAACAGTCTGCCCGGAAGTAGGGTACAGGACACACTTAAACCTTAATTTTCATGCAAATAACTTTTTTTTTTTTTTTTTTAAATATCGTTTTAAGCTTATTCGGTAAATGATGTAACTAATGTGTGTGACACACGGCTACAGTGAAAATCTAGAGGTGTTAAATGCTGCTTCACCCAGATAAGCATTAGCTTTAACCCTTTCTTGTCCAGTGACGTGCTCAGACTGCCACACCGCACGGGAGCCCTGAATCGGATTGTAAAAAAAAAAAAGCCCCGTGGTCCTTAAGTGCCGGCCGCTCGCCGGTCCTTAAGAGGTGAGTGACCTGTTTCCTTGCCAGATTTTCGGATTCTACTAATAGTAGGTCGTCCAGTACAGCAGAATGTTATGCTCATAATTCTTAGGGGCTCTAAGGCTACTATTAACATCTTGGAGAAGATCCTTGGAGCCGAGGTCAGACCAAAGGGCAGCTCCCTTAATTGCCAATGCTGAACCTCGTAAAAAAATCTCAGGAATATTCTGTACCCGGCTCTCATTGGAATGTGGAAGTATGCTGTCACAGTTTGTTAAGACTCTCAGACGCAAAGTTAGGTAAAAACACAACTTTATTTGAAAAGTTAATGCAGCCCCGTAGGGTATAATACACGTACACACATATGTCTTTATTAGACAGGAATACAATACAAATAATAGCAATATTGGCTCTAACGGCCCTGCCAATATACCGGGCAAGGCAGCCAAGGAATGGGTACTCGTGAGGTGAGGCTCTACCGGCCTTGCCAAGATACCGGGCAAGGCAGCCACTAGACAGGAGACTAAGACTGGCTCTACCGGCCTTGCCAATACCGGGTAAGGCAACCCAAGGAAACAGGACAGGTTCTACCGGCCTTACCATATACCGGGCAAGGCAGCCAATTGACCGGAGATAACACTGGCTCTACCGGCCTTGCCAACACCGGGTAAGGCAACCCAAGGAATAGGACAGGTTCTACCGGCCTTACCAATACCGGGCAAGGCAGCCCATTGACAGGAGATAATGGCAACCACTCGCCTAAGTGATTGGAAGGTGGAATATCAGTCACTATGATGACAATGAGGCTAAGTCAGTAAGTAGGCCGCCAGCAGCAGAGATGGTGCAGGATGTGGCGCTAACCAGTGCTCTCACAGATGGAACGCCATAACACTATAGTAGCAACCAGGTGTGCATGGAGCAAACCAGTACCCAGTAATTGGAACGCATACAATACTGAGACTGCCGGGTGGCTAGAGGAACGAACCAGTACCCTGTACGTGGAACGCTAACAATACTGAGACAGCCGGGTGGCTAGAGGAGCAAACCAGTACCCTGTACGTGGAACGCTAACATAACTGAGACAGCCGAAGGTGAGAGGAGCGAACCAGTACCCTGTATGTGGAACACTAACATAACTGAGACAGCCGAAGGTGAGAGGAGCGAACCAGTACCCTGTACGTGGAACGCTAACAATACTGAGACAGCCGGGTGGCTAGAGGAGCGAACCAGTACCCTGTACGTGGAACGCTAACATACTGAGACAGCCGGGTGGCTAGAGGAGCGAACCAGTACCCTGTACATGGACGCTAACAATACTGAGACAGCCGGGTGGCTAGAGGAGCGAACCAGTACCCTGTACGTGGAACGCTAACAATACTGAGACAGCAAGGTGGCTAGAGGAGCGAACCAGTACCCCGTACGTGGAACGCTAATGATACTGAGGCAGCCAGGAGGCTGTCAGGCAACCAGTACCCGCGTACTGAATAACCGGCAAGATAGAAATCTGGAACGTCAGATGACTGAAGACGGACTGGACAGGAACCAGCAGATGGAAGCAGGAACCAGCATGCAGACGATCAACCGGAATCAGGAACAACGGCGGCGACTGGCAGCAGGAATCGGTGGTTCAACCGGAGGCAGGAACTACTTGACTGGAAACACTGGAACAGGTAGGATACAGGTCACAGGAACACAGCAGAGGCCCAGGATACTCAGGAACAAGGTGTAGACTAAAACAGCATAGAGACAACACGAAAGGGCAACCAAAGGGCAGCCAATGGAGAGCACCGTGATATATGCATCCTGGAGGTCTATCTTCGATAGGAAATACCCTGCGCGAATAGCCTGAACAGCAGAGGCTACAGATTCCATCTTGAATGATCTCTATTTTATCATAGTGTTGAGGAGTTTTAGATCCAGTATAGTTCTGGATCCTCCTATTGCTTTTGGAATGGTGAAGATCACTGAGTACCAACCTTGTCTTCTGTCTTCTTTTGGCAGTGGCTCTATCACCTTCAGAAGTAATTCTTGAACTGCCTTCCTCAATTCTAGGGCTCTTGTAGTATTCCTTGGAGCTTTTGAGATTTTGAATATTCTTTTGCGGGGAAAACGGTCGCATTCCAGCAGGCACTCTGTTTCCAATACTGCTGGGCGTAGGACCAAAAAGACTGAAGGAATACTTGGAGTGCAGCCTTTTATGTTTTCAGTGGTCCTACGCCACCTAGGGGGAGGAGACACTTTACCCATTAGTTCTATTCGGTGGCTAGGGACACAGAAGAAAAATAAGCTAAATGCCAGAAATCCTCTCTCTCAAACTGCTATGGTTTGAGAGATAACCTCCGCTTAAGTTCCTCTTCTCCTGATGTCAGCTGTAAAGCTGACAGAAGGAGATCCGTTTCGGCCGACACGAGGAGGCTCTTCAGCAGAGCAGCAATAGCTTGATTTAAAAAGAATTACTTCTTTGAAAAGGTCTAAAAATTGTGCTTGCAAACCAGGCACACTTTGTAGACCGTTCCAAAGAAGTATTTCTTTTTAAATCGTGCTATTGCGGCTCTGCTAAAGAGCTGCTTGTCAGTCCCCGGACCAGGATCTCCTGCTGTCAGCTTACAACTGACTTCAGGAGAAGTGAAGGGAGAGGGGAACTTTAACAGAGGATATCTCTGTAACAGATCATACTCCGTTACTGGAGCCCTTGTCTGGGCCTGAGACTGTTACACAAAGAACACACAAGACTGTGGACATTTTGCCCTGTTTGGACACTCCTTTGGGAGTATCTCAGGGTTTACGCCTGGGACCAATGCTTTTAATGTGTTTATTAATGATCTTAAAGTGAGTACTGAATGTGTGTCTCAATCTTTGCTGATGACACCATGTGAAGCAGGATGTTGTTTCTCTGCAAATATTTGGATATGCTACCTGAAGAAGTTTAATATAGATAAATGTCAGGTTATGTATTTAAACTGCGGAAACCAGATTGCTGCATATACACTAAATTGGAAAATACTTGGGAAAAACTTTTTTAGAAATGGATTTGGGACTACTGCTGTGTTATCACTCATCTACTGCAATTGCCAGTAGAGTATTATCATGTATAAAAAGGGGTATAGATGCAGGGTAATAAAATTCTACATTTTAATAAGTTCTAAACCTAATCTGGAACAGTTTCTCAACTTTGTTCCTGAAGTGTCCCTAATATTGTAAGTACTTGGTATTTCACAGCCTCGTTGAACAACTCAGACAGAAAGTCATTAATTACCCACCCGCGCTCAAGCAAGGAAATCCATTAAACCTGTACTGTGCACCATGGTTGAGAAAATCTGATACAGGGCTGTCCAAGTTCAGTCCTCAAGGGCCGCCAGCAGGCCAGGATGTAAGGATTTCCCTGATTAATCACAGGTGAGTTAATCAGTGGCTCATTCATTTTGATTGACTCACCAGTGCTTAAAGGGGAATGTTCACCCTCAGGACACCTCAGGTTGTCAATTTTTTTTTTTTTAATTTATTCTGAATACTTTATTAGATGATATTGTGTTTTAAAACTTGCCCATTCTGCATGTAAGCTGGAGCGGTCTCACTGGCAGAGATCGATGTCTAGCCAATGAGAGAGCTCCAGCTTACAGGCAGAAAGCCTCCGTCATCGGAGGAAGCTGGATAGAGGGAAGAGAGCAGAGGCAGAGTGATGGACTACGGTTACAGAGCAGTTAACAGCAGTCTATGCGGAAGTAGGTGCAGGGCAGCTTTTATCCCTTCAATTTCGGCCAAATAGAGCTTTAAAAAACTAAATTAATATACTTTTACACATATTTGCTATATAATCTATTATGGCTAACTTGTATAGGGGTGATAGATCCCCCTTTAACGACACACAGTATTTGTAGAAAACAGAGAGCACAAACCAGTCAACAATCCACCAGGGCCAGACTGGTCTACCGGGACACTGGGAGGTTTACCCAGTAACCAGGGCTGTCCAAAGTCAGTCCTCAGTGTACACTTATTTACATTTGGTTTTATTTTCACATTTCATTTGCTTTTAAGCCATTTATATATATACTTTGCTATGAAATATTGATACACTTCGAGGAGGCTCTAAGAGGCACTTTATCTTTCCTGTACACGCTCTGCAATATAACAAAAAGTAAAGGAGTTCTTCAGTCTGGCTTCTTACAATGCTTGTGTTAACTCTGAGTGCCAGAGGGGGTACGAAGTGTGTTATATCACAGAGCAGTACAGCATGTACCTTAACTCTTTGAGTGCTGCTTTTTGGCGGTGCTAAGAATACACTTTCAGGCCTACATAAAACTCTTCCTTATATTGCAGAGCGGCACAACATGCGGCCAGCATTGGGGGCGGGCTTGGGGAGAGCGCTGCCAATCATTCTCAACATCATTGTAATAGACCCTGGGCCCTTACATGGAACTTGGAGGAGTTGTAGAGGATAGACTATTTCCAAAAGACTGAAATACATGAACTATAACGGGCCGCAGGCTGGCTGCTACGCGGGAAACATATTCAAAAAAGCCCCATAGACTTTACGTGAGAGTAGGCAGCTTCCCAATTGGCCAAAGCCCTGGGTGAAAAGTTTAAAGGTCCCCCATAGAGTTAACATGGGGGAAAGTAGGCGGCCCAGGGATTGGTCAGTTAGCTGCCTGCCCAAAGGTTCTGATTGGCTGAGATGGCCATGATGATCTTGGCCACGATTGGCCATCTGATTCCAGACACCTGATTGGCCAGGGGTTGAAGTGGAATATTCAAAGATGCTTCCAACCCCTGGCCCATTGTGTGAAATGTGTATTCGAGTCCCTCAGCCCTTTGTCCTAGTGTTTGCCCTCCATCAGTCCCTTTGTCTAAATAATGTAATCATGTCTGGCCCTTTATATTATGTTTATACTATATGTCACTGTCTTTTGTCTGGTATTGTATCCTGATGTTGTTCACTGTGTATAAAAGAGCTGAAGTTTGTGAAATAAAGGGTGTTACTTTGGAACCTGAACTGCGTACTGTGTCTCTGTCACTGGGTGGTATCAAGAGTCTCTTTTTGGCCCCCATCCTAGGGAGGAATGCTGCAAGAATGACCGGCAAGGCAACCTGCTCATAGCCCCTTCAGGAGAGAGAAAACCCAGCACAACGGCCTAAGTCAATCCGCGGACTGAGGTGTCTGTTAGTCATCAAGATGGCAGCGCTCTTCTTCTTGCTACTGGAGATAAAAGGTAGCTTCCCCCCCCCCCCATTATAATGGGGCAAAATACTTCCCTCTCGTGGGGGGTACAAATCTGAGTGGCTAAGTTTTAATGTGAAAGTCCCATTTTAATCAGGGAAATCCATAAATCCTGGCCTGTTGGTGGCCCTTGAGGACTGAACTTGGACAACGGTGATTTAAAATATGGAGTACAATTTTGGGCACTTTTTTTTTTTTTTAATTAATATCGATATGATCAGGAAAAAGACATGGAACAATGAATCCCTTCATTGGAATGGTCTAAAACACTTGCTTGCAAACCAGGCACATGTTTTAGACCATTCCAATGAAGGGATTTGGGGTAAATAACGAAGTTGCGGCTCTGCTCAAGCGCCTCCGTGTTGGTCGACATGGATCTCTTACTGACAGCTTTACAGCTGTCAGTAGGAGACATCAAGCTTTAAATGCCTGTATTTCTCAAACCATAGCGGTTTAAGAGATACGTGCTTTTTTTTTGCATGTAGATCAGCTTTTTAAACTCTTCTAAATGAAAAAAACTTTTTTTTGGACACTACTAACCCTTTAAGGGGTTAAGGACTTGTGACGGTAATAGCACGTCCTGTACCATTTACTTAATACACTTCCACAGCAGCGATGCAAGTAAAAACGGGGGTCTGAAACGGACAGCTCCATTCAGACCCAAATGCGGCACGCCGGTACATGTAACAGGTCCCGTGTACTGTCACGTTGGAAAGAATCAAAAAACGTAACTGCTGGTCCTTGATGGGTTAAGACAACTTTACAGTAAGGGTGTAGATTTGCAATGGGAGACTGCAGCAATGTACTGGTAGACCAGTCTATCATTCAGAGGCTTAAAATACTTGTATAAATCAAGTGGCAGTGTGTGTTAGAAAGGTATGGAATGCAGTTTAAAAGGTTAATATTACAGAGGAAGACAGCACAGTCTGTTGCCCTTAGCTGATGTCATCTAATTCTTCCAGATCACCAAGCACTAAGGTCAAGGTTTATAAGAGCAAACCATAGTTTTTATGGAGTAAACCAACTGTACCATAGGGGTCAAATAAAAACTTCCTAAACTCCCATGCATTTGCAGTTTTTTTCTTAACCCTATGGATACCAGAGATGTCTTCTTGCATTGGGAGATCTCCCTAGACCATTCAATGAGTTATAAGCCCAATTTATTTAAACAGGAGCCCTTGTTTTAATCCAGAACAACTCCAGTTTGCTTCTATCAATATGTGATTAACACTTTTCATTAAAATAAGAGCCTTATCACATCCGGCCGTTACTCATCTGAGTGCCAGAGGGCTAAGCAACGCATCCCAATGCACTTAAACGGTTCAGGCACTTCAATAAATACCACGCTGTAAAGACATTGTAACATCCGGGTTCCATTCCCCTCACACCAAGCACAAAACGCGCCAACACACGTGGTCTGCCAGTCCCGCCTCCCCTAAGTGTATCCGCTGTCATGGCGCTGGAATCTGTGATTTACAGCAGAGGGTTCCTGCAGGTCCTAAACCAGCTTCTTCTGCCGCACAA
Source organism: Rhinophrynus dorsalis (assembly GCA_037306005.1). Lineage (NCBI taxonomy): Eukaryota > Metazoa > Chordata > Amphibia > Anura > Rhinophrynidae > Rhinophrynus > Rhinophrynus dorsalis. Next base: position 523,230,315 of record CM074721.1, on the reverse strand, counting down.
GACGGAGTATGACCCTGTCAACACGGCGCAAGGAGGAGTCGAAGCCATTCGTACTATGAAGGTATATAGGACGTTAAGGAACGGAACTGTCAAAGGAGTTGGCATGGAAGGGGCGGGGTTTTACGGAGGCGTGACAGTAGAAGTTTCTCCACAATAGTCGCAGTATAAAGTGATGGGCGGTGCTCGGTAGATAAGTGGGCGGGGTTATAGAGTTAGCGGGAACTGTAATAAAAGCTCGTCATAGGGGTGGGGCTTAGAGCGGTGAATGAAGACTATAGTAGAGAGCTCTGGGTTAGCAGACTTTAACACAAGTGGGCGGAGCCTACATTAGGACTGCGCTGGTGAGATCGTGGAGCTGCTTTTAGGGGCGTGTTGTAATTGCAGTGGGCGGGTAAACTGGATGGTTATTGGTGGATTTCAAGGCCATTGACTGGCCTGATTATAAATCAGTGGGTCACATGTAAAGGGAAACTAACATACATATAAAAGTAAAATAATATGAAACGGGTTGTTATAATGTTTAACTATCACTCGCAGCTATACTTGAGAATGCCTAGGAGTTTGAGTCACATCTCATGGTGGAGGGCCAAGCAGTCCGGTGTTTTCTACTATATGATTTACATCAATTTCCAAATTAGTTCACTTATACCAGAAAGACAGAAGTTGAAGTCATTCTGAGTGTTTAAAAAGTAATAGAACAGAACTGTAGCATGTTAAAGGCTTCTTGAGGACTGTCATCTCTTGTTCAGAGGACACCTTGACATTCTTGGGAATGTTAACCCCTTAAGGACCCATGACGTGCTAGGACCATCATGGGTGAACTTGCTAAAAGGACTCTTGACGGTCCAGGCTCGTCATGGAATTCAGGACATACCATTAACCCCTTAGTGACAGACTGCGTGCACACGCAGCCTTCACTTAACGCCCGGCTAACTTTTTTTTTTTTGGCAAATGAATCCGGAGTCCCCGAATGGTGTGCAGCCGTGCTGGGACCTGGATTTCCGGGATGTACAGGTACATCCTCTGTCACTAAGTGACAGTTTTTGCGGGACGTACCTGGTAAGTCTTTTGTCGTTAAGGGAGTTCAGAACACGTTAGTGAAAAAGTGCCCTGTGGTCCTTATATGCTGGCCACCTCGGTTGAGGGTTAATATAATGTCCATACCTCCCAACATTTTAAATAGCGAAAATGGGACACTTATGTTTTAGTAAGTGTTGCTGGGGGAGTGGATTTTGGGAGAGCTGTTACCGGAGAAGGTATCAATTGCCTCATAGCCTATTGACCGCTCTTAATATAACTGAATAAATTATTTACAACTAGACCATACTGATGTTTAAACCATAAAGGTTTGAGAGATAAGACTTACATTGATGTAATTATTTTTTTAATGCCTACAATATTAAAGAAACTTAAAATTAAACATTACTATCCCATTTAATGTCCAAATTAGTGACAATTCTACCAGAAAGGCAGAAGGAGAAGTCCTGCTTGTCTTGTCACCATAGTAACCCTCATGAATATGTACCACACACCAGTTCCACTTCCCTTTCTATATTTGAATGAAATGTGCTGACCTGATTCTGTGATTCAGACAGATGTGAGTAATGCACAGGAGGCAAAAGAAGCAGCGATCTCCTCTCCACAGAAGGAAGGTGACTTTTGTGTTTGGAGAGGCTAAAAAGTCCTAGAAGTTAACTGAAATAATGAGCTTTTAGCCAAGTTTCATTGCCCGATAGCACACTGTGAGGCTGATTTACTAAGAAAAGTGGTGCAATCCCCTCTCAAAAAGCAGATGATGCTTTGCTACACAGGCCGTCGCACGCGGTCTTCCAGCCCCGCCTCCTGGGAAGTGTCTGATGTCATAGCTCTAGTGTCGGTGATTTACAGCAGAGGATCCCTGCACGTCCTAAACCAGCTTCTTCTCCGCACAAGACTGAGTATGACCCGGTCAATGGAGTGCAGGAAGGAGTCGAGTCCAACCGTAGTGTGAAGGTAAAAAGGGCGCAGGGGACAGAGCTGGTGGAGGAGCGGAAGGTACAGGGTTTATGGAGGCGTGACGATAGAAGTATTGCTGCAGAATTTTTGCAGTATAAACTGATGGGCGGTGCTTGGTAGAGGAGTGGGCAGGGTTATAGAGCCAGTGCAAACCATGGATGATAATGGATGGTGCGTCATGGGGGGTGGGACTTCAAGTGAATATTACAGTAGAGAGACTGGGGTTAGCTGAGGACTTTAGCAAAAGGTGGGAGGTGAAAGCTAGGACTGCATTAATGAAGGCATGGAGCTGCTCTTAGGGGCGTGTTACAGTGGCATTGGGAATCCCTTCATTGGAATGGTCTAAAATGTGTGCCTAGTGTTCAGGCCTAGTGTTCAGGCACACGTTTTAGACCATTCCAATGAAGGGATTCCGTGTAAATAACGAGATTCCGGCACTTCTCAAGCGCCAGCGTGTCGACCGACACGGATCTCCTTCTGACAGCTTTACAGCTGTCAGTAGGAGAAATCAAACTTTAAACGCCCGTATCTCTTAAACCATAGCGGTTTGAGAGAGATGTTTTTTTGCATTTAAATCAGCTTTTTAAGCTCTTCTAAATGCAAAAAAGTTTTTTCAGACATTACTAACACTTTAAAGCGGAGCTACCATGTCACAAAATGTTTAGCTTAATGAAGTCCCCTTCTGGCGACTATCTGCTTAGTAGCGCTAGTTGTCAGAATTATTACATGATTTAATAGATATATGCTGTATTCCCCAGCTGTCAATAGCATGGAGCGTGGACATCTTGCCAGATTGACATCCGCGCTCCTGCGCTGTCAGTCCCAGCAAGATCCGGCTGGCTCCTAGCAACGCCTCCTAGAGCCAGCTGCGACTGACAGGGTAGGCTTGTGGTCATTCTGGCAAGATGTCCGCACTCCGTGCTACTGACAGCTGGGGAATACAGCAAATATCTATTAAATCCGGTAATAATTCTGGTGACTAGCGCTACTAAGCAGCTAGTCGCCAGAAGGGGACTTAGTTAAGCTAAACATTTTGTGACATGGTAGTTCTGCTATAGATATAGATCTGGCTGCCTTTGTTTCATGAATGTTGTGTGTCCTTGAGGGTAATATAATAGAAACTGGATATGGCTTTGCAATGCGTTGCAAACATATCTAGCAGTCAACTGGTTGTAAGCCCAATGGGGATTATTATTTGACTACTATAATGCAGTTGGTAAGTTTCAGAATTGCTTCTGTTAGTCTTTATACCAATGTCCCAATAAATCTGGAATTTCCTTTCTTTTAAATATGTTCCTTTCGAATTCCACATATCTGTGATTGGGGAGGTCTGTTTGAGTCTTTTTAGTTATGGAGAGTTCCTTGATCATTGTTCTTCAGGTTCGTGGGGCTCCGGCCATCGCCATTGTGGGGGTCCTGAGCCTGGCAGTGGAACTGAACACTCTGCCCCTGAAGAATGTGGCTGAACTTGTGGAATTTGTCCGGGACTCTCTGGTTCACCTGGTCAATGCCCGTCCCACGGCTGTAAACATGAAGAGAGCAGCAGATGAACTAAATGCATTCCTGGCACAGAAGGCGGTGCAACCAGGAGTCACTGTGCAGGAATTAACTGAAAGGTGCGTATAGGTCAGATCCTGGAGGGATCGCGCAAGGTCTAGTCTGTAATTTCTGTGACCACTCCCACTTTTCACTACTGTGTGCGTGGCTAGCATAAGAGTCTCCCCTTCCTGTTAGGGTCCCTAGGCCAGAGGTAGGACACCTGTGGCTCTCCTGCAGTTGGACACTAGAACTCCCATCTTACCTAGCCAGCCTTTGGCTGGAATGAGATGAAAGGAGATGCAACAGCAGAAGCGTCACAATAAGGTCTGTTTAATTGTGGAATTCTTTGCCCAAGGAAATGGTGATGGCAGATACAATGTTTACATTTAAGAGTAGTTTATAAAAATTTGTAGCAAAAGGATACATAATGGGTTTATACTGTGTATTAGTTCGTTAAACAGGAGGTTCTTATTTTAAAGTCAGAGAATGGTTATGTAATTCCAATTTTCTGGGTTTTACAGTGCCAAAGGTTGAACATGATGGACATGTGTCTGTTTTAACCTTATTTACTATGTAGTTTGCCTGCCTCGCCTTATCTGGTCTATATCTCCCACTGGATCCTAGAATTATCCTTTATCTCCCTGCAGTGTGATCCAGTGGGCAGAGTCTCTCTTGCAGAAGGATATTCAGGACAATCGCATGATCGGGAACTTAGGTGCACAGCACATCCTGGATAACACAAAATCCACCGATGGTGTCTGCGTGCTGACCCATTGTAACACTGGTGCACTGGCAACCGCAGGCTATGGCACCGCACTAGGTAAGACCCCTTGCCAACAGAGTAGAAACTATGGCATGCACACAGGTCTCCCACACTCTCTTGATCATGATTACTAGGTGTTTTGATCTCCTACTGTTTTTACTGCAGACTACTGGGGGCACGCACTATGTGTCTGTAGCCCACCTCCAGCTCTTAATCCTTGTAGTGGCACTCTAAGGGTTGAATGAATGAATATGTTTATTTATATAGCGCCACAAGTGAACGCAGTGCTTTACAATTAAGGGTTTCTGTTTCCCGGTGTCCTTTTAAAATGTTGCACACTCTAATGCGAGAAAGTAAATGGTGCATTAAGCATGTCACTGGGATGAAAAGGGTGACATGAGAATCTCACCCGCATCAAAAGGGCGACATTCTCATGTTGCACTCATTTCAGCGCCCGCATATCTTTATGCACGACATGACTGAGCTCTCTCGCCCAGTACTCCCTCACCGCTCACCTCTGGCGTACAAGGTGACTCGAAAACAGAATGTAGTTTGGTAAATCCTGTTGCAGGCTCCTGTCTGCTCACACACAGCACCCCCGCTGGCAGCTCACTGCACTGCGCCAACAGCTCTAACTTTACTGAGAAGTCAAGACTTCTCCCAGCCAGTGGTAATAAATCATTTACACCGCAGTCACCCTGTCCTAGAGGAGGACCATCCCTGGGAGAACTCTGTGACTTCTCAGTAACGTTAGAGCCGTTTGCACAGCGCAGTGAGCGTTCATTAACAGGAACCCATGGCACGCCTCCCCAGTGTGTGAGCAGATAGGAGCCTGCAACAGGATTTACTGAGCTACACCCTGTTCTTGTCACCCAAATCCTTGTACTCCAGAGGGGAGCGGGGAGAGAGCTCAGTCATGTTGTGCATTAAGTTATGAGGGAGCTGAAATGAGCGGGACATGAGAATCTAGTCCTTTTGATGCGGGTGAGATTCTCATGTCGCCCCTTTTCATCCACGTGACGTGGTTAATGCGCCATTTTCTTGCTCGCACTAGAGTGTGCGACATTTTGACAGTGAACCATATTCCCCAGAATCCTCTGCCAGCCTCCAGTTGTTGTTGTTAGACTACAACTCCCATCATCCTCAGCTGATCTGCAGTTATTGCCTTACAACAACCGCTGACTACAGTCTCGCTCCTTGTTTATGTAGTTCTAATACAAATTTGTATAATAATTTTATACTTGGAAACCCCTCCCTGGAAGTCCTAGTTTGCCCCTACTGGAGTCAGGTATATTTACCACTGCAGTTGCCTACCCAAGCACCCCATCTTTCTGATTTTGCACATGACCCCAGTGACTAGAGTTGTGCTGTTTTCTTTTCTTCTCCGTATCTATTATTTCTAGGACTGATGCACCCACCTGCTTCTTGTAGTTTTCACTTCTCTGTTAGGTAGATGAGGAGCTCCCCCTGCTGTTTTGTCATTGCGTTGCCACATAGTGTATATTCTGTGCAGGCAATGCTTTGTGTTATTGACCTTCCAGAGTGGTGGGTTGCAATCCTTACACTTGTTGTCTACAGGGCAGGGTCTACATGTCAAGCGTTGCAAGCCAAGGCACCCTATGTATTCTTTGACACTCTCATGGTCGCACACCCTGCTTGTTATGTAACACAGCTCCAACTGTTGATTAGTAAAGAAAATACCCTTATAATATATGCAGAAATTGTGTTAAAATAAGACATTACTATCACTTTAATACATGCCAAGCCTACAGTGCTTACTTACCTCCCATTTCCTATGGTCTCCTCACATGGGGGAGTGGTTGGGGTGTCACAAGGCCAGCCCACATAGGCGTCAACGGTATGTGGTTGGCTTGCAGCCACTTGGGTCAACCAATTATTAGAGGTTACAATGAGCAACTCCATAGGATGCTACAACCTTAAAGTGATCGCAGAATGCATCCAAGTTCCAGCATTCTGCATTCAGGCGTGTTCTGAGACGGAACTGGAAGTTTGAGCAGCACCCCTGTGGCAGTTGGTTTTACAAATGTGCGTTTAGACAGTGTCATTAAAGCGGGGAAAAATGATATACCGACTGAGTAGTTTACTTTTTGTACACTGATATTTTTCCTTTTTTTAATCTCTCTATTCCGTGAGTAGGCGTGGTGCGTTCCCTCCATGCCCTTGGCCGTCTCTCACATGTGTTTTGCACAGAGACCCGTCCCTACAATCAGGGCTCCAGGCTCACAGCCTATGAACTGGTGCATGAGAAGATCCCAGCCACACTGATCACTGACAGCATGGCTTCTGCTGCAATGAGAGATCGCAATGTCACCGGTAAGTGTCATCTTAGAAACTCATAGTTCCATATGTACAAAAAAAAAATGAAACTATTTACAAACCTATTCAAGGCAACAAAATCTCTGGGGAACTCTACTCAGAGATCTGAGCAAAAGTCATGGAGGCATCTGTTACTTTTAAAGTATAGGCACTTTCCTCTATAACAAAGGCAAGGATTTTTTTACAATAAGGACCGCAAATATGTAGCATTCTTTTCCTCGAAAAGCTTTGTTGGCAGATGCTATAGAGGCTTTCAAAAATATCCTTTTAGCGAAGGACAATGCAGATATAATGCTTATTCAGGGAGCTATCGGGCTGACTTTTGGAGCCAGGAGGGAATTTTATAACTCATTTAGGTCGTAAGTGAAAATGACTTTGATTACATTTTTTTTGTGTAGTTTTTTTTCTTTTTATTTCTCCTCCTTTCCTCTTGATCAACACAAGACCTAACTGGAATGGCTTCAATGGAATTTGTCTCAATTTTTTTTTTTTCCCCTGGATCGGCAAGATTGAACTTGATGGATTCATAATTTATTTATTAACTTTTTTTCAGCATTGTCCGCTATATTTCTTTGTAATTGTGGTGCACACCAACTGCACTACCGGGAACCAATTAAATTCCCCACTAATTTTTAAAGGGGATCTATCACCACAGTACAACTGTGTTTTTAAACGTTAGATAATCTAGCGATTAGGTGGAATTCTTGAATAATTTTTTTTTTTTTTTAAATCCTATTTTGGTGAAAATTAACGTTTCTAGACTGCACTTTCGGATAGACTGCGGGGATCTATACCCGCAGCCCGTTTCTCTGCCTCCGCTCCCCTCCCTCTATCCAGCCTCCTCCGCTGACGGAGGCTTCTGTCTGTAAACTGGAGCGCTCTCATTGGCAGAGATCGATATCTAGCCAATGAGATCGCTCCAGCCTACATATAGAAGCCTCTGTCATCGGAGGAGGCTGGCTAAAGGGAGGGGAGCGGAGGCAGAGAAACGGGCTGCGGGTATAGATCCCCGCAGTCTATCCGGAAGTGCAGTCTAGAAACGTTAATTTTCACCAAAATAGGATTAAAAAAAAAAAAAAAAAATTCAAGAAATCCACCTAATCGCTAGATTATCTAACGTTTAAAACACATTTGTACTGTGGTGATAGATCCCCTTTAACTGGAGCTTTTAACCCATTGAATGCTAGAATTATTCCAATGCAGTGGAGACCACTGGCATTTAAGGGTTAAAAATCCAATGTAAAATCAACGTAAATCTGGGGAATTTTTTTTTCTTCTTCTCTGTTGTACAATTTGTCAATTATTGTTCCTCTAACCCTTTACGCAAATGACTCACAAGTGTCCAGTAGTTCACTTTTCTTTGTGCTGTTATTATTGCTGACTGTTTCATGATTATCTGTTCGTCACGATGAGCCACTTTCCCCTTTTTATTCACAGCGATCGTTGTTGGAGCAGACCGAGTGGTCGCTAACGGGGACACAGCCAATAAAATCGGGACCTACCAGTTGGCCATCATTGCCAAACACTTCAACATTCCCTTTTATGTGGCTGCGCCCAGCACGACCTGTGACCTCAGTCTGCCAACAGGTGACTGCATTGTCATTGAAGAGAGGCCCAGTCATGAGCTGACGGATATCAATGGAGTCAGGGTGGCAGCACCAGGTGAGGAGATGGGCACCTCTCGGCTGATAGTGGCCCCATCACCAGATCTGCTCTTCCGGGATCAGAGCTTGCGATGAAGTCGAGGGTGCATTGCAAGTCTCGGGGGGCCAATGTTGGGTTTGAAAACTGACTCCCAGGGCTCCTTCATTGGTCACACAAGAAACGACTGAACCCCTGTATTGCACCTCAGCCTCAATGGGCTGTGTGCACAGTCCCCATAGACCCTCTGCTTCGGGCTTGAAATCCCAACATAGAAGGTCTGTGGATGCGTCCCATGCAGCCTGTGAAACTGAGAACTTCCAGGTTACATTCCAGCTGAGGGAGATCCGTTTTCTGATCCCTGCAAAAGACTGACCAGAACCATTTTAGGGCAGCCCTGGGCTTTTTTTTATTAAAGGAGAATGAACACGTCATAAGCCCACACCCCAGTCTTACTATGACCAGAAAATCCTAATGGCCACTATGAATTTAGCCATTATGTGTTTGTTCAATAGAAAACCTCTTCAATCAGACCTGGGTGTCGTGTAAGGCGGACACATTACCGTTGATAGCAGGACAGCAGGATACAAACTCTGACCACTGCACATAGTGATCTTAGCCCTTTAAGGACCAGAGGGGTCTGCAACACAATGGTCCTTAAACAGTTAAGTAGGCTCATGCATGCTTCCTGCCACAGTCCAAAAAAAAAAAAAAAAACTGCTAGCAACTGTCATGGCCGCCTCCATGGACATGACATTAAAGGAATAGTAAAGTTTCAAAATAAAAGCAGATACAATTAATCTTCATATTATTTGGGCCTTGGAGAGTATTATTTCAATACTGTCCCTTTGACAGGTTTTTCCTTGTAATCACTGAAGATTGTCCCTCTCTGTGATCCATCCTGACAGTCTTGCTGCTCTGAGGTGAGCAGTGTTTTATATCAGTAAAAGGGTTGGGAGGGGGATACTTTATCATTCAGTTACTCTTGAACTACAACTCTGACAGTAATTAAATAACACTTTCCATGGCCTAAATACTATGAAGATTAATTGGAGCTGCTTTTATTGTGAAACATTACTAACCCTTTAACTAGGACCTTATTAAAGCTGGCATCTGCTGAGGCAGTGATGTAGATCTTGTTGAATTTCGTAAACATGTGGACTGAAGGCCATGGGTCTGCTCTATGATCTGGTCTGCCACAGCCTGATGCCTAAGGGCCCAGGAGGTATTCATGGGTCTTGTACAATGAGCTGTAATCCAGGAAGGCACTGTTTTTTGTTTTGGGGGGGGGGGGGTTTGTTTTGTTTTGTTGTTTTTTTTTTTTTAAGATTTAAGATTAGAGGCTTGCCTTATAGTAGATTTAATCTGTGAGGCAACTGTGGACTTGCAGATGGGTTGTCCTTTCCGAAGACATTATGGAGTGACAAAAAGTGAAGAACTTTGATATTTTTTTTTTTTTGGACTTAATATTTAAAGCGAAACTATCCCCCCTAAATAAAGCCCCCCCCCATAATTAGACATATAGTGATAAGTTTAGGAATATTAGTATTATCCAGTATAAGTCCAGCGTTATTAAGAAATCCTTCTTCTTCTGAGACTGACGGGCAGGCTACTTGCTTTAGAGGCATCTCGCTCCTGCACTTCCAGTCCCGTCCTGTTACCTTAAGGTACAATGAAGAAGAACGATTTCTTAATAAAGTGGTACTTCTGCTCGATAATAGTACTATTTCTAAGCTTATCGTTATATGTCTAAAAAGTTGTAAAGCCTGTGTACACGGACCAACACTGGCAGCGCTGCAATCATGCTCAGTACTCTACTGCGCATGACGGCTTCTGACAAACCTCGTTAGAGAATTATAATATAGGATTACTAGTTGAAAAGCCCGTGTACACCTTACACAGTGCCACCCAGCAACCTCGGCTGGGGGCCGGACCTTGTTGGCCTCGCTGCAGTCATGTGCAGTACTGATTGGCCGAATGCGCCGCGACTGATAACAGAGTGGGGTCCTCTGAATTCAGACTGTAGTCCTTTCTGGGACTGCTACGGTCTGAATTCGGAACGCCAGCTCCGTTATCAGCAGCGGTGCGGGCAGTCTCTACTGCAAATGACTGCAGTGCGCACGGCCATCTCTACTGCGCATGATGGCTTCTGACAAACATACTTAGCGAATTATTATAAAGGATTGGGGAGGGACTTTATTTTGGGTGATAGTTCCGCTTTAAGGTACCTACCAACATCCAGGAAACCGTTGTTTCCCCTTCCTGTTACAAGAGTTAGAACACAAGGAGAGAAAAATGTATTACTGGTTAATATGGAAGGCAGAGTCCAACAGGTTGAAATGCAGGAACCATAAGGTGATATGCATGACCGCACTCTTCTGGCTGAGGAAATGGCTGTTAGACAGTTTGGTATGTGATATGCTTGAGGGACACTGAAAACAATGGTTCAAAGGTTTTTGTTTTGTTTTTTTACAAAACATAGAGAACCAAATTTAAGTCCCAAGGAGTTATCAGACCTTTGTAAGGAAGAATTGTGTGTATTACATCCTACAGAAAACATGTGGGATGTCTGCTATAGTGTATTAAAAAAAAATACTGCTGAAACTTCAGTTTGGACTTTCAAGTAACTGACTTTGTCCCTTTTCTAATGTAGCTTGAATAAATGCCAGGAAAAGAGGTAAGTTGGTCTGTTACATGTGTTCTGGACTCTGTGATAGATCTTAGAGGAGACAGATTTTAGTGTTTTCATCAGTGTTTGCATGATCTTGTCAGAAAAGCCCTTGGAGTTTTAGCATTGTGGCTTCAAGTTCTATGTCAGTGATGCAAGACTTGGGATGCAGGGTAGGATCCTGAGAGTGTATGCCTGGCATTCCTCTTCAAACTCCATGGTTCCACGTTTGATAGCTCCATCAGGGTGTGATACCATTCTGGAGCTCGGAGAAGGATTTGCACTTTTTCTTTCTTGAGGTTTGCAAGATCTTTGGGGATCAGTGCCAGTGGAAGAAACATACACCAGACTGAAGTCCCAACAGATTACCATTGCAACTGTTGCTGATGGCTCTACTGGTCCATACAGTTGTGAATGAGGGTCTGAAGATTGCCAACAAGCTGAAGAAAAGATCATAAAGGGGAATTAATCTTTCTGTTCAGTGGATCTTTAAAACTGCTGCATCTTGGACTATTAAAGTATGTCTCACGCGTCTAGACCCTATGGCATCTGCTAAAGGAGCGACCATTCATTTATTGGGTATCCTACTGAAATGTCGTTGCCTATATGCCGACCATCAAAAGAGCGTCATCAGAATGTTGCCTGCATCAAAAGTGAGACATTAAAATGTCGCTCGCTTAGGGGTCGTTCCGCCAGGTAGACACACAGCCATTATAGTAGCTCCAGTTTCTCAAGCAAAAAATGACAGTAGTGTAGGAAAAATAAGAACATAAGACTCACATTTATATGGTGCTTTTAACACCCTGAATGCTATTTTTATGGGTTGACCAGTTTGCTTTCTGGGTTTATCAATTCATCTACAACAGTTGTTCATGTACTGAAAACAATGTAGGGGACTTATTCCCTCTTATAAATATAATTTTATTGGGGCCTTCTAGTTGTTGCAGGTCAGAGAAGAGTTTCCAGAATTGCCTTTATGAGGAATTCAGTCTTATCTGTATACTGCTCTTCCAAATGATCTGATTTAGATACAGAAAGAAGCATATCTACTTGCTCCCTCGCTTTCTGGAAAGATTTCATTCCTTTCTTCTGAAGACATTTTGTCCATAGGAATAGAGGTATTTATATCTGGTTTTGAGGAGGCTGTTATTTTCCCTGATCAGTTCAGCCTCAAAACATGAATTGTGTCTGGTAAAGCATTGATGGTGTGGGACTGGTGATTAGCCAAGTCCAGGTTCCACTGAAGCGGTGGAAAACGGGAACTGTGCTGCTGAGATACTGGGTATAGCTACGGTAGGACTAGTAACTGGAGAAGATGCATAAAAGGCACAAAAATATGTTCTGTTAGGTTATGTTTGAAACTTAGGCAGGTGAAAAAAGGTACAATAGCAGGGACGTGTTTGTTCCTTTTGGACTTAGTCTACCTCCCTGGACTCTGACATGGTGACTCAGTCACCTAAAGAAAAACTCAGCAGGGAGAAAGACATGAGAACTAGACTGTATACCACTTCATACTGAGCTGAGTGAGAGCCTTATAATAATGGGTGTCCCTGCTGTAAGAAACCCTACGATAGGCCACAGTCAGAACATAGCAACATTCCGCAAACAGATAGGCAAAGAGATATAGAGTCAACATTATGTTGGATGAGAATATTATATTTACCCAAAGAAAAACCTCTGTGTTCCTCTGCTGGTAAAGAGAGAAAACATAGATAAGTAGGAGATGCTGAAAGTCAAATGGATCTTATAATATGGGAATGAAGATGCTCCTGAATAATAATGTCTTGGCAACGTTCTCGTCTTTAGAAACCAATCTTTTCTAGGCCGCAGGGCAGTTTTCAAATCTGGCCATGAGGATAGGCTGACGTTGCGATGCAAGAAGCAGAAAAATTAGGTATGATCTCTTAAAGCTCCAGAACCAAGGAAGGCCAACATGGTAAAAAGCAAACTGACAAGACATAAGACTATACAGTACTTGTGAACAGCTACTAGGACTAAAGACTTGTAGGGACTTATATGGCAAAATAGAGTATTATGTGTGAACACTGAGTTATGTAAGCTTAAAATGGAACTATCACTTATATGTAAGTGCCACACCAATTTTTACTATAGCGGTTAACATTGAAATCCTTTTATAATCTTTATTAATTGCCTGCAATATTTAGAAATATAAGTTCTTGTGAGACTCCCCGCGAGACGACAGAGCAGACATCTTGCTGAAGAGGGATCTGTGTGCCTGTGCTGTCCGTCCCTGTCTCCTCACTGATTGGCATGTAACCTAAGGGGGCCTGCATAAAAAAGGTGTAGATGCAAGGAATGCTAATAGTATCCTAGCTCTGTATAAATCCTTGGTTAGGCCCCATCTAGAATATGGAGTACAGTTTTGGACGCCAGTTCTTAAAAAGACATTACTGAACTGGAAAAGGTGCAGAGACTTGCAACAAAACTGATAAAGGGACTGGAGGATCTGAGTTATAAAGAGAGACTAGCCAAACAGAGAAGAGATGTCTAAGGGGTGAAATACATTCAAGGTCAATACAAAGAACTAGCCAATTAATTATTTACGCAAAGAGCTGAGCTAAGAACAAGAGGTCATCCATTAAGACTAGAGGAAAGGCGCTTTGGACTAAAACAAAGGCAGGGATTCTTTACAGTAGGGGCGGTATTCCTATGGAATTCTTTGCCTCAGGATGTTGTGCTTGCAGATAATGCAACTGCTTACAAAAAAGCAACGAATGCCTATCTAGCACAGAACAATATTGAAAATTATGACAGATGGCTTCAATGCAGATAGGATATTGATCCAGGGAAATATCTGACTGCCATTTGAAGTAAGGAAGGAATGTTTTTACCCACTTGGGGGTAAATTGGAAATGGCTTCAGAGGGTTGTTTTTTTGTTTTCCTCCGGATCAACAGGGTTGATTTTGGCACAGGCTGGACTTGATGGACACATGTCTTTTTTCAGCCTCGTCAACTATGGTGCTATAAGTTGAATTGTACTGCACGGTACAGACACGGATGGACAGCGCAGGCACACAGATCCCTCTTCAGCAAGATGTCTGAGCTGTCTTCTGGAGGTGAGTCTCATAAGAACTTACATATTTCTAAATAATGCCAGCACTTATTAAAGATTATAAAAGGATTTCAATGCTTACCGCTACACTAAGATATGAGTGCCCCCAATTAATTCTAAGTGATAGTTCTACTTTAAAGACAGGTAGCCTATATTAAGGATGTTTGTCAGAAGCCGTCATGCACAGTACAGACTGCCTGCGCCGCGGCTGGTTCAGAGTGGGGCACTCCAAATTCAGACTGGAGTCCTCTCTGCGCACCCTCCTGGGACCAAGCAGTCAGGCGGGGAGCGTTCGGCCAGTCAGTACTGAGCGTACACGAACAGAGCGCAACCACCTCACAAATATCCGTTGGACCTTCAAAACTTAAAGTGGATAAATACTCACACTTTCCAAATGGAGTAGCTGGTAGATGTTTAAACCAGCTCAAGCAAACGGGGAAACATAAACTGCCCTGATACAGTTATCACCAAGAAAAATCGGATCCTTAATCTCATAAAAATATTTATTAAAAAATAGCCTTATAATAGAAAAACTGTATTATGCATATAACAATTAAATAAGCCTAATAACGTGTTTCGGGGTACTACCCCTTCCTCAAATTATACAGGCAATGAAATAAAATCATTGACGGATATTTGTGAGGTGGTTGCGCTCTTTCTGTTCGTGTATCTCTTTTATTTCAAGGATCCCAGAGGATTGTTTGAGGATTCCTTTTCAAGACGCAGCATCCATCCAATTGCAGAACTGAGTGGGGGCAGTTAGATTCCCTCATGTGTACACACTGATCACTATTAGTGGTCACGGATAATGTGAGTGTAGAGGTGTATTGGTGGAGGTCCCTTATTGGCAACGTATTGCACTAGGAGCACCCTTTCTTGTCTTCTGTTTCTTCAGTACTGAGCATGACTGCAGTGCCGCCAGTGTTGGCCGTGTACACGGGCTTTATAACTAGTAATAAATAAATCCTAAGGAGGACTTGAATGACAGAACATAAATTAATTTATATATAGATAAAGATATATATAATATAGATAAATATTGTGTTATTCAATCCTCCATATGCCCTGAGGAATATCCTTAGTTTGACTGAGATGTAATAAAGGTTCAATAATATTTCTTACCTGAAATTGTGCTGTTTCCTACATTCGTTGGACACCCTAGGCTGGGTATACCTATGTCTCTTGTTTATATGAGACTTGCACCTAATTCCTGTATTGTGGGGATTAATATAGTTATAATAAATAAAAATATATATAACTGTTTTTGGTTTGCTGTTCACCTAACCCAAGGGTGGTAAGAGGGTGGAGTTTGCCCTTCCCACAGACATCACCATGGGACAGTGATTTTGACAGGAGTGCAGCAAGATTCAGGGGGTGGTGATTTTGACAGGAGTGGCCAGGTAGGAGCTGTCCACCCCACCCCAGCAGGGGGCAGAGTTCACACACCAGATCCCATTGCCATGGGGCAGTGATGTTGACAGGAAGCAAAGCCCCTCTGGCCACACCTGTTAAAATCACTGCAGCAAGATTTGCATTGGTGCCAGTTTTGACAGGAGTACCCAGAGGTCCTTCATAGAGTTGCCTTGAGGCAGCAATTTTGACAGGAGTGGCAAAGGAGGCGAAGCCCCCCCCCGGCCACTCCTGCAGGGACCTGACTCAACATCACCTTCCCACCATACCTGGGACTTTCTTATCTTGAGCCCCCAGAGAGGGCTCATGTGCTGCCAACAAAAAGGGAGGCAGTGACCTGATTTGCTTCACAAAGAGGGTGGGACTTAACTGGGTGGGTGGGCCTTACGCATGATTGTGACAAAGTGGGCGAGAAGTGGGCTGAACAGGGTGGGAAAGAGGAGAAGTGGGAGGAACCAGGTGGGAAGGAGAAGAAACTGCCGGAGAATCAGCCTCTCCCCACCGGGAGACCCCAGTAATTCCGAAAACCGGAGTCTCCGGGTCCGATCTTATAACTCCCTTCTTAATGCAGCGTCCTCTCGTTCCTCCTCCCCACTGATTTCCCCATCTTACACCAGAAAGGAAGATGGAGCGCTCTGGCCATGAAGAGCTGCCTGGGGAGCCGCCCACCCCAACACAGCTCTTCTAGATTGAAAGTGAAGTGTCTGCTGGTGGAGGATAACTTACACCAAAGTCCCTGTGTCCCCCACTGAACACAAGAGAAGTAAAAATTCACATTGATTTTAAATTAGTCTTTTAACCATTTGAATGCTAGATATGTGTCCAGTGCTGTGCAGTGAGTGATAACACTAAATTGTGTACGGAATGGACTCTCTAGGGATTTTATTTTTATTTTTTTATTTTTTTCATGTAGAACTGGGCAAACACAAGTTGTCCTCCATTAAGACTAGAGGAAAGGTTCTTTCAACTAAAACAAAGGAAGGGATTTTCTACAGTAAGGGTGTAGAATTGAGGAGCCTGTATTTGCAGATTCTTTCAAGAAAGTATTGAATACCCTTCTATCTTGGAACGGTATTGAAAATTATTAGAGCTAGTTTCCGTGCAGGTAGGATGTTGTTACCGGGAGACAGCTGACTGTCGTTTGGAGTCAGGAAATCATGTTTTACGCACCCTTTGAGTGCCAGAGCATACCCCTCTGGCACTTAAAGGATTCATTCAGAATGTTGACGTTGTGTTGTTTGTTTAACCCCCTTGGATTATAGAGATGTATCCAGTGCACTACATCCAAAGTGGTTTACTCTGATTTCCAGCTCTGTGTGCCCATGACTTTCTCTCTTCTGTCCTGCAGATATTGGGGTCTGGAATCCAGCTTTTGATGTCACTCCTCATGAGCTGATTACTGCCATAATCACAGAGCGCGGAGTCTTTAAACCTGAGGAGCTGAAGGTCGGACTGATGCAGGGACAGTGACACTCAGTGGAGGACCTATTCATGACCCTCTTTGCATTTTCTGCTTTTAAAGCGGAACATACACATTGTATAAAGTCGCCCTCCAATAATTAAAGGGATAGTAATGTTTCACAAAAACAGCAGCTCAAATTAATCATCATAGTATTTGGGCCATAGAGAGTTTTATTTCAGTTTTGTCAGAGTTGTAGTTCAAGAGTAATTGAAGGATAAAGTATCCCCCTCCTGCCCCTTTTACCTAGTGTAAGCCATCTCTTCTCAGATGTGGAATGCAGTCCATAGACTGGACAGATAACAGAAGGGGACAATCTTCTTCTTGTGAGAACAATGAAAGCCCTGCCCCCCTTGACAAGTTTTTCAGGTTTTTCCCTTATCTTAATTGAAGATTGACCCTCTCTACAGTCTACCTGGGCACCTCCCTTCTGATCTGGCTGAGCAGTGTTACATCAGTAAAAGGGGCAGGAGGAGGATACTTTGTCATTGAATTACTCTTGAACTTCAACTCTGACAGAATTGAAATAACACTCTCCAAAGTCCAAATACTATGATGATTAATTAGACCTGCATTTATTATGAAACATTACTATCCCTTGAAGCGTATGGTGACTAGCTTCATAATACTTCTATTACCTCTCAGAAGTACCTGATTCTAAAGTAATCCTTAATCTTCGGAAAGGGATGGCCAAGTTAGTGCCGTCTGTGTGCCTGTGCCGTCAGTCCCTTCTGGTGCCTTAAGGTAACATGTAATACCTCCTAGAGGGAGTCTGGGACTGACTGCACAGACGTCTATAAGACAAGATGTCGGCGCTGATGCCTGGCTTCCTGCCTCGGAAGATTAAGGAGTACTTTAGAATCAGGTATTTTTGAGATCTAACAGAACTATTATGAAGCTAGTCACCAAATGCCTAATTATTGGAGGGCGACTTTATACAATGTGAAAGTTCCCCTTTAATACATTTTTTCTGGATCCTGTCCAGTGGCACCATAGCACAAGTAATAATTATTTCTGATTATAGTCCTATGGTATTCAACCTAAAGAATCAATAATGTTTTATCATGCAAAAAGTACATACATGGCTCTTCCTGTGTGTGATACTGCCTCTGTTGGGAGATGCTTTATTCAAAAGATATAATAGCTCATACAGAGTGGTGGAACTGTCACATTCTATGGAGGATTGTATCTAATCTCTCTACTCTCCCAAAGAATGCAACAGAAAACCTGGCACTCTTGATAAGTTTAACATAAACAACAGTTTGATCTGTAATACATTTGTAACAAAGCATTTACCAGCATTGGGGATAACCTTGTTTTACTCAAAGGAAAAGTCTTACAATATGTCAAGGGTTTCCAGTGTTTTCTTTTAGTTGGAGCTACTTTTAATCCATGAAAGTACTGAGTTACTCTAAAACATATGTATTGAAAATATATGAATTTATAACAGTATGAATTAAACTATTGTAAACCCTGGTCACTGTTGCCGGGCTTCCCTCTCTGTGATGCGACTACAAGGGGGTTAGCCAGGTTGGTCCTGAGTCGCAAGGATCCGGTGAATGGGAGTCAAAGGGGACTCTTTAGACCATTCCTGGAATAACACAAACCAGTCAGGCTAACAGGGCTCCAACAACTTTATTTGGGAACGCAGGGAACTTATATAGGGATGGCATTACTAATGTAAACAAAAATACAGTTTAATCTTGTTGTGCAGAGCTCCAGCCAATGGGGATCAGAGCGACAAGAGATACACAAACGGTGACCAATCAGAAGGCCACCTACATTTTGAAGATGGGAAGTAGGAAAGTTGGAGGGAACACAAAGCATGGTTTAACCTTGACTTGCAGATCTCCAGCCAATGGGTATGGGAGCTACAAGAGATGAACTGGCGGCGACCAACCAGAGGGCCGCCAACATTTTTAAACTGGAGGCAGGAAGGAATGGGGAATCTGAGGACCACAGAGGAGATACGAAACCATGAGACATATACATATGAACGTGTAATACACATAACATGTGAAACTATATATATAATATATACACACACACACACAGGGCTCAAAAATTTCCACTAGCCAATGGCGAGTGAAAATTTAGCCCTGTCGAGTAGAAATTCAGCCCTGGTGGGTATGTTTTGGCTTGCAGTGGCAAGTAACTTGTCAGGTCTGGCTAGTAGCAAAGGACTTAAAATTATAAGCCCTGATATACACATGTGAACGTGTAACCAACATAATACTGTGTGGGTAACCTACAGATCAGTTACAACCATCTTCATCAAAAAAAGGGGGAGTGGGTTAGCACTAGTTAAATAATCTATCTTTAACTTAATAACAACTATAATAGTTAGGTGCACTCTAAGGGCAAAAACAATAGACTACTGAACCAAGAATCAAAAGATAGACCCTTGAAAAAGACGCCCTTATCAAAAATGAGGCACTCAATATAAAGTATAGATAAATATAGATCAATTTTATTAGGTATTTCACATACAAAACTTACACATAAAGACTCACATTTAAAACACCATTAAAAACAATAGGTAGGAGGGATACAATAATCAAGCATTATAAATGTATATTGTTGCACAAAAATAATAAATACATGAGGTCAGAATTAAATGTCTTGTGTGAATCTATACCACAGTGATACACGCCAAAAAAATATATTTCAACTAATGAAAACCCCTCACATAGAGGTAAAAATAAACTATATCCTCCTCATAATAGTCATACAAGTGCAAGAAAAAATAAAAGATCCCACAAGAAACCCCCATCAAACCTCATATAAGTGCAACAGAAGTAACAACCCTCCAAACCATGGGATCTGAGGCATGGTTTGGAGGGTTGTTACTTCTGTTGCACTTATATGAGGTTTGATGGGGGTTTCTTGTGGGATCTTTTATTTTTTCTTGCACTTGTATGACTATTATGAGGAGGATATAGTTTATTTTTACCTCTATGTGAGGGGTTTTCATTAGTTGAAATATATTTTTTTTGGCGTGTATCACTGTGGTATAGATTCACACAAGACATTTAATTCTGACCTCATGTATTTATTATTTTTGTGCAACAATATACATTTATAATGCTTGATTATTGTATCCCTCCTACCTATTGTTTTTAATGGTGTTTTAAATGTGAGTCTTTATGTGTAAGTTTTGTATGTGAAATACCTAATAAAATTGATCTATATTTATCTATACTTTATATTGAGTGCCTCATTTTTGATAAGGGCGTCTTTTTCAAGGGTCTATCTTTTGATTCTTGGTTCAAGTAGACAACCATCTTCATAGCTGTTCTAACCCACTCACTTTCCTTCCCACACATTCCACTAACAAAGTGCTGCACAGAAAACAAGTGACGTTCACAGACTGAAGCTGGAAACAGTGACCAATGTCAAACAGCAGTAGCAAAGGCAAACAAAATCCTGTCTTGCATAGAAAGAGGTATTGAAGCAAGAGTGGATAACATTATTTTGCCATTATACAAATCATTGGTAAGACCTCACCTTGAGTATGCAGTGCAATTTTGGCCACCGGTTCAGAAAAAGGATATACTAGAACTAGAGAGGATACAGTGGAGAGCAACAAAATTAATTAAGGGAATAGAGGACTTGACGTATGAGGAACAACTAGACAAACTTGGTTTATTTACTGTAGAGAAAAGAAGACTAGGAGGAGACCTTATCACATTGTACAAATATATGAGAGGTCAATACAAGGATCTCTCTGGTGAGCTATTCATTCCAAGGCCTGATCAGGTGACCAGGGGATACCCATTGAGATTAGAGGAAAGGAGGGTTAGACTTCAGCAGAGGAAGGGGTTTTTTTTACAGTAAGGTTTGTTAAAATCGTGGAATTCATTGCCCAGGGAGGTGGTTATGGCAGATACATTTAAGAGAAGATTAGATACATTTCTTTCAAAAAGAGAACATACAAGGTTATATTGTGTATAAGTAGGCAAATCAAGAAGTTCTAATAAAGACAAACTTATTTGGTAGCAGGAAAGCTATATAGTTCTCATGTCACTAGAGTATGAGGAGAAGGTTGAACTTGATGGACTTGTGTCTTTATTCAACCTAATTTACTATGTTACTATGTATGTATAATTATTAGCAGAAGGCATTCATATTCATTATAGAAGACAAAACCTGTGGCTCTCAGGTGAGCCACATATTTTCCGATTGATAGTGCCTTCCCATCCTTAAAGGGTTAGTAATGTGCAATTAAAATTATTTCTCTGAGTCTTCTTTATAATAAAATTAAGAGATTGCTCTCTATATTTAAGTCCATACTTTGGTGTAGTTCACTAGTTAGGCAGAGATAAAGATCCACCATCCACTTTTTCTGGCCACATCACCAGACGATGCAGTCTGGTCAGGACGGCTGTAGTGAGGGACAAACTTCAGTAAGCAAAGGGAAATCCTTCCATCTGTCATGGGGGAACAGGATTTCCCTTCTACTTACTTACTGAAGTTTGTTCCTCGCTGCAGCCGTTGAGTCACATGACCCAATTACAGATTCAAAGGGAGGCGGGCAGGGGATCTTTCTCTGCATAACTTTTGAATTACACCAAAGTAAGGACTTTAATATAGCGCAATCTCTTAACATTATTTCTCTTTATATTAAAATTAACTAGACATCACTAACCCTTTAACACTACTATCCCCTATTACTATGCATGTTTAAAGTTAAAAGTGTGGTTTATTAAAACCTATAATTAATATAATTGGAATCTGGCAACTTTTGTTGAAATGGGTGAGTGAAAATGGAGTCACACTGTGGCTCTTACCCATACTGACACCACATACTTCCTACACGTTTACTATGTAAGTTGTCTTTACAAAACATGAGGAATAATCTGAAAGCAGCTATTATGTCACTGGGGCAGGAAAACCATGAATTTGCTTAGCACGCTATCTGCAGTACTTTCAGCACTCTGATTGGCTGCTGCTGGGTACCGCAGATTAATGCTGTTCTCAAAATTGCTGCAGCCAATTGGAGAGCAGATTTAACTACTGCACCTGTGTCTGGCAGTCTAGATAGCTTGATACCTGATTGGAGTGGAGAGAGCTGCTCACAGGTAGGCAAAAAAGCTATCAGTAACTCATGAGCTACTTGTTGAAGACCACTGTAATGTGTTTCTTTTCACATATTAAATGTTTACTACTGCTTTAAAGGGATAGTAATACTTGCAAATTACTAATCCCCATATTGTAGCTTTGTTAAAAAGAAACTTATTGCCCCCAGTGTCTAGCGCTTAAAGTTCCCCCCTCCTTACCCCTTCCCTGACTGCAGGGACATCCAGTATTACTTGCATAAGGCGGCTCTGCAGCTGAGCCGAGATCGCGTTTATAAAAAAGAAATCTTTCACTAAAACGGTCTTCTACATGTGCTTGCAAACCAAGCACACGCAGAAGACTGTTTCAGTGAAAGAATTCTTTTTTTTTTATAAACGCGATCTCGGCTCAGCTGCAGATCCGCCTGATGCACATAAGACTGTCGTACGACAGCTTCCCCTGCAGTCAGCATTCAGTCAGGGGAGGGGGGAACTTTGAGCGCCATCATCTCTCAAACCATAAGGGTTTGAGAGATGACACTGGGGGCAATACGTTTCTTTTTAACAAAGCTACAATGTGGGGATTAGTAATTTGCAAGTATTACTATCCCTTTAACTGTCACATAGTTTCTCTACACCTCCCCTGCCTTTTTCAGTGTGTGATGTTTGTACCACTAGACATGTCTTTGCAAACTACTGCTCTGATTATTTCCCAGTCTTTTTTTTTTTTTTTGCTCAAGGGACCCCTACCCCTCAGTCTGGAATTTTCGCTGCACATGTAACATTTTATAGGTCGCTTGTCAAGGAGTAATGAATGGTACAAATATATATATATATATATATATATATATATATATATATATATATATATATATATATATATATATATATATAAATATTTCATATAGAATTAAAAGTAAATAATTTTTCCTTTGGGAAAAAAAACACCCCGATTACTCCTGAGGACACTCGGAAAAACTGAATTAGCTGTCTGCTGGGAGGGCTATATAGGGAAGAATGTGGGAGGAGTTTTAATCACTGAGTGCCTTGCCTCCTGGGAAGATCTTGATACCCCATTGGGCCTTGCTTCCTTAAAGGGATAGTAATACCTGAAAATAAGTTTATTTTATATTGTAGCCCTTAAAACACCATGAAAGATGATATAAGTCTTATCTCCCAAACCTTTATGGTTTGGGAGATATTCATATGTAAAATATAGTATAGTTCACTTTTCCTTGCTGTTTCAGCCAAGTCTGCCATCTAGTGGACAGATTTGGAATTAGGTCCACATAGCAACCGGCAGCTCTTTAGCAGTACCGAGATCACAATCTTTGAAAAGAACTACTTCATTGGAACTGTGTACAAAGTGTGCCTGGCTTGAAAGCACACTTAGTAGACCATTCCAATGAAGAAATTATTTTTAAAGATCATGATCTCAGCACTTCTGGAGAGGCACTGCTGGTCGGGTGACCGGATTCCAAATCTGAAGGGTGGAGCAATGACATCTCTCCAGGGGAAACTTTACTTCTGAATATCTCCCAAACCATAAAGGTTTGGGAGATAAGACTTATATCATTTTTCATGGTTTTTTAAGGGCTACAATATAAAATAAACTTATTTTCAGGTATTACTATCCCTTTAAGTGACGAAAGAGAGGGAGAGAGAGAGAGTGAGATTTTGTTTGTGTGTGTTTTTATATATGACACAGGGTGTATGTCTGTGCATATCTTATGAGCATTCACATTTTTATCAGTCTTTAGCGAAAATTGCAGTACCCTAAGTGGATGTCTGCGACACACCAGAATGCTACGTCACCCTGGTTGAGAACCATTGAACTAGGGTCATGGCTGTTTGCATACTTCCCAAGTGTCCCTCTTTCCCACCCTGATGTCCCTCTTTTTAATACATCAGACAGTGTGGTGTGTATATAAGTGTATCACATTGCTGTACAGCAATAAAACTCACATTAATGTTTGTTTAAAGGTCACTATATGTGTTTATAAATTAGTCTGTGTAAATAAAATACTATGATCTTGTTATAAGTCATGTATTAGGTTACACAAGGAGGTGTCGATAGATCATGAAATAGCCTAAATATTCTTGGTAATATCTCGCCCACCAGCCACACCCCTAGCAACACCCCCTAAAACACAAGTGTCCCTCTTTGGCAATTTGAAATGTTGGGAGGTATGTGTTTTCATGGTCCTTTTCGGTGCTGGGCATCTATCAACATCCATGAATCGATTGTAGGCAGACTACTATGAGGCCTATGTCTAAAGACGAGTGGGAAGTAATTATGGTGCAATGAACTTTTCTGTATATTTAAATGAGCTTATTAACTCCTTAGATGCCAGAGCAGTGTCGTAATGCATTGGAGATCTCGCTAGCATTCAGGGGGTTAAAGCCCCATTTAAACGAGCATTAAACTTAAGCACATAGAATGTGGCATTGAGATTCAATGTCAAGCAGGGAGAATAGATTACAGGAAGCCAAAATCAAGGTCTGTTCTGGAAATCTGATGATTAGCTGGTATGTAAGCCTGCTTTAGCATACTTGCCTACATTTCTATGGACCTATTCCCCTTGGGGAATAATTCACATGGTCGCGTCACTAGTGGTCCATAGAACTGTACAGCACAGAGCCAACAGAAGACCATGCACAGCAGACTTTTTATCTCTTTAAGTGTGCGAGGAATATGCAATGCATTGCAGAGCAAGGTGTCAACCACATACCTGGCACGCAAAGGGTTAACTTTCCCTATAAGCAGAATAAACATTATCCACATATAAATTCTGCATTAATTTATATAAATAAATGATAGGAGCATGAGGGAAGCTCATAACCTATTAACCAATTAAGAACCGGTGTGGTGTGCAACTCAATGCAATAAAATATGGGGTTGAAAGTAATTTTTAAAAACAGCAAGTTAAAAATACAAAACAAAAGACAAAAAAGTGTTAAGACTAAATAATGATTTGCTATAAAGATGAGTATCACACCAGACTATCTACAGCAGATAAATATTCCACCCAGGTCAATAAAATACAATTATCCATGCTGGGCAGTGCAGTTTGCACTCGCTCTTAAACAGTACACAATGAAAAGTACACTATAGTACAATACAGAATATTTACATACTAGTCCAACCCATTTGATCCCTTGGGAACCAGAGGTGTGCAATGCATTGCTATACCCATCTTGTCCTCAAGGTGTTAAAGGGGATTTCTCACCCCCTATAAAAGTTAGGCTTATTAAATACAGTATATAGCTATAATGTTGAAAACTTTATTTATTTTTTAAAACAATACGCTATTTGGGCTAAAACTATTGCGTTCAGAGTGTCCTGCACCCTATTTCCCCATACACTGGTCTTGCTGCAGATTGCTGCACTGCCTCTGCTCCCAGCCTCCTCCGATGATGGAGTCTTTCTCTCTGTAAGCTGGAGCAATCTCATTGGCAGAGATCGATATCTAGCCAATGAGATCGCTCCAGCTTACAGACAGAAAGCCTCTGTCTTTGGAGGCAGCTGGGTAGTGGGAAGGGAGAAGAGGCAGAGAGTCAAGACCAGTGTATGCGGACATAGGGTGCAGGGTACTCTGTAAGCAATAGTTTTAGCCAAATAGCATATTTAAAAAAAAAAAAAAAACTATATAGCTATATACTGTATCTAATAAGCCAAACTTTTATAGGGGTGAGAGATCCCATTTAATAGAGGCAAGCAAACCTCAAAGAAGCATCAGTTCTTTCTCCTCATCCCTTAAACCAGTGCTTCTCATTTTATTTTTATTTTTTTGTTCAAGGAACCCTTAACACACTGGAATTGTCAGGGCACCCCTTACATTTTATAGGTCTTTTATCAAGTGCTTAATCCCTTAAGGACCCATGTTGTATATAAATGTCATGGTAAAACTTACGTTTAGGACCCATGACAGTTATTTACGTCATAAAATTCAGAAGTCCCCGCATGGCTACACGCCATTCGCGGACCCCTGAATCCAATGGAGGAAAAGAAAATTGCTCCATGGTCCTGTACTGCCAGCTGCGTGGCTGGTCGTTAAAGGGTGAATGAAGGGAACAGTACAATAATGTAAGAATGACAACAAAACGTTTATTGTGCGTAAATATATATTAGAAACTCAACTAACATTTTTGTCAAAATCTTAAAGGGATAGTAATACTTTGTTTTAACTTTATTTTATTTTGTAGGTATTAAAAAAACATGAAGAATGATATAAGTCTTATCTCTCAAACCTTTATGGTTTATGAGATATTCACAAGCAAAGTTTCCCCCTCCCGCCCCTTTTACCTACTGTAAACAATCTCTTCTCAGATGTGGAATCCAGTCCATAGACTGGACAGATAACAGAAGGGGACACTCTTATTCCTATGAAAACAATGAAATCCCTGCCCCCCTTGACAAGCTTTTCAGGTTTTTCTGTTATCTTAATTGAAGATTGTCCCTCTCTGCAGTCTACCTGGGCAGCTCCCTTCTGCCCTGGCTGAAAAGTGTTACATCAGTAAAAGGGGCGGAAGGGGGACACTTTGCTTGTGAATATCTCTTAAACCATAAAGGTTTGAGAGATAAGACTTATATCATTCTTCATGTTTTTTTAATGCCTACAAAATAATATAAAGTTAAAACGAAGTATTACTATCCCTTTAATGGAAAAATGGGGCATCCTGGTTTAGAACCACTGCCTTAAAGTGGAACTGTCACAAGCAATCTATATTTATGGTAGGCATTTGTTTTAAAACCGTGGTGCATAAGATAGTTAACTTTTATTTATGTCATTTAATGCAGGACCTCCAGACTCAAACATTCCATATAGCTCTGCATTACCAGCTGTCACTTCCTACCAAGAATTACTAGCTCCGATACATCAGCTGACAAATAAAGCTAAATATCTCAGAAATACTTGTTTGAAATTAAAAATGAGAACCATAAATAAGGTTGATTTTGGACACTCTTTTCCCAAAATCACCTATTTCTTACTAGGTGATAGTTCCACTTGAAATAGTATTCTTCAATAATCTGTTGACCTCTTTCCATTACAGAAGAATGTTTAAAGGGATAGTAATGTTTCATAATAAAAGCAGCTCTAATTAATCTTCATAGTATTTGGACTTTGGAGAGTGTTATTTCAATTCTGTCAGAGTTGTAGTTCATGAGTAATTCAATGACAAAGTATCCCCTTCCCGTCCCTTTTACTGATGTAACACTGTACAGCCAGAGCAGAAGGAAGGTGCCCAGGTAGACTGCAGAAAGGGACAATCTTCAAATAAGATAAGGGAAAAACCTGAAAAACATGTCAAGGGGGACAGGGCTTTCATTGTTCTCACAGGAAGAAGATTGTCCCCTGCTGTTATCTGTCTGGTCTATGGACTGGATTCCACATCTGAGAAGAGATGGCTTACACTAGGTAAAAGGGGCGGGAGGGGGAAACTTTGCTTGTGAATATCTCTTAAACCATAAAGGTTTGAGAGATACGACTTATATTGTTCTTCATGTTTTTTTAATGCCTACAAAATAAAATAAAGTTAAAATGAAGTATTACTATCCCTTTAAAGCATTGGTGAGCCAACTGGGGGACCTCTAGCTGTGGGATGATGGGAATTGTAGTCCTAAACATCTGGTGGGTCTCATGTTACCCATCCCTAGTTTAAGGGACCAAGAGAAAGGGGTGATATTTCTTGGTGATTTACCTGTCTCTGTTGGACTAATATATGTGAATTTACGTTATTTAGATTTGTTGTGAATTGTGCTTTTTATTGTGCATTGTCTGAGAGTGACTGCACACTGTAACTAACTGTACAGCACGGAGAATTTATTTTTTTTACAAAAAAGGGACAGCAGGACCCAGAACAGGGAGCCAAAATACATCCAGGTTGTATGCCATCTTAGGTCTGTTTTATGACTGTCCCTGGATGGTTAGTTGATGGCTTTGCGTTATAAGATTTTTGTATGTTTTGTTTTCACCTTATAGAACCCCAGTCCGTGACTGTGATGGCTTTGCAACTGTATTAGTAAACACATCAAAAGATATAGGGGCGAAGTATTTAATGTAAAGGTCTAGCTTTCCTCTACCAAGATGGGGGTTTGGAGACGTCATTCACCTGACATTGTTCCGGAAATAAGACAATTCATAGACATGTGGGGTGGTATTTTAAAAAGAAACATATATATTTCAATCAGGTACACCACTAGGGACAAATTCAAAGCCTGGTTTAAATTTGGCTTTTATCCCCTTCAATACTACATAAGTTTCCGAAGTATACAGACCGCCCTAGCATTTAACCCTTTGAGTGCCGGAGGGATATGCAACGCATTGCGTAGCCATCTGACAATCAAAGGGCTAAGAAGTTTAAAGTTAATACAAATAAGTGGTATTTTTTATATTACGCTTGAAGCGCAGATGGCATGTTCCAGAATGAATTAACTTCTGACCGTATCGGATCCAGAATACATAAACTTTCTTCAGCAAAGATGAAGGTTTGGAGACATCGTGCCTGTTATACAGGACGGAAATATGGCGCTTTGTAAACGTCTGAGTTTTAGCCCCAACCAAGATGGCGGCCTCCATTCACTGACTGCTTCCGGGAACGAGGGGTCTCAACTGTGTCGTGTGGCGGAGTCTCGTGATTTACCTATAGTGTAGTGCGTCTTCTGCCCGGTCATGGCTCAGGGGGCGGTGAAGAAGAAAGCGAAACCGAACAAAAGTTCGTCGAAAAGGACAGTTCCCATGAGGAAAGGAGGTGAGAGCTCTGTTGTCATGGGTAACACGTGTGTACTATGGGGTTTGTATGTACTCCCAAAAGTCCCTCTTTGAGACCCAAATCCATAAGAAAAGACTGAGTTTTGTGTATATAAGTGTATCACATTGTTCTACAGCAATACAGTGTTAATATTTGTGAAACTCCAGTATATGTGTTTATAAATAATTATGTGTAAATAAAATACTTTGGTCTTATTCTAAATAACTTAGTTACACAGAGACATCACCATACTTGGGAACTTTTGAAACAGGGATACCCGGAGGGTAACCCTGTCAGTGCTGACCTGGGAGGGAAAATGACGCGATTTGTGTCATAAAAGGGGCGGGACAAAAAACCCTGCAAAATGTCTCTAAGAGGGCGGGGAGTGGGAGGAACTGGGCGGGACGGAGCACAAGTGGGCAGAGTTTCTATTTAGACTCTGCCCACCCGGTAATCCGCACATTGCCCCAGAGACCCGGTAATTCAGTCTGAAATCCGGAGTCTCCTGGGCAAAATCGGAGAGTTCCCAGGTATGGACATCACTAGGTCATTAAATAACCTAAAAATTCTCTGTAATGCCCCATCCACAGAAACACCCCACATGCATACATATTTTATATGCACACATACATATACATATTTTATATGCATCTGTATGTTAATCTCATTCCCTCCTCCTTGTCAGGCCGTGTCATCGCTCCAAAGAAGTCTCGTGTGATTCACCAGCAGAAACTGAAGAAGGTTAGTGACCTCCTACATTCACAGTCCACAGACCATACATGATGTGGCATGTTTAATCCAGTGGTCATTGAAATTCCACTACACCAGTTATCTGCCCTCCTGTAGCCCAATACACCTACCTGAATGTAAAAGACTGCAAATGGGGTCTGTATTGATTGTATCATCATGTGATTACAAGCACTATAATCCTTAAACGGGCCTCTATCACATTTTATGCAGTCTCCACCCATCCAAGCGGGCTTATTAAAAATCAGGGGTTGCAATCTACTGCTTCAAAATAGCCATTTGGAAAGGTCATAAAATGGACCTCCTAATCTGGAATACAACCTGGATGTATATGGCTCTCAGCCACATCCTTCTGGCTTTAGTTAGCAATCCCCGAAAAACCTGGTTGGTTACACTTGTGCCCGTCTTACTGAGGGTCTGTGTTGACTTGCATTAGTTTTCTGTCCCACGTGATCCAGCATCAGTGCATCATGGATTTATTTTCATACTCCTTCTCCTGCCCTGTTAGTCCACTGGATCTCACAATGCAATCCCATATCTTCCAAGGAAAGTGTGTTAGGCTTTTTATTATTATTATTTGTATTTTTTTTTCTCATAATAAATGTTCATTACTCATGTAAAGGTTGTGGCTGATGTCTTTAAATCACAGAAGTCTAATAGTTAAAACAATCATTTCAGATATCCCACTCTCCCTGACATTAGCCCCTTCTGTAGGGGGTTGACAGAGCTCAGTTGCTATGACAACCTGATCTGGCACTCATGTACAGGGAGACATTTGCCTCTGTGCAAGCTGTTTCAGTGCATTCTAAGCCCCACCTACATACAACACAGGCTCCTGCTAGAAGTTCTTCCTGTAACAGCTGTGGGCTGCCACACTTTAGGAAGTGTCACTTGTCTGACCCTTAGGACCTTATTTATCATGCAATAGAGGTGCAATTCTGAAGAAAATTAATTTCACTGTAACATTGATTTAGGTGGGACTGCAGTGCATTTGAGACATATCTAATCAAGGGATTAAATACACCAGGGCTTAAAATGTGAAGTCCATTGTTACTAGCCACATCTGAAAAGTTACTCACCACTGCAAGCCATAACATACCCACCAGGGCTGAATTTCTACTCGCCAGGGCTAAATTTTCACTCGCCATTGGCTAGTGCTGAGTGGAAATTTTAAGCCCTGATATGCACCATTTAAATCAGTGGAAACTTTCATTCCTACCCCTGTGGTGCTGTTTGTTTGCTCCAGAAATGCATCTGTCTAGCTTGATGAGGCCATTCGTATAAAAAACACACACATTTTGCCCATCTGTTTCTTTGCCACCCATTCATTCATACATAATTCCCCAAATTCCTTCATTGTGCCCCCCCCCTCGTAACATTCCAAACTCTCAAGACATGTAAGGGCCACATGGCCCCCTTTTCTCACTCTTTGTACCCCTTAGAATCTGGAAGTGCAGATCCGTAATAAGATTGAGCATGATGTTACGATGAAAGCCAGTGCTAACATGCCAAAAAAACTGGCCCTGCTGAAGACTCCCCAGCCAGACAAGAAAGAGAAGGGTAATGCGGCTGGTGGGAGCAAGGCCTGAGTGATGATGCAGACACCCGTGGGACACACCCGCCATCTGTATATGAAGTTTTACGCGCAGGATACTGATCTTACAGACTGGTTTGTACATTGCCAAAGAGTCACCTCTCCTGTGCACTCTAAGTAGTATTACTAGATTTGGGTTTATTAATAAAACAGTCTATTTGTTTTAAACCTCTCTGTGTCTGTATTTTTCTGCTGTGAGATTTCCAACGCGTTGGATGGTATGTATAAAGATAAGAGGTGCAATTCTGGAGTATAAAAAAAATCCACTGGTACGATTTGATGACAGAAAATTTAACAGAAATATTTAAAAACATAATCAATACAATCTCATAAAAAATGTATACAGAATGAAGCTGTTTCTAGGCATACCTCTCTTTTTCCTTAACCCCTTAGGGACCCTTGACGTACCAGGACTGTCAAGGGTAAATTTGCTCGAACGACCCTTGACGGTCCTGGTACGTCACGTACTTTTTACTTACAGCGCTCTACCGGGAGCTCTGTAAGTAAAAATAGGGCATGAAATAGACATCTCCAAGATCGGAGCGATCTGTTTCAAGCCCCATAGTGACGCGCCGATACACGTGACAGGTCACGTGTACCGGCTCGTCAAAGTGCCCCTATGCGGACGTTATGGGACGGAAATGTCCCATAACCTCCGGTCCTTAAGGGGTTAAAGGAGCAGTAAACTTTTTTTTATGAAAACACATTTTATAGAGCATTTCCTGCTGAATAAAACAAGGTCACTCCCATCGCTGTCAGATGTTTTATTCAAAATGTATATCAGTTTAAATAATCAGGAAGTGAATTTACTGTGTTTACTTCCTGATAGTTCTAACTGACAGGAAGTGACTCTGCAGTTTCTATCACATTCTATGGAGAACTGTATGTCTCTGACTTTTCTGACTTTCTTCTCCATTAGAATGTAACAGGAAATCTAATTAGAATTTGACCACTAGAGGGCACTGCTAATGTAAAAAAAAACATGGGTTTAAACTGTAATAACTCTGGAAATATCTCTCCGGTTGGAGTACCCTTATTATACTCAATAGGAAAATCCCTACAATATATATATTTTTTTCATTAAGAAAGTTTACTGATCCTTTAAGGTTATGAGCTAAAAAATGAGCAAAGATCTAATTCTTAATACATATTATTTTTAACGTATTGTATACATTTTGTGATTTGTATTGGTTTTTATTTGTTAAATTCTTCCATTTTATTTTTCATCAACTCCTACAAGTAGAATGATATTTCTTTCCCATTAACCCCTTAAGTATCAGAGGGGTGTTTACATTTTTTTCCTTTATATATATTTTTTTCTTCTTTCGGGCACCAGATGGCGCAGTTTCTCTTACTGTGGAGAGTCGTCTTTTATGATGAAACTTCCAAAGAGTGTGTGTTATAGCAATGTAAAG
This sequence comes from Rhinophrynus dorsalis, assembly GCA_037306005.1. Taxonomy (NCBI): domain Eukaryota; kingdom Metazoa; phylum Chordata; class Amphibia; order Anura; family Rhinophrynidae; genus Rhinophrynus; species Rhinophrynus dorsalis. Next base: position 523,197,863 of record CM074721.1, on the reverse strand, counting down.
ATCAGAGCCGTGTGCAACTCTTTGATTCTTAATGCATGGAGCACCTGGTTCTTTAAAGGATGAAAAATAGGTTTTTAGAAACCAATTTGCTCTGTGTAGTTTGATTTTAAAATCAATAAAAATGTTTTGGCTCCTATAATTTTGGGATAAAAAAATTCTTCCAGTGGGCTATTATTATATTTTTTTTATTTATTTATTTTTTTTTTTTTTTAATAATTAAAGAAAAGGTTTACTCCTCTGGTAGCCTTCCCTAACTTTTTACTACTATGACTATCACTACTACCACCACCTCATACTAGTGCTTAAAGGAGCAGTAAACTTTTTTTTTTGTTATGAGAACACATTTTATAGAGCTTTTCCTGCTGAATAAAACAAGGTCACTCCCACTGCTGTCAGATGTTTTATTCAAAAATTATAGCAGTTTAAATAACCAGGAAGTGAATTTACTGTGTTTACTTCCTGATAGTTCTAACTGACAGGAAGTGAATTTACTGTGTTTACTTCCTGGAAGTTTTAAGTGACAGGAAGTTTCTATCACATTCTATGGAGAACTGTATGTCTGACTTTCCTCTCCATGAGACTCTCATTAGAATTTGACCACTAGAGGGCACTGCTAATGTAAATAAACATGGGTTTAAACTGTAATATCTCTGAAAATATAAATCTCTCCTCAGTGGGAGTACCCTTATTTTACTCAATATATATTGTGGGGATTTTCCTTTTTTTTTTTTTCTCCCATAAAGTTTACTGCTCCTTTAAGCGGTAAGGGCCCTATCAGGTCTTCCTTTGTAGTAACATCTCCAGTGCATTGCAAATCATTGGCTATGTCCCGAGCACCCTAGGGATAAACGGTAATAATTTACCATTTTTATTCTTTCTCCCTCTCCCCAACAAGTTTATGGAGAACAACAAAATCCGAATCAAAATTCAATGTATTTATTTATTTTTATGGAATTCACTGCTGAAGCATCTGAGGGCCATGAATTCTTGTTAACCCTTTGAGAGGCAATGGGTTGGACGACCCTCCGGTGCTCACAGTTAAATAGGAATATTTCAATAGATGAGATTTGCTTGGTTCTAAAAGTTGACGCCAGTAAACAAAGTCCTTGTTCATGTTTGATGCGTTTAAAGGGATAGTAATACTTCGTTTTATCTTTATTTTATTTTGTAGGCATTAAAAAAACATGAAGAAAGATATAAATCTTATCTCTCATACCTTTATGGTTTGAGAGATATTCACAAGCAAAGTTTCCCCTCCCGCCCCTTTTACCTAGTGTAAGCTATCTCTTCTCAGATGTGGAATGCAGTCCATAGACCAGACAGATAACAGCAGGGGACAATCTTCTTCCTATGAGAACAATGAAAGCCCTGCCCCCCTTGACAAGTTTTTCAGTTTTTTCCCTTATCTTAATTGAAGATTGTCCCTCTCTGCAATCTACCTGGGCACCTCCCTTCTGCTCTGGCTGAGCAGTGTTACATCAGTAAAAGGGGCAGGAGGAGGATACTTTGTCATTGAATTACTCCTGAACTACAACTCTGACAGAACTGAAATAACACTCTCCAAAGTCCAAATACTATGATTTAATTAGAGCTGTTTTTATTATGAAACATTACTATCCCTTTAAAGCAGAACATCTACTTTGTATAAAGTCGCCCTTCAATAATTGAGCATATGGGGACTAGCTTCATAATACGTCTATTACTTCTCAGAAGTGCCAGATTCTAAAGAACTCCTTAATCTTCAGAGACTGACGGCCAGGTTAGTGCAGTCTGAGCACCTGCGCCGTCAGTCCCTTCCGGATACCTTGTGGCACAGTGCAATGCCTCTTAGAGGACACCGGGACTGACAACGCAGAAGTGGGGACAAGATGTCCGCACTGATGCCTGGCTTCCGCTCTCTGAAGACTAAGGATTACTTTAGAATCTGACACTTCTGAGAGGTAATAGAAGTATTATGCAGCTAGTCGCCATGTGCTTAATTATTGCAGGGCGACTTTAGTTTATCCCCCGGAGCAAAAAACGATTTGTACTCCCACTGCTGAGGTGTTTTAGTCAAAAGTTATTACAGCTTAAACTTGAATTTTCCTCTGTGTCCGATCCACGGCATACTGTGGGCAATTGGCTCCGCCTCCCAGCTGGTAGGACCAATAAAACTTTATAAATTGTGCTCCAAACCTCCCCTCTACAGTAATTTTGGTCCTACCCAAGCTGGAGGACGGAGGCGGTTTCCTCTCTTCCACAAACACAAGAATTTTCGCGGATTTGTTATTTTTACCTGGTATGCAGTCTTGCCTAATCCGCGGCTGCATTATGTTCCTGGGCTCTGCTTACAAGCTGCGGCCAGGTATGGATCCAGAGGCTCTGCTTTGCTGGGGTACCAGATGTGACACGCTTGTTCTGGTCTCCCCTGTATTACATCTGTTCGCTTCGCGGCTAAACCACGCTGGGTAACAGGAAACGAGTGGAACCAGAAGTGATGCACCGGCGTTCAACTGATGGAAAGCAGAGCTACTTAGCGTCTTCAGCAATGGAGGCAGACGCTACATAAGAGCCTGACTATAAGACGGTCCCCACAGGGTAACTGTGAGTACATATTGTGTTATATATACTAGTATGAAAGCCTGTATACACGGGCTAAAGTGCACCCAGCTGTCCGGGAGCAAAGACAGGACGTGAGCCATCCGTAGCGGGGCAGCACGTTCGGAGAGTCAACGCGCTGATCCTTAGCGGGGAGCTCCAGACGGCTCTCAGCGAAGCTCCCTGTGTGCGAAACCACACATGCACAGTAGAGACTCTCTACTGCGCATGTGCAGTTACGACTCAGTGAGCAACGCGTTCTACCACTTTATGTAATAGGATATATATCTAATATATTCTGCAGTCTTCTCTACTGTTAGCTGTTTGGCATAGTTAGATATTGTTGGAGCAGTTAGTTGCTACCTAGTCTGGTTCTGCTGATCTGTACTATAGTCTAATCCCAAAGCGAGGAAAGCGGATAAGCCTAAAGAACCCTCTAAGGAGGATAAACCAGCAGCAAAAACGAAATCCTGCGCAAGCTGTGATCAAAAGATTCCTATCAATGACCCTGCTAAGATTTGTACTGACTGCTTAAAACGTGCTACAGGTAGTGATGTGCCTGCTCAGTTTTCAGACTTCTTAAATTGGATGAGATCCTCCGTGCAGGAGACATTCACATCCATGCAAGAATCCTCCAGAAAGAGAGCTTAGAGCATCTGATCCTGATGAGGGACCATCACATTTACAGGAGGAAGAAGAAGGTTTTATTGACCTTGATTCAGCTGCTTCCTCAGAGGAGGAGGGGGAAATCTCTGAGGAAACTGGCAGTTTTCCTCTAGACAAGATGGATTCCCTTGTGAAAAGCATGAGGAAGTCTCTTGGGCTTACGGAGACCCAGAAGGATCTTAATATAATAGATACAGCCTTCATTGGATACAAGAAGGCCTTTCTTCGGATCCCTATACACAGATCCATACAGAAAATTATTAAACAGGAATGGAAACAAGGAGAGAAAAGGTATGCTACCTCCAGACGTTTTCAATGAATGCATCCCTTTTCTGAGGATGACACCAGTGGTTGGATCACCCTGCCAAAGGTTGATGCAGCAATCTCACAGTCATCCAGGAGAACAACTCTTCTACTGGAAGATGGTATGACCTTAAGGGACTCTATGGGGAAAAAAACAGCAGACAGCGCACTCAAGAGACCGTTTGCTACCATTGGCCAAAACTTAGACAGCCACTTCCTTGGCCTCTGTGTTCTGCACCTTACAGATCTGGCTTACTGAACTGGAAGGAAAGGTGGAGTTATCGGTCTCCAGATTCAGAATTTTTAAAAGAATTAAGCATGATAAAAGATGCTGTAAACTATTAGTACAACTCATCGTTAGACAATATCAGACTTCTGGCAAAATCTTGTTCTCTGGCGGTAACAGCGTGTAGGGCTCTCTGGATAAAATCATGGGAGGCAGATGCAGCATCAAAGAACCGATTAGTCTCATTACCTTTCACTGGAGCAAAGCTCTTCTTGAAGATCTCTTCAAGTTGATCCCCGAAGTCATCTGCTAGAAAAAGCCCCTTCTTGCCCCAGGAGAGAAGGTCCAGAGGTTCCCCATCCAGAAGCGGTCAAGCCAGACGTCAGTCATTTCTCGAAGCTAAGAGATATAAACCCGGATGAGGTTATGATCAAAGAAAACGAGGTGGAGCTCTGACATTTGGAAACCTCAAGGATTTCCAGCGCAGGACAGAGTTCAGGCAATGAAGTCACAGTCACTTCTAGTTGGGGTCAGACTGGAACACTTCCATTTATCCTGGGACAAGATCTACCCAGACAAATGGGTGATGGATACAGTGAAGGAAGGGTATGTCTTGCAGTTTCAAACTGCCCCTCCACGTCCTTGATTCCGCGTGTCTCTATTCAGGAACAAGATCAGATGTCGCAGATGAAACTAGCCATACAAGAACTCCTGAGGAACAAGGTGGGATTTTATTCAACACTTTTTTCTGTCTCAAAACCAAGAGACGAATTGAGACTGATTTTGGACTTAAAGGAGCTCAATTATTTCCTCAGGATAAGACCTTTCAAGATGGAATCAGCAATCTCGGCCTTGAAACTGATTGAACCAGAGTCCTTTCTCTGCCGCATAGATTTAAGGAAGGCCTATTATTGCATCCTGATCAGACAGGCACACAGGCAGTACCGGAGATTTCAGATCTTCAGCTATCACTACCAGTTCAATGTCCTACCATTTGGACTGGCGTCAGCTCCTTGTGTGTTCACAAAGATCTTGGCTGTAGCCGTGGCAGAATTAAGAACAAAGCATCAGATATGCATAGTACCTTATCTAGATGATATCCTCATAATAGTCATCAAGACAAAAAGCAGCACAGACATCTGCCTTCACCTGTTGAGGACTCTGGGATGGATCATAAAAGAAGAAAAAAGTGTTCTTCATCCATGTCAGGATCTTTTGTTATTGGCAGTAAACTTCAATATCAAACTCAACATAGCAAACCTGTCTCAGGAACGCCGGGAATGAATGAGATCAAGTGAAATAATTTCTTCAGCGACCAGTACACTCTGCAAAAACTTCCTGGGTCCTCTCATCGGCTCAGCAGATCATTCCATGGGCCAGGACACATGCCAGATCAACACAGGAAAATTTCCTTCACTTTTATCGACAAAAATCCGTCCAACCTCGCTCAGAGGATTCCAGTCTCTCTCTCCACAAAAAAGGAACTCTCCTGGTTGTTTCAATGCAAGAATCTGTCCAGGGGCCGCCCCTTCATCGACCTAACATGGCAAACCCTGACGACATATGCCAGCAGATTGGGGTGGGGAGGGATCTGGAACGGCAACACCGTACAAGGCACATGGTCCTCACAAGAGAACAGTTCACATAAATGTCCTGGAGCTCCTGGCAGTATGGAAGTTGCTAAGATACTTACTTCCGGTCAAGACTCTTAGGCCAAGTGGTCCTGGTCCACTCGAATAATGTAGCAGCAGTACAGTATTCTTTAAACCCAGGGGGTAAGAGAAACGCTCAATTCAGCAGGCTGGCAGTCCAGATTCTGCTATGGGTGGAGAAACATCTACTGGCATTAACTGCATCGTACCTGTCAGGGCTGCTCAATGTCCAAGCAGACTTCCTCAGTCGAAGAAAATTGGATCCAGGGGAATGGTGCCTAAACAAGGAGGTCTTCGGATCCATTGTGTCGGTTCTAGGGTCTCCATCTATAGACCTCATGGCCACAGCCCAAAACCGGCAATGCCAGAGGTACCTCTCAAGATGCTTCGAGACACAGGCATGGGGTCAGGATGCTCTAAGAATACCATGGTCATTCCAACTGGCTTACATATTCCCTCCCATTCCTCTTCTGACAAAAATAAGAAGAGACAAAGTAAACATGATTCTTGTAGCCCCGGATTGGCCAAGAAAAACGTGGTATTCAGAGCTACTAAAGTTGTCAATCCAACTTACTTTTCCGGACATCCAAAACTTGTTGTCTCAGGGGTAAATACTCCATCCCAACCCAGCTTTCTTTCAGCTCAAGGCTGGGAGGCTGAACGGAAGTCTGAGTCTCCAGGGTTTATCAGCTCAAGTCATAAATACTATTCTACAAGGAAGACAACCTTCATCAACAAAGAAACCAAACTCTGTCATGGCTTAAAACTTAAAATCCTTTGCTACTAGCCAGACCTGAAAAGTTACTCGCCACTGCAAGACATAACATACCCACCAGGGCTGAATTTCTACTCGCCAGGGATAAATTTTCATTTGCCATTGGCTAGTGGTGAGTGGAAATTTTGAGCCCTGAACTCTGTAATATATATATATCTTTCATAAGTGGTGCACCTCCCAGGGGTTGGATAGATGCTCTATATTACCCCTGAGAGTACTAGACTTTTTACAGTCCGGATTTAAAAAAAAAAAAAAAAGATTTGAAACTTGCTTCACTGAAGGTCCAGCTTTCAGCAATCTCGGCAATTATAGCTACTCCATTTGCAGAAAATTTCCTTATTTAAAAAAAAAAAAAAAAAAAGTATATGCAGGCTATCTTGCAAATTAAACAGACCATTAGGGAGACTATTCCACTATGGGACCTCAATCTAGTCCTTCAACAGCTCTCTTCCTATACTTTCTTTGAGCCTTTGGACACTATCTCCATGAAGCACCTTACCATGAAGACAGTGTTGCTAACAGCAGTGACTTCAGCTCGAAGAGTTGGTGAACTTCAGGCCCTGGTATCTGTTCCTCTGTACCTTATCTTTCACCAAGACAAGGTGGTCTTACGTCCAATACCCACCATCCTCTCGAAGGTTGTATCCCAGTTTCACCTTAACCAGGAGACAGTACTCCCCTCGTTCTGTACCAATACTACTTTGCATTTAGAAAAACGACTTCACAATTTAGACCTGGTACGATGTCTCCAGATCTATCTTAAGAGGATGCAAATTATCCGAAAGACGGACACCCTTTTTTGTTCATCATTTGGGGAAATTCAAATGTTTTGTTGCTTCCAAGCCTTCGATTTTCCTGGTGGATCAGAGATTGCATTCACCTAGCCTAAAGTTTAGCGCAGCTGGAACCCCCTCAGGGTGTCAAAGCCCATTCAACATGGCTATATCTGCTACATGGACACAGAAGGCTGTGGCTTCTCCTGAGGAGATCTGCAAGGCCGCCACATGGTCCTCAGTCTTGATATTTATCAGACACTATAGACTTGACCTTCAGGCTTCCGCTGACACCAAATTTGTCTAATTAATTCTGCTACTTTCCCTGAGTTGCCTGGGGTACTGCTCTGGTAAGTCCCACAGTCTATGCCGTGGATTGGACACAGAGGAAAGGTGAAATTTACTCACCAATATTTGTATTTCCTCTGTGTCCTTCCACGGCAACCCTTCCCTGCAGTTGGTTGGTAAATGTATCTTTGCCAGTTTTACTAGTTCCTTTTACTGCCACAGAGGTACAGTATATAGGTTGGCTATGGTACATGTGATCCTTCTCTAACCTTCTTTTCTCATTACAGCTTGGACAAAGGTATAACTGCTGAGGGGAGGTTTGGAGTACAATTTATAAAGTTTTATTGGTCCTAACAGCTGGGAGGCGAAGCCAATTGCCCACAGTATGCAGTAGAAAGACCTAGAGGAAATACAAATATCGGTGAGTAATTTTCACTTTTTTACATAAAGGTGCAATATCACAGTAGCCTAAAATTCTACAGGGGCGCTGTTGCTACACCATCCTATGGATAGCTCTGGTTGACCATAAACCTCCATAGAATGGTGTAGCAACAGCACCACTGTACAATTTCAGGCCACTGTGATATTGCAACTTTAAAAAAAAAAAAAAAAAAATTCAGGTCTGAGCTGTAATAATAAACACTATATAATATAATTTACTATCCCTTTAACATCTTGTACTAAAGCAGGGATTAGGAAGGCTTCATCACCACCACAATAATATAATGCAGTGCAAGAAAGGGCTCTTAACCCTTTGAGTGCCAGAGGGGTATGCAAGGCATTGAAGGGGGTTAACCCTTTTGCACAGGTGGTAGTTTTTCAGAGACAATGCATGAAAGAAAACGTTTTGTGAATCATAGTCTCTCAGGGGGCATTTTACACAGACAATATTTTTATATTTCTAAAACTCCAACATATTCCGTGGTGCTGTACAAAAGTGAGGATATACAAACAAAATAACATAACATGCATGTGGAAACCTAAACAAGTTTAGAGAGGGACCTCTTCTTGGGAGCTTATAATCCAGAGGGAGAGCTGTGATTGGGGCAGAGAATTGCAGCATTCTTCAACGCTCCCCCATACAGTGCAATAAGGGAACTTGCCAGGTTTCACCCGGAGACTCCAGATTTAGAACACTGTCGCCGGATGAAACCATAAATTCCCCTGGTAAGGTGCATTTGCTTCTCCTGCCCAGTGAAAATTATTGTAAAAACAATATCCAATAATGCCTCCTTTCAGGGCCGGCGCCACCTATAGGTGAGATAGGCGCCGGCCTAGGGCGCACATCTATGGGGGCGCAGAGACAGAGCAGATGTTCAGAACCATCCCGGAGGCACGCAGTGAACCGAAGGCTGTGAGAGGCGGCTAGCGTGCACCTCAGTCCGGTCCAGTATAATTCGGCCAATGAGAGAGGAGTGCTTTGACATAATACTCCTCTCTTGTTGGCTGCCTGTGCGGTGCTTGGGATGTGGGGCGACGGTGGTGTTGCGTAAAAGCGTGTGGTGCTCTGGATGTGGTCACAGGAGCAGAGTGAGTGAGCAGGAATTCATTCAGCACCACCACTGCAGTGAGGCGCCGGAGGAGTGAGCGACTAGAGAGGAGGCCTGAAGATCGATTTTAACCCCTTCCCTGCCAGATAATTCCACAGCATATGTAGATAGATCTCTATTAGGACATCCACTATAATATGCTATAGTAGCGCTACACTTATTCATAACCCCTTCACTGCTTGATGATTCTCAATGTAATAGTAAGTCTTTATTGGGGTTATGAATAAGTCTAGCGCTACTATAGCATATTATAGTGGATGTCCTAATAGAGATCTGTCTGTATATGCTGTGGAATTATCTGGCAGTGAGCTTTTGTCACAGGATATGTGGAGGAGAATCTCTAATTAATGCCTGTATGGTGACAAGCAACAGGCAGGGAAGGGGTTACTATTAAGTATAGATCCACATATTATATTATAAAAACATTTAAGGACATTAACCCTATTATATCACCTAAACATAAAATTGAGGCATAGGGAAAATATCCAAGGTCTGACTCATCTGTGCTCCCAAACCCAATGTGTATCGCAGGGGTTATATATATACACACATTGGATTTGAGAGCACAGATGAGTCAGACCTTGGTACCTTGGTGTAGTATAAGTGGGTGGGGATAAAGGGGCGGAGTCAAGGGGGCGGCAAAATGAGGCTTTGCCTAGGGTGGCAAAAATCCTTGCACCAGCCCTGCCTCCTTTACTGGTGTCGTGTGAGGCTTACATGATGCCCCTACACTAGTGGGAGGCTGATACGTCGCATCCCGGGCCGCCAATATCAGAATGTAGATGTTATGTCAGCCAAAGTAGCAGAGGACAGGAGGAAGACCAATGACAGCGTGATGATGTTGCTGCGTGGTCACAAGGAGCAGGAGAAGCACTGGAGACAGAGCATAGAAGAGAACTTGCCCACCTCTCCAGTTCAGCCAGCCATTCATTCATTCATCATTTTTTGGGTGGGGCTTTTTTTTTTTTTTTTCCTCATAGGGTAATAGGGGGAATCCAGCATTGGACCCCTTGCTCACAGTGCTTAGAGAGATCAGCTACACCTCACTGACAAGGCCCAAGAAGGCCGAAACATACTTCTGGGGTTAGCTGTTTCCCTGGTTCAGAGAGGAATTGTCTGTCATTTGGCAGGACCAGTATCATGTGCTTCAGGATATTTCTTCTCTGTGTATGGCACTGGTGAGCTAAAATAGATTGCACCCTGGGTGCGAGGACACAGTCCCAGTGAGCTTCTTGCATGTATTTGCTAGCTCATGAGCTTAGTTGAGCATCTCTGACTTTTCTTTCTACAGCTATACATCCTATCTTATCCTTATATAATCGCTAAAACGTGTGTAACGACTCAGTCATGCGCAGTAGAGACTGCTGCGCGTGCTGCAGTCATGCGCGGTAGAGACTGCCCGCGCCACGGCTGATACAGAGCTTCGGAGCGTCCAGCTCTATATCAGCCGCAGCACCGGCAGTCTCTACTGCGCGTGACTGCCCCACGACCAGCTGACTGTGGCCTGTGTAACTAGTTTTATATATTTCTATGGATTCATAAATTTGTCATTCCTGTTTTTATGGAGATGTTGGGATGATGGGAGATTCTTGCTACACTGTAACTCTCTAAAAACGCGCCAACATTTCCAGTTTTAACAAAAGTCGCCTAAGTGAGTCCTTATGCTGACAGCAATGAGGAAGGATCACAATGCTACTATCATTTGGATACCCAGGAAATGTTGCATCAAGTTGTCTTACTGGTATATTCCTTGTATATTCACTAAGTGAATGAATGTTTCTTTATAATAGCTATACAAGTTTACTCGGATCTTTACAATTTGAAGGCATAGTAATGTTTTCAATTTAGTAGATCGCCGAGTCTTCTTTATTGTAAATGTAACGCTTTGCTCTATATTTAGCGACTTACTTTTACATAGTTCTCAAGATATTAACCCTTTGAGTGCCAGAGGGGTACAGTTAAATGTAGAGGTATCCCCCTTCTGTCCGCCTCCCACTGGATCCGCAATTCGGTCCCATGACCGGACGGATGCAGAGAGGGACAATCTTCAGCGAGTAATTATTATAAGGAAAAACCCTGCCCCCCTTGATGAAGGAGGGTGGGATTTTACCTTTCTTAATTAAGTCTGTCCAGACCATACAGAGCTGCGGAGTGGGAGTGATGAGGCCAAAAGGGGTGGAACGGGGTTCCTTCTACATTTAATATCCTGAGAACTACGTAAAAGTAAGTCTCTAAATATAGAACAAACTGATATATTTACAATAAAGACGACTCGGCGATCCACTTAAAGGGATAGTAGTGTTTCACAAAAACAGCAGCTCCACTTAATCTTCATAGTATTTGGGTCATGGAGAGTGTTATTTCAATACTGTCAGAGTTGTAGTTCAAGAGTAATTGAATGATAAAGTATCTCCCTTCCACCCCTTTTACCTAGTATAAGCCACCTCCCCTCAGATGTGGAATCTGGTCTCTTGACCGGACAGATCGCAGCAAGGGACAATCTTCTTACTGAAAGTATAAGGAAAACCCTCCCCTCCTTAACAGGTTTTTCCTTATGCTCACTGAAGATTGTCCCTCTTTGTGATCCATCCGGACAGTCTTGCTGCTCTGAGGTGAGCAGTGTTACATCAGTAAAAGGGGCGGGAGGGGGATACTTTATCATTCAATTACTCTTGAACTACAACTCTCACAGTATTGTAATAACACTTTCCATGGCTCAAATATAAAGAAGATTAATTGGAACTACTTTTATTGTGAAACATTATGATCCCTTTAATGCAATGGCTCCATAGAATAACATAGTTTTGGATAATACAGGGTGACAAGTGCTTAGGAAAATGAAACACTTGAAATGGGCTTACTGTAGCTAGGTTTTCCTAGGATCCCATTCTGTCAATCTAAAGACGTGAGGAAATTGCAGGGAGAGTGCAGCTGTATATGATAGTTGTACATTTCCATTGAAACCTATGGACTTCTTTCACGCAGACAAATAGAACTATTGCAGCCCCGTGCCACAGTTGTCACCCTGTTTTCACACTCCCTTCTGTCCTGCATCTCCCCACCAATCCGGACACAGGAAGGGCACATCTTTGCTCCAGTCAATCACATAGAATGGCCATTCATTGGCAGCTGCAACAAGCATCACAATTTCCAACAACTCTCATGTGAAATGTCTGTCAATAGGTTAACCCTTTGAGTGCCAGAGGGGGGCTGATAAATTTGAGGTTTTAGTGCCCACATTTTTGTCCAAAAAGGAGGTATAAGCTTGTCAACCCCGCCAAGGTACCTCAAGTATGGCAAGTACCTACTCTAAACACCTGAAAGCCCCATATAAATAGAAAATAAAAAATACAAATTTAAAATAGCCCCAGAAGAGAGATGTTGTACTAAATGCATTGGAGGGGGACCATTTCTTTTTGAATGTTTGGAAGTCCCCATATATGCAATTAAAAACAAATGACAATATTTTAAAAAAGATGAAAAGGAGTACTTGCCCTGTGTGCCTGCATTGAGTAGATACCTATACACAGAGGACTGTAGCTCTATCAGTCTTTATAGGTAACATTTCACCACCCCCACAGGCCACATCCTATATAATAATTTGCTAGGATGTTTGTCAGAAGCCTTTATGTGCAGTAGAGACTGCCTGAACGCAGAATGCTGGGAGCACGGAATGTTGGGAGTTCTTTGCTGGGAGCATGGTGTGCTTTCGGGCAGTCCACAGTGCATGACTGCGTCGGCGGCAGGACCGGCCGCTTAACCCTTTGAGTGCCAGAGGGGCACTCAAAGAGTTAACATCACCCGGATCTTGGCCCGTGGACAAGGGCTTTTACATTAGTGAGGAATAATCCGTTGTAAATGGACAGGGTATATAAGCGCCTAAATGAACCTTTTCCTTTCTATTGTTTAGGACCCTTTCACATGGTGTCAGAACTGTTGCAGCCCCCAGTACTAGTTCTGTCTTCTGTATATATCTATGTTTCCTCTGTGTCCAATCCACTGCATATACAGTGGGTAGTTAGCTCCACCCTCTAGCTGGTAGGACCAATAAAATCTTTAAAAGGTCATCTGCTTCCTCCCCTTGGTAGATAAAATTGGTCCTACCTAGCTGGAGGATAGAGAAGGGCTTCTCCTACTAATTATGTCTTTTTTTTTTTTTCTTTTTTTTTTTATTTTAGTATCCATGTGGCTTGCCTTACCGTGGTCACATTGTTGTTTTTTTTGGTCAGCAGCCGCTTCCAAGCCGCTATCTGACATTTTGTGCCCCCTGAAATCCTGGTCGGTAGCTTCAGCGCAGTGCCCAGGGATTTCCATGCCTCCCGGCTGTAAGCGCTCTCAAGCTGCACATACAGTGCTGTATAGCGGGGAAGTGGAAGTTATGCATTCCATTGCTGAAACGCTCGTCAGATTACAGCATGGCAAGTGCCCTAGAGCATAAAAGACCAGCCGAGGAGGGTGTTCCTTGATGTGGGGGATAAGACTCATTGCTTATTGTATACTTTATTGCAATATTTATGTCCAATATCGGCAGTAGTTATAGCATTTGAATTGCAGTGTTACTATACTTGTCATTATCACTAGGTCTACCTCTAAGGAACAGAAAACTGATAAGCCTAGGCCTGAAACCTCTAAAGAAGACAAAGCAGGCTGCAAAACTAAACCTTGTATGGGCTGTGAGTGAATGTTGTCAGCCTCTCAACCAGCAAAGCTGTGTGAGACATGTCTTCAAAAAGCGGTAGCACTGAAGTCCCTGCTCAATTTCAGAGTCTTTTTTTTAAGCTGGATGAAAAGTTCAATGCAAGAAACTCTCATCCATGCAGGAGGCAGCAAGGAAGAGACCCAGACACTCCGATCCAGACGAGGGTCCATCCAGAACCAGGGAGGAAGAGTAAGACCGCGACATAGAGCTAGAGACAGGTAACCCTTCAGCAGAAGGAGAGATTACAGAAGATGGTAATTTCCCCTTAGATAAAGTTGATGGCTTGATAAAGACTATGAGGAAGTCTCTGGGACTCTCAGAAATCCAAATAGAACTGGATGTAATGGATGCAGCATTTCTGGGTTACAAAAAAACTAATCCACAAATACCCATTCATAGTTCTATTCATGATATAATTCACTCAGAATGGAAGCAAGGTGAGAAACACTGCTCAGTGTCCAAACGTTTCTATCATATCCCCTCTCTCTCTTCTCTCCTCCGAGCTATACATGTTCAGATCCCTTAGTCTATCCTGATATTTCTTTTCCTGTAAACCAGTCACAATTTTAGTAGCCCTTCTCTGAATTTTCCCTAGAGTATCTATATCCTTATGGAGATGGGGTCTCCAGTACTGTACATAATACTCTAGGTGAGGTCTAACTAGAGATCTGTAGAGTAGCATGACCACTTCCCTTTTTCTGCTACTAATGCCCCTAGCTATACAACCCAGTGCCCTGCTTGCATTCCCCACCGCTTTATTACATTGCCTGCCTACCTTTAAGTCATTAGAGATAATTACTCCCAAATCCCTTTCCTCTGTTGTCTCTGACAGCACAGTGCCCTTAATAGTATATTTTTCCTTTGGATTTTTATGTCCCAAGTGCATAATTTTACATTTATCAACTTTAAGCCACAGCTGCCACACTCTTGTCCATTCTTCTAATTTACCTAAATCATTTGTCGTTTGGCTTATTCCCCCTGTAATATCGACCCTATTGCAGATCTTTGTATCATCTGCAAAAAGGCATACCTTACCTTGAAGTAAGCAATATCACTAATAAAAATATTAAAAAGAATAGTTACTGTTGTAAATGAACATTGTAGCTGAAAACGGCTGATTTTTAATGGAATATATATACATTTTCTGCAAATGGAGGATTCTTTGAGGAAAGCAAAGTTTGAATGACACAATAGTGTTTTGTATAATAAAGATCACTAGGGGGCACCCTTTGCTAGTCTCCCATCACCTCTACCTGTGTTCAGGATTGGGAGAATAAAGTCTGAATGACACAATAGTGTTTGTATAATAAAGATCACTAGGGGGCACCCTTTGCTAGTCTCCCATCACCTCTACCTGTGTTCAGGATTGGGAGAATAAAGTCTGAATGACACAATAGTGTTTGTATAATAAAGATCACTAGGGGGCACCCTTTGCTAGTCTCCCATCACCTCTACCTGTGTTCAGGATTGGGAGAATAAAGTTTGCACCTGTTGTTCACACAGTACCACTAATTGACACTATACATACATTACTGTTGACATTAACCCATCCCAGCCACACCTTTTACCACTTTCTTTTTAAAGTTTTAGAAGGATTTCAGTGCTTCCTCCATCTTAATATAAATAGAAAAGACACAGGCGTTAAATATGTCAGGCTTAGACAGTGTAAAGCTTAAATCCACATTCTGAATCTCAACAGCCCAAAAAAAATTTGAATAACACAGGTGTTAAAATAACTGTTACCTACTGATCAGTTTTAGAATTCAAGTCACACCCTCCCCCTTGTTCAATAATAAAAAGAGAGTGAATTGAGTCCTGTGGGTGGGCACTCACTGTGGCTGATCAATTGAGATAAAGTGGTTCAATTCTTGATCAAACAAAGTGCAGATCAAGTAACACGGATTTAAATGGAGCTTTTAACTACTTGAATGCTATTGAGGTCTCCAAGAGGAATTGAAGCAATTCTGTAGCACAGCAATTGTACCATAGTATAATGTTTAAAGGGGATTATGGGCTTTACTTGCTAAATAAAACAAAGAATAGAGGTGTGTAAATGTGTGTGTGTGTGTGTGTGTGTCTCTCTCTCTTGCCTGTCTCTCTCTCTCTCTCTTGCCTGTCTCTCTCTCTCTCTCTTGCCTGTCTCTCTCTCTCTCTTGCCTGTCTCTCTCTCTCTCTCTTGCCTGTCTCTCTCTCTCTTGCCTGTCTCTCTGTCTTTGTCTCTCTCTCTCTCTTGCCTGTCTCTCTCTCTCTCTCTCTCTTGCCTGTCTCTCTCTCTCTTGCCTGTCTCTCTCTCTCTCTCTCTCTCTCTTGCCTGTCTCTCTCTCTCTCTCTCTCTCTCTTGCCTGTCTCTCTCTCTTGCCTGTCTCTCTCTCTTGCCTGTCTCTCTCTCTTGCCTGTCTCTCTCTCTCGCCTGTGTCTCTCTCTCTCTCTTGCCTGTCTCTCTCTCTCTTGCCTCTCTCTCTTGCCTCTCTCTCTCTCTCTCTTGCCTCTCTCTCTTGCCTCTCTCTCTTGCCTCTCTCTCTTGCCTCTCTCTCTTGCCTCTCTCTCTTGCCTCTCTCTCGCCTCTCTCTTGCCTCTCTCTCTTGCCTCTCTCTCGCCTGTCTCTTGCCTCTCTCTCTTGCCTGTCTCTCTCTGTCTTTGTCTCTCTCTCTCTCTTGCCTGTCTCTCTCTCTCTTTCTCTTGCCTGTCTCTCTCTCTCTCTCTCTTGCCTGTCTCTCTCTCTCTCTCTCTCTCTTGCCTGTCTCTCTCTCTCTCTCTTGCCTGTCTCTCTCTCTCTCTCTCTCTTGCCTGTCTCTCTCTCTCTCTCTCTTGCCTGTCTCTCTCTCTCTCTCTATCTTGCCTGTTTCTCTCTCTCTCTCTCTCTCTTGCCTCTCTCTCTTGCCTCTCTCTCTTGCCTCTCTCTCTTGCCTCTCTCTCTTGCCTCTCTCTCTTGCCTCTCTCTCTTGCCTCTCTCTCTTGCCTCTCTCTCTTGGCTCTCTCTTGCCTCTCTCTCTTGCCTCTCTCTCTTGCCTCTCTCTCTTGCCTCTCTCTCTCGCCTCTCTCTCTCGCCTCTCTCTCGCCTCTCTCTTGCCTCTCTCTCTTGCCTCTCTCTTGCCTCTCTCTTGCCTCTCTCTCTTGCCTCTCTCTCTTGCCTCTCTCTCTTGCCTCTCTCTCTTGCCTCTCTCTCTTGCCTCTCTCTCTTGCCTCTCTCTTGCCTCTCTCTCTTGCCTCTCTCTCTTGCCTCTCTCTCTTGCCTCTCTCTCTTGCCTCTCTCTCTTGCCTCTCTCGCCTCTCTCTCTCGCCTCTCTCTCTCGCCTCTCTCTCTCGCCTCTCTCTCTCGCCTCTCTCTCTCGCCTCTCTCTCTCGCCTCTCTCTCTCGCCTCTCTCTCTCGCCTCTCTCTCTCGCCTCTCTCTCTCGCCTCTCTCTCTTGCCTCTCTCTCTTGCCTCTCTCTCTCGCCTCTCTCTCTCGCCTCTCTCTCTCGCCTCTCTCTTGCCTCTCTCTTGCCTCTCTCTTGCCTCTCTCTTGCCTCTCTCTTGCCTCTCTCTTGCCTCTCTCTTGCCTCTCTCTTGCCTCTCTCTCTTGCCTGTCTCTTGCCTCTCTCTCTTGCCTCTCTCTCTCGCCTCTCTCTCTCGCCTCTCTCTCTCGCCTCTCTCTCTCGCCTCTCTCTCTCGCCTCTCTCTCTCGCCTCTCTCTCGCCTCTCTCTCTCGCCTCTCTCTCTCGCCTCTCTCGCCTCTCTCTCGCCTCTCTCTCGCCTCTCTCTCGCCTCTCTCTCGCCTCTCTCTCGCCTCTCTCTCGCCTCTCTCTCGCCTCTCTCTCTGCCTCTCTCTCTGCCTCTCTCTCTGCCTCTCTCTCTGCCTCTCTCTCTTGCCTCTCTCTCTTGCCTCTCTCTCTTGCCTCTCTCTCTTGCCTCTCTCTCTTGCCTCTCTCTCTCGCCTCTCTCTCTCGCCTCTCTCTCGCCTCTCTTGCCTCTCTCTTGCCTCTCTCTCTTGCCTCTCTCTCTTGCCTCTCTCTCTTGCCTCTCTCTCTTGCCTCTCTCTCTTGCCTCTCTCTCTTGCCTCTCTCTCGCCTCTCTCTCTCGCCTCTCTCTCTCGCCTCTCTCTCTCGCCTCTCTCTCTCCTCTCTCTCGCCTGTCTGTCTCTCACTCTTGCCTCTCTCCCGCCTTTCTCTCTTCCCTCTCTCACTCTTGCCTCCCTCTCTTGCCTCTCTCTCCCTCTCTTGCCTCTCTCGCCCCTTTCCTTGCCCGCCCCTCTCCTCGCCCGCTCGCGCTCTGCCTCTCTGGTCTTCTTAGTAAGTAATTGGAGCAGAGCCACATGGTGACTAAAAGAGACAATTGCAGTTTAACCCTTTAAGATTACAGGGGTGTGCAAAAGCAAGGCATTGCATACCCTCTGTTCCTTAAAGAGTTAGAAAAAATTGAGCTATAATAATGTTTGAAAGACGCATCTGTCAGCAGTGAGTGCGAGAGCACTTGTATGCAGGGAAAACATTTCTCTCTCTCTCTCTCTCTCTCTCTCTCTGTATATGTGTGTGTGTGTGTGTGTGTGTGTATATATATATATATATATATATATATATAATATTTTTATTTTTTAAAATAAACACATATTATTGTAAATATATTTATTGAACAATATAAGGGACACCATCCATAAAGAGCTAGTGTTGAGATTCTATTTTCTGGTGATAAAGGAGGCAACGTGCTCCATTCAGATGGCTGGGTGAGTGGTAGCGTTTGTGCGCATTACACACGCATGCACTGGTATGAGGGGACTCTCCATTCATAGGATTAGCTGTAGGAATGACACTGCCTTGAAGTGGTTGAACCTGTAATTCTGGTGTCAGCATTTGGTGACTTTGGACAAAGCAGATTTTTATACTTCAGCTGCTCCAGAAATGGGGGGAGTGGGGGGGACAGAGAGTGGAAAGGACCAGCGGTGCAATACTAGGGCAAAACAACTGCACTGTAGGGGGGAAACAGATATACACAATTAATGGTTTCAGTGGGGCAATTATCCACTTGAATGTTAGTTTTCCAACTCATTGCAAGGAAATGCTTTGAAGAACCCCCCCCCCTCCCGCCGTGCTCTCTAGGGCTTAAACGCCCCGTTTTAAATGGGAATTGATTTGTGTTCCCTATGATGTATTTGGTTTGTCCAGGAATTTTACTACTGTTACATAGTACATCAGCCTTATTGTGGATAGGAGAGGGCTTCTTATGGCTTCCATTTATATGACACTGTCACTCTGAAACCGGACAGACTCCATAGCTCCCTCCTCTCTGTGTCACCCTGCAGTGGGAGGGACAGACTCCATGTCCCATAGCTCCCTCATGTCTGTGTCACCCTGCAGTGGGAGGGACAGACTCCATGTCCCATAGCTCCCTCCTGTCTGTGTCACCCTGCAGTGGGAAGGGCAGACTCCATGTCCCATAGCTCCCTCCTGTCTGTGTCACCCTGCAGTGGGAGGGACAGACTCCATGTCCCATAGCTCCCTCCTGTCTGTGTCACCCTGCAGTGGGAAGGGCAGACTCCATGTCCCATAGCTCCCTCCTGTCTGTGTCACCCTGCAGTGGGAGGGACAGACTCCATGTCCCATAGCTCCCTCCTGTCTGTGTCACCCTGCAGTGGGAAGGGCAGACTCCATGTCCCATAGCTCCCTCCTGTCTGTGTCACCCTGCAGTGGGAGGGACAGACTCCATGTCCCATAGCTCCCTCCTGTCTGTGTCACCCTGCAGTGGGAGGGACAGACTCCATGTCCCATAGCTCCCTCCTGTCTGTGTCACCCTGCAGTGGGAGGGACAGACTCCATGTCCCATAGCTGCCTCCTGTCTGGGTCACCCTGCAGTGGGAGGGACAGATTCCATGTCCCATAGCTCCCTCCTGTCTGTGTCCCAGTGAAATGGGTCCCTCCTGTCACCCTGCAGTGTGTGGAACTGTGTGTCCCTTCCACAGATAGTACCAGACAAACTCCCTTGTGCCCTTTGTCACCCTGCTGTGGGTGGAACAGCCTTTTCCTGTGTGTTTGCTCCAGACAATTCAATCATTTAGTCCCTTGCTGAGCCCAGTAGCACAATACACTGTGTCACATCATCTGCCTGGCCAGTTACTGAGTTATTGTCTCTTGGGTACAATAGAGATTCCATGTGTATTAGCTGAATGGGGGGCGGGGGCAGTCTGTGCCTTGTTCTCTGCATCCACCCCCTCCTGCAGGCCTTTGGCTATGCTCAGAGCACTGTGCCCTCTTGTGATGGCTGCGGCACCCATTGTAACCTCTTTCCATGGCTTGTGTGGTGCTGTGTGCACCAGTGGTGCAATTCTGAGACAAACCAACTGCTCATAAATAGCAGTGTGGATTTAACCCTTTGAGTGCCAAAGAGCTTATGCATTGCCTTGGATACCTCTTTGGCACTCAAAAGGTCAAATCAATAGGGACTTTTAATGGGCTACAGTTGGCTTGCGCCAGACTGCAACCCTTTACTTTACTGAATCGGAGACCTCTTCAGCACTCAAAGGGTTAAAAGCCCCATTTAGAGCAATGGAAGTTTGGGGAATTGTTTTTCCCCTGCGGTGCAGATGGTTCGCCCCAGACTTTTTGTTTTCTTTAGTCTATAAGGTCTCAGGTCAGTAAAATCCATAGATAAAGCCAAGTGCCATCTGTGATCTTCTCCATACATAACACACACACATTTAATCACTGCAGTCTCTGTGCTGAAACGCCTTAACCCTCTGAATGCCTTGCTCAGTCTTCAGGCACTAAAAAGGCAGCAAGCGCGATATGGACACAGTTGGAGTTTGAATAACTAATGCTGTAAATCGGGGGGGGGGGACAACATGAGGTCCTCCAGCTGCGGCCAGACTACAACTCACATTGTCTGCCCCCGCTGAAGTGGTATGTTGGTGATATTATTATCCTATATAATAATTCGCTAAATCGTGTGTAACGTTGCGACATGCGCAGTAGACACTGCTGCGCTTGCTGCAGTCATGCGCAGTAGAGACTGCCCGCGCCACGGCTGATACTGAGCTGGGCGCTCGGAGTGCCCAGCTTCTGTATCTGCCTCGGTGCGAGCAGTCTCTACTGCACATGACTGCCCCGTGACCGGGTGACTGTGGCACTGTGGCCCATGTAATGGGCTGTTCAACTAGTTATTTGTATAGCGCCAACTGATTCCACAGCGCTGTACAATAGGGAATGGACATACAGAGATATTAAAGCGGGACTACCACCCCTGTTTAAATTTGGCCCAAATAATTACCCATCTGGCGACTAGCTGCTCAGTAGCGCTAATCGCCAGAATTATTACCTGGTTATTGAGAATTAAACACTGCTCCCGGACTGACAGGCAGGACGGAGCCCGGACATCTTTCCATAGTGACGTCTGCGCGCCTGCACTGTCAGTCCCAGCCGGCTCTAGGAGGCGTTACTAGGAGCCGTTCGGCTCCAAAAGGGACTGACAGCTCAGGCGCACAGACGTCACTATGGAAAGACATCTGCGCTCTTTCCTGCCTGTCAGTCTGGTAACCGTGTTTAATTCTCAATAACCAGGTAATAATTCTGGCGACTAGCGCTATTGAGCAGCTAGTCGCCAGATGGGTATTTATTTAGGCCAAATTTGAACGGGGGTGGTAGTTCCGCTTTAAATAGTACAAATCAAAATGTGGAGAACAGAATGAGCTTGAACATCTCTGGCACTCAGAGGGTTAACATTATGCTCTTAACCAAGAATGATCACATTTTCAGATTTAATAAAAACACTGGGGATGTTTTTGCAGTCCCAAAATAGCTCCTATTTGCCATTTGGGAGGTCACAAACCCGACCCCCTTTGCTGAAAAGTAAACGGATATTATCTTGCTCTCAGCCACAATCTCCTGGTTTGAGTGCACAGGATCCATCGACTTGCTGCCTGCCTTTCAGCACTGATTGAGAGGGTCCATGGGGAGCTGCATTGTGCTGGACAGGAAACTGTGTGTGTGTGTGTGTGTAATCTTTAAATACACCATTCTGTTCCTGCCACCCCCACCTCCCATTGGTGCACCAGTGATCGCAATGTGTCCCACGGCTTAATAGTCATGCCTGCTTCCAGGGGTTTGGATCTGCTGATAAAGCAAATATCACATTATATTTTAAAAAGTCCACTTTAGTGTGAACTGATGGTCTTATCCCTGACCTGTATGTATGTATGTTTGTGTATATATTATAATATTTTTATTGTAGAATTACTGTTCATGTAAAGCTTTGTGTACTTGTATGGTCCTATGTAAATAGCGCATAAGGAATTTAGGGCCATACACAGAAAATGGAGCAATGCTGGGGAAAACCCAGCCCATATTATTACAGCCTCTGGCCTGTCGGGTTAATTGGATAAACCCCTCCTCGTTTGCATTTAATGGAGCTGTAATCTTTTTTTATAAAAATAAAAGGATTTTAGTCTTACCTGTTAAATCCTTTTCTCTTAGTCCATACAGGTTACTGGTAAATTTGGGTAGGCGATCTGCCCCTTTAAGTAGGCAGAAACAATTCTAGAAATGACTGCAGGGGGTGGAGCCTACCTTCCTTCCTTGGCTGCAGCTAGCCAGTCAGCTCCAGAAAGATTTGAGACACGAACTATGACTAGATATTGGAAGGAAAGAAGACTCCTGTGAGTGTGGCCACAAAGGACCCCCACGGTCTGCCACAGGAGAGCCAAGCATGGTCTCTTGAAAGGGTGGGAGACCAGTAACCTGTATGGACTAAGAAAAAAGGCTTTAACAGGTAAGACTAAAATCTTCTCTTCTTTGTCATCCAATACAGGTTACTGGTATCTTTGAGATCTCAAACCATTGAGTTTCCCAGAGGTGGGAAGTAAGGCAAGGACCAGGCGCAAGGCCCCCAAAGTCACCAGAGCAGATATGAACTATCAGATCAGAGACAGCCCAACAAACAATGAAGTGTCAACGGACACTGAACAGGGGTAACACACCCCCAAACTGTTACACAGCACACTGAACTAGAGCCAACGGGGCTCAAAAGTGAAGGAAGCACCAGGAACAAAAGAAAATCCTAGACAGGCAAGACTGCCTCCAGGATTTTCTTCCCAAAGCTGGCATCAGCCGATGCCAACATATCAACACGGTAGTGCTTCAAAAAGGTGTGCACAGAAGACCAGGGGCAGCCTTGCACAACTGATCAGCAGAGGCCTGATTCTTGTAAGCCCAAGAGGCCCCAATAGATAGAGTAGAATGAGCCGTGACCCTGAAAGGGACAGGCTTCTTTCTTAGCTCATAAGCCTTACGAATAGTGGACTTGATCCAAGAAGCAATAGTCACCTTGGATGCAGGTCTTTCTGCCCTAGGACCCTCAGGAATAACGAACAACGTGTCTGATTTCCTGATAAACTCAGTGCGATGTACATAAAACTTGAGACAACGCACCACGTCTAACAAGTGGAGATCCCTCTCCTTGTCAGAGGTGGGGTCAGGGCAGAAAGAGGGCACCACAATCTCCTGATTGATCTGAACTCTGAAACCACCTTGGGGAGGAACTCCTGAGAGGTCTGAAGCACCGCCTTGTCCTTGTGAAACACCAAAAATGGTGGTCTACAGGACAGAGTATGCAACTCCGCGACAAGGCAACAGACACGATTGCCAGGAGAGAGGCCATTTTCCATGTCAGAAGGCTTAGAGGAATAGTAACCAAGGACTCAAAGGGGGAGGGTGCTGAAGGACACCCAGAACCAGATTAAGATCCCACTGAGGAGCAGAATCTTTAAAGACAGGGCGAGTATGAGCAACGCCCTGGAAGAAAACCTTGAAATCAGGAAGGATAATAATGCGCCTCTGAAAGAAAACAGAGAGAGCAGAAGTCTGAACCTTAAAGGAACTCAAACTGAGGCCCTTATCCACAACATCCTGAAAGAAGGCCAGGACCGTGGGCAGATCAAATTCCTGAGACAAGTCCCTATCGCCACACCAAGATAGAAAAGTCGACCAGACATGATGGTAGGCCTTTGAGGAAACTGACTTGAAAGCACTAAGCATGGTAGCCCCCACACCAGAAGAAAAACCTTTCTTCTTCAATATTGAGGATTCACTTTCCAAGCCATCAAAGCTAGACGATGAACATCCTTCTTCCACAGGTAACCCTGGAGGAGAAGATCCGGATGGGAGGGGAGTCGGAATGGCTCCGCCACTGACAGATCCAGAAGCTCCAGAAACCAAACTTGTCGAGGCCAGTACGGAGCAACCAGAATGACTGGACATTGCTCCAGTCTTAATTTCCGTAACACCCTGTGCAACATAGGAAGGGGAGGGAAGATATAAGCCAGAGGAAATAACAAAGGAATGGACATGGCATCCACTGCCAAAGCTAGAGGATCCCTCCGGCGAGAGCAGAACCTTGGATTGATGTAAGCCACAGACCAGGTGCTGTCGGGCTACACCCGGACTGGGCTTTCTTCCATCTGGGGCGTCCAGTGACGAAGGGCATAAAATATCATCTGAAGTTCCAATACATTGATGGGGAGGAGAGATTCCTCCGAAGACCACCGTCCCTGAGCACTCAGGCGACCCAGGACCTCTCCCCAGCCGGAGAGGCTGCCATCCGTTGTCACAGTGGTCCAGAAGGATATCAGGAAGGACTTGCGCTTCAGGAGATTGGAGAGGTCGAGCCACCACAACAAACTCAGTTCCATATGAAGAGGAAGGGATACTGACGTCTGCAGAAGGTCTGGCTGACCCTTGCATACCTGGTTCACAAACCGTTGGAGCTCCCTTGTGTGAGCAGTGGCTAAGGGGACTGCTTCCATGGTGGAGATTAATTTCCCCACCAGAGAGGATAGCTTCTTGGCTGGTACTGGATCCTGAGCTAGAACAGCTGAAACCCTGTGTGCGATCTGGTGAACTACTTCCTCCGTGAGAAACACCATGCTCTGCTGAGTGTTGAAGAGAAGGCCCAGGAAGACCAGATGCTGGGATGGAACAAGATCCAACTTGTCAAAGTTGATGATCCACCCATGATGGGTGAGAGCGTGAATGCAGTCCTGAACCTGCTGACAAAGTTCCACAGTGGGGGCTTTCAGAAGCAGGTCATCCATGTATGGAGTAACTCTGATGCCGTCCCGGTGGAGAACAGACACTAAGGCTCCCAGGACATGGTTGAAGACCTGAGGCTCTGTAGTCAGACCAAAGGGAAGAGCTGAGAACTGAAAATGCCCTTGGTCGCAGGCAAATCTGAGATACTACTGGCTCTCTGGATGAATGGTGATATGTAAATACACAACCTGAAGGTCCTGAGAAGCAAGAAATTCCCCCAAAATCATAGCAGTAATCACCGTTCTTAGGGACTCCTGGTGATAATAAGACCGGATCACAAAGGAATTTAGATCCTTCAAGTCCAAAATTGGACGACAACCACCGTACTTCTTGGACGCTACGAAGAGGTTTGAGTAAAAATCCGTACCTCTGTCCTGAACTGGAACAGGTTCCAGAATATCCTTGTTCAAAAGAGACTGGATAGTGCCGTAGAAGAGACAGCATTTTTCCACGCCCTGGGGATTATGAGAGGGGGAAAAGAAGGAAGAGAGGCGAAAGGGATCCTGTACCCTTCTGCCACTACTTGGAAAAACCCACGGGTCCACCACTGAATCCATCCAAATGCTGTGATAGTGATGAAGACGACCGCCCACAGTTGAATGGGGACCCGCGTTCAGCGAGTCATGCCGGAGAAGTCTTGGAAGCCTTGGGCTTGGAGGAGACCATGGGCTTCCATTGCTGTTTGGGTTTGGAGGAGGCACGTGGAGCTGAGGGAACCACCTAGTTCGCCGGACATGTCTCAGTCTGAAAGGGACAAAAAAACCTGTTGCGTTTAAGAGGAGGTTTCTTCCTGGGGACCAAGGGCAGATGAGTACTCTTAACCCAGTGGCCTCACAATCCGATCTTTAAGATCTGGCCCAAATAAGGATGTACCCTGAAAGGGCAAGGACAGCAAGGTGTCAGCAGCCCAGATCTTGAGCCAAAGAGCTTGTCTGGCAACCACAGACATTGTGGAATCCCTTGCCACCAGACGTATAACATCAAATTAGGCAGCAAAAACATAGTGCTGGGCCTCAGATATGTTGGCAAGAAGCCGCAACATATCTGAAGATGAATCACCCCGACGTACAGCTAGGGTGAGTTGTTCAGTCCAGTGGCAGTACCAGCAGTGGCAAAAATGGACTAGAAGGAAGCCTCAAGCTTCTTGTCAGTCCAGTCCTTCAGAGAGGACGCATCAGAAACTGGTAAGGCTTGAGACAGGAGCATCCACCATAGAGGGATGAACCCACTGAGCAAGTGCCGCCTCAGAAAAGAGGTAAAGCTTAGCAAACTTCTTGGAGACAGAAGGCTTTCTGTATGGAGATTTCCACTCATAAGCCATTAGACGGTCCAGAGTGGGGTTAGGTGGAAAACAAGTATGGGGCTTTATAGGCTCCTGGAATACATCAGAGGGATCTGAGGAAACCTCCTGAACTGGGGGAATGTTTAGTGTGTTTAAGACGGCCCTGATCAGGCCCTCAGTCAAGGATTCTGGATCAACCTCAAAAGGATCCCCAAAAAATTGAGAGGACCCCACAGCAGAACATTCCTCAACATCTGAATCCACCAACCGATCACCTGTGTGCTATTTCAATAGCCAAGAATATCCAGAGGCAAAGACCATGAAAAGCACTCTCAGGACCTCTTAAATCCTATTGTACAACGCTACGGAATTAGTTGGCTCTATATAAATTAATAATAATAATAATAAGAAGAAGAAGAAATTGTGCAAAAAGTAGGAGAAAATTTATTGCATATCAACGTTTTGGTTATTGATAGTAACCTTCCTCAAGAGGAACTATTAGTCACCGAAATGTTGATATGTAATAAATGTATATATTTTTCTGTGTGTGTTAGTGTTTCCTGCTTAGTAAAACAAGGAAACTCCCACTGCTGTCAGTTGTTTTTATTAAACGTTATCACAGTTCAAATCATCAGGAAGTGAATTTACTGTGTGTTTACTTCCTGATAGTTCTAACTGACAAGAAGTGACTCCTCAGTTTCCATCACATTCTGTGGAGACCTGTTTGTCAGTGATTCACACCTCCCAATTATTTCAACACAATTCAAATCTGACCCCTAGTGGGCATTGTTAATGGGAAAAAAAAAAGTAAGTTTAAATTGCAATAACTCTGGAAATATGCATTTCTTATACTTGGCAGGAAAAGCCTTACTATATACATTTACATTAAAAAATACCACTTTTTTAACCATTTACATTTCACACGGGTATCAATACATTGCTTCTCAATGCTTCGGGTGCACCCTCTGACACTCAAAGGGTTAAATGTTTAACTGCCAGGGAGGGTGTGAAACATATTGGTGTGCAGTGTGTTAACCACCCCTATGGCACACAAAGGGTTGAGAGCTATGTGCATAAAGACAAATGTGCAGCAATTCTGGGAAAACCAACTATATCACAGGGAGAAAGCCAGAAAATTCCCATTCATCTAAAGAAGACTTTTAACTACTTCAATGCTAGAGAGCTCTCCACTTGTTGTACAGTGCTGCATTGGAGACCTCCCTAGCGTTCAATGGGTTAAAATCCCATTTTAAATCCATGTGTATTTTTAATGCTTCCTTTATGTTGCTGTTCTTTTTACCAGAATTGCTCCAGTTTCTTGGAACATCAGCCTCTGTCTATACTTCCCTATCACGCACCGCATCAGCCTCTGTCTATACTTCCCTATAACGCACCACATCAGCCTCTGTCTATACTTCCCTATAACGCACCACATCAGCCTCTGTCTATACTTCCCTATCACGCACCGCATCAGCCTCTGTCTATACTTCCCCATCACGCACCGCGCCTGCCTCTGACTGTACTTCCCTATCACGCACCACATCACCCTCTGACTGCACTTCCCTATCACGCACCGCATCAGCCTCTGTCTATACTTCCCTATCACGCACCGCATCAGCCTCTGTCTACACTTCCCCATCACGCACCGCATCACCCTCTGACTGCACTTCCCTATCACGCACCGCATCAGCCTCTGTCTATACTTCCCTATCACGCACCGCATCACCCTCTGACTGCACTTCCCCATCACGCACCGCATCAGCCTCTGACTACACTTCCCCATCACACACAGCATCAGCCTCTGTCTACACTTCCCCATCACACACCGCATCAGCCTGTCTATACTTTCCTATCACGCACCGCATCAGCCTCTGTCTATACTTCCCTATCACACACCGCATCAGCCTCTGTCTACACTTCCCCATCACACACCGCATCAGCCTCTGTCTATACTTCCCTATCACGCACCGCATCACCCTCTGACTGCACTTCCCCATCACGCACCGCATCAGCCTCTGTCTATACTTCCCCATCACGCACCGCATCAGCCTCTGTCTATACTTCCCCATCACGCACAGCATCAGCCTCTGTCTATACTTCCCTATCATACACCGCATCAGCCTCTGACTACACTTCCCCATCATACACCGCATCAGCCTCTGACTACACTTCCCCATCATACACTGCATCAGCCTCTGTCTACACTTCCCCATCACACACCGCATCAGCCTCTGTCTACACTTCCCCATCATACACCGCATCAGCCTCTGTCTACACTTCCCCATCACACACCGCATCAGCCTCTGACTACACTTCCCCATCATACACCGCATCAGCCTCTGACTACACTTCCCTATCATACACCGCATCAGCCTCTGACTACACTTCCCTATCACGCACCGCATCAGCCTCTGTCTATACTTCCCTATCACGCACCGCATCACCCTCTGACTGCACTTCCCCATCACGCACCGCATCAGCCTCTGTCTATACTTCCCTATCACGCACCGCATCAGCCTCTGTCTATACTTCCCCATCACGCACCGCATCAGCCTCTGTCTATACTTCCCCATCACGCACCGCATCAGCCTCAGTCTATACTTCCCCATCACGCACCGCATCAGCCTCTGTCTATACTTCCCCATCACGCACCGCATCAGCCTCTGTCTACACTTCCCCATCGCGCACCGCATCAGCCTCTGTCTATACTTCCCCATCGCGCACCGCATCAGCCTCTGTCTGTACTTCCCCATCGCGCACCGCATCAGCCTCTGTCTATACTTCCCCATCGCGCACCGCATCAGCCTCTGTCTATACTTCCCCATCGCGCACCGCATCAGCCTCTGACTATACTTCCCCATCACACACCGCATCAGCCTCTGTTTATACTTCCCTATTACGCACCGCATCAGCCTCTGTCTATACTTCCCTATCACACACCGCATCAGCCTCTGTCTATACTTCCCTATCACGCACCACATCAGCCTCTGTGTACACTTCCCCATCACGCACCGCATCAGCCTCTGACTACACTTCCCCATCACGCACCGCGCCTGCCTCTGACTGCACTTCCCTATCACGCACCGCATCAGCCTCTGACTACACTTCCCTATCACGCACCGCATCAGCCTCTGACTGCACTTCCCTATTACGCACCGCATCAGCCTCTGTCTATACTTCCCTATCACGCACCGCATCAGCCTCTGTCTACACTTCCCTATCACGCACCGCATCAGCCTCTGACTACACTTCCCCATCACGCACCGCGCCTGCCTCTGACTGCACTTCCCTATCACGCACCGCATCAGCCTCTGACTACACTTCCCTATCACGCACCGCATCAGCCTCTGACTACACTTCCCTATCACGCACCACATCAGCCTCTGACTACACTTCCCTATTACGCACCGCATCAGCCTCTGTCTATACTTCCCTATCACGCACCGCATCAGCCTCTGTCTATACTTCCCTATCACGCACCGCATCAGCCTCTGTCTATACTTCCCTATCACGCACCGCATCAGCCTCTGACTACACTTCCCTATCACGCACCGCATCACCCTCTGTCTGTACTTCCCTATCACGCACCGCATCAGCCTCTGACTACACTTCCCTATCACGCACCGCATCAGCCTCTGACTACACTTCCCTATCACGCACCGCATCAGCCTCTGACTACACTTCCCTATCACGCACAGCATCAGCCTCTGACTACACTTCCCTATCACGCACCGCATCAGCCTCTGACTACACTTCCCTATCACGCACCGCATCAGCCTCTGACTACACTTCCCTATCACGCACCGCATCAGCCTCTGACTACACTTCCCTATCATGCACCGCATCAGCCTCTGACTACACTTCCCTATCACGCACTGCATCAGCCTCTGTCTGCACTTCCCCGTTACACACCGCATCAGCCTCTGACTGCACTTCCCCATTACCAGGGCCTGTCACTGAAATCCAAATTTATTTATTTTTTTTTTATTTAATATTTTTATTCACAGCACTTGCGTTGTGCACAGTGGCAGCAGTAACCAGCCGCATTGTAAGATCTGTGCCTTCTTCGGCACAGACCTGTATGCTGTTGCTCCCTCGTCAGCTCTTTAGTAATGCAGAGCGCTGGGAGATGATGGGCAATATGGGGGCAAGTTGGAGCTGATGGGGCAATGTGAGGGCAAGTTGGAGCTGATGGGGCAATGTGGGGGCAAGTTGGAGCTGACTGGGGCAATGTGAGGGCAGTATGGTTATGTTGGGGTGTCATGTGGAGATTTGAAGCGTTGTGTAGGTGTCCAGTGGAGATGACCAATGGGGGGGGCGCACTTCAGATTTCTGTGCCTACAGGGTTCTGAGATGTAAATCTGGCCCTGCCCATTACACACCGCATCAGCCTCTGACTGCACTTCCCCATTATATACTGCCAACCCCATCAGCCTCTGCCTACCCTCATTGAGAATCACTGCTATATTATCTACAAGGGAACTCAATCCTGTCCTCAAGCACTATCCCCCCTCAAAAAAAAACCAAAAAAAAAAAAAACCTGTGCTTCTGAGAGCAAACTTGAGGATCCCTTCAGATTCTGTAGCACTGCATTTTAATGATAAAAAAAAAAGTTTAAAGAAAAAGGAACTTCAAATGGAAAGAACCTGTATTCTGACACTCATCAGGGTTTGAATTAAAACAATTCCAGTTTTATTGAATAACATTACAGTTACAAAAGGACAATTAAGGGGATTAAAAAACACAAAACAAGCAGGTGTCCCAGGGGAGTACCTACTGTGATATTTTGTGTAGGTAGGGTGGGTTCAAACAAGTTGAAAAAGGATCACAGTTCTCCAAGATGGCTCCGTCAAATAAATAGTGGAGAGATTAGTTTTATGTCAAATCACCTTCTCTACGGCAATTATAAAGAACCATACCTTTTTTTACCTTGACTAATTATCCAGATAGGATATTCGTTACACTTGGTAATCACTGACAGATACAGGGTGACGCTATAGTATAAGCACACCGTTAAAGGGATAGTAATGTTTCATAATAAAAGCAGCTCCAATTAATCTTCATAGCATTTGGGCCTTGGAGAGTGTTATTTCAATTCTGTCAGAGTTGTAGTTCTAGAGTAATTCAATGACAAAGTTTCCCCCTCCCACCCCTTTTACTGATGTAACACTGCTCAGCCAGATCAGAAGGGAGGTGCCCAGGTAGACTGCAGAGAGGGACAATCTTCAATTAAGATAAGGGAAAAACCTGAAAAACTTGTCTAGGGGGGCAGGGCTTTTATTGTTCTCACTGTAAGAAGATTGTCCCCTGCTGTTACCTGTCTGGTGTATGGACTGCATTCCACATCTGAGAAGAGATGGCTTACACTAGGTAAAAGGGGCGGTAGGGGAAACTTTACTTGTGAATATCTCTCAAACCATAAAGGTTTGAGAGATAAGACTTATATCGTTCTTCATGTTTTTTTAATGCCTACAAAATAAAATAAAAAAGATTAAAAAAAAGTATTACTATCCCTTTAAGGCTGTAGTGTTTGGTAAGTATTTGTTACAGTTAGTACCATCATATTGCTAGTGAATACCATCATGGTATATAGGCCTCCAGTCACACAATGTCACCCTACTGAGGTAATCTGCACTGCTTGTTAATCCTATAGGTGCTACAAGCATATGCAATGCTTTTGAGACACCTTTTGCATCCAAGGTTTTTTCGTGACTTTATTTTTGTTTTTTATTGTACTTTTTATTGGCTTTCAAAGAATTGGTTATTGAAAAAGGAACATTTTGGAATGCGGTACATGATGGGGTTGGGGTGATATTTAATTGTCCGTGTTTCTCTTTGAACAGAGGAGAGCGGGCCGGCGCCACCTATAGGAAAGGTAGGCGCAGGCCTATGGCGCACATTCTCTGAGGGTGCATCGGCCCCCACTGCCGCTCACCACTTAAAAAAACAAAAAAAAACAAAAACGTACGTTTCGTTGCCCTCCCTCAGCTGGCTATTTTTTTAATGTAGCACAGCGATACCTATTTCTCTCTTCCCCTCCGCTCCTTCAATCCTGGACCAGGATTGAAGAAGCGGAGGGGGAGAGAGAAACGGGCATCGCTGTGCTACATTAACCCTTTCAGTGCCAGAGGGGTACGCAACGCATAGCTTTTCAATGCGTTGTATACCCTTCTGGCACAGCCAAGGGAGAGCACCTTAATGTACTCACTGGGGGGGGGGAGAGAGACGTGCACCAGAAACAGTAAGTGGAACAGGGGTCAAGTGAGGGGATAAACAGTCAGACTGAGAGAGAGAGAGTCAAAGGGGAGATCAGCAGTCAAGAGGGGGAGAGAGGTCAAAGGGGGGATCAGCAGTCAAGAGGGGGAGAGAGACAGTCAAAGGGGGGGATTAGCAGTCAAGAGGAGGATCAAGAGTCAGACAGGGAGAGAGAGAGTCAAAGGGGGGAGCAAGAGTCAGATGGGGGAGAGAGAGAGTCAAAGGGGGGAGCAAGAGTCAGATGGGGAGAGAGAGAGAGTCAAAGGGGGGAGCAAGAGTCAGATGGGGAGAGAGAGAGTCAAAGGGGGGATCAAGAGTCAGACGGGGAGAGAGAGTCAAAGGAGGGTCAGCAGTCAAAAGGGGGAGAGAGTCAAAGGGGGGAGAGTCACATATAGAGAACATACACTCTGTCACACTGATACACATATAGAGACGCACACACACATACTTACACACTGATATCCTTACAGAGACTCACACACACTAACACACTTATATACATATAGGGAACACACACTGACACACTTATATCCATACAGGGAACACATACACATATAGAGAACACACACACACAAACTGACACATATAGGGAACACACTGACATTTAAACACATACAGAGGCGGGGCATAAATGGGTAGGGCACAAGGGGTGGAGCCAAGGGGCGGCAAAATTAGGTTTTGCCTAGGGTGGCAGAAATCCTTGCACCAGCCCTGGAGGAGAGCTGCATCCCCAGATCTTGTGTGTCAGGTAGTCTCTGTTGTTAGAGTTTGTAGTTAAATGGTGCATCGTGTTGATGGTTTATTCATGCACATCTTCTTCCCGCACCACTCACAACTGAACGAACCATTGTTCTCGGGGTGTAATGAACCTGGTCCTGACAGGATCATTTTATTTTACTGGAAGAGTGAACAATGTACTGTAGATACAGTGCAGAAGATGGAAAATACAGCACTTTATTCGTAGTATATATTAAAGTGGAGATGTTTGCAACAAATAGGTGGTTTTGAAAGCGCTCTCAAAATTGCATGTTTGTTAGCCTTTTTTATTTGAAACAATAGTTTGAGATTTTTCACTATTTGTCAATTTATGCAAATTAATTTGTATTTGCAGGCAATGAATCACAGGTGGGAGGGAGAACTGTGTGGAATGCTATTATCTGGCTGGCAGGGAGTGGGAGGGAGAGCAGTATGGAATGTCAGTACCTGGCTTGCAGGAAGTGGCAGGTGGGAGAGAGAGCAGTGTTGAATGCTAGTATTTGGCTGGCATGGAGTGGGAGTGAGAGATCAATGTGGAATGCTAGTATCTGGCTGGCATGGAGTGGGAAAGAGCATGGAATGTTAGTAGGAGGGAGAGCAGTGTGGAATATTAGTATGTGACTTTCAGGGAATGGGAGGGAGAAAAGTGTGGAATGTTAGTATCTGGCTGGGAGGGAGAGGAGTGCGGACTAATAGTATCTTACAGGTAGGGAGTGGGAGGGAGAGTAGAGTGGAGTATTAGTATCTGTCATGCAGGGGTGAGGGAGAATAGTGTAGACTGTTAGTATCTGCCTGGCAGTGAGTGGGAGGGAGAGCAGTATGGATTTTTAGTATCTGCCTGGCAGGGAGAGGGAGGGAGAGCAGTATGGATTGTTAGTATTTGACTGGGAGGGAGAGGAGTGTGGAATGTTAGTATGTGACTGGGAGGGAGAGGAGTGTGGAGTGTTAGTATGTGGCTGGGAGGGAGAGGAGTGTGGAGTGTTAGTATGTGGCTGGGAGAGAGTAGGAGGGAAAGCAGTGTGGAATAGTAGTATCTGGCTGGCAGGGAGTGGGATGGAGAGGAGAGTGGAATTTTAGTATCTTGCTGGCAGGGAGTGGGATGGAGAGCAGTGTGTATTGTTAATATCTGGCTGGAACTATGAGGGAGAGGAGTGTGGAATGTCAGTATCTGGCTGGGAGGGAGAGGAGTGTAGAATGTTAGTATGTGGCTGGCATGCCAGGCTGTACTGCCTACGTGCATTAACTGACAAATAATTGAAGCTAAATTTCTTGTGTTAAAAAAAAAAATAAAGCAACTAACAGAAATGCACGGAATTTTGAAAGGCTATCAAAATGAAATAAATATGTTAGGAAGTGCCAGTTCCACTCTAACCCATTATCAATAGTTGTGCTTCTTTGTGGGCCCAACAGTGGCTCACTCACTGTTGATGAGAATGGGCTTGATGTTTTAATTGGACTTGAGAAGAAGCTCCCTTGTTTATCAGGCCCTGGCTATCCCATTGGGACCACCACACGGCTGGACCATGTTGTCTGCCTTCCCTAACAGACTTGGAGTTCCTGTCCAACCACACTGCAAAGCACTTGTCTGTCACACGCTGAATGTCTTGGTGGCCACTTACACCTTCTGTTTCCCAAGACAATCCCAGGAGATCTGTCCCTACGCACATGTAAACCTTCATTGTCTTCTAAAAATGGTGCGTGGTTCCAAAGCTGTTTAACTCCTTTCAGTACCAGAGGGGTCACACCCCTCAGGCACTCAAAGAGTTAAATGTTTGTCTGCCCCTGCTGTAGTCCAATGGCGGTCCAGTTGTTGTAGACTACAACTCCCAGATGATTTAAATTTTTAGAAAATGTCTTATCAGGAAGAATTCCTTGATATTTCTCTCGTAGTCAAGATCATGGGAATTCCGATCTTCAGTAGAAAGAGGACTTTGAGTTGCCTGCACCTCTTTTTCAATATAAGGGTCATAAGAGTAAAGCAGAACTACCACCTCGAAAACACTTCATCTTCAATAACTCCCCATCTGGCGACTAGCTGTTTAGTAGTGCTAGTCGCCAGAATTATGACCTTATTCAAGAGATATGCATTCTTACCAGGCTGACAGGAGCGCGGGCATCTTGCCATAGTGACGTCCACGCGTCTGTGCTGTCAGTCCCAGACGGCTCTAGGAGGCGTTGCTAGGAGCAGGCTGGATCCAAAAGGGACTGACAGTGCAGGCGCCCGGATGTCACTATGGCAAGATGTCTGCGCTCGGTGATGCTGTCAGCCCGGAAAGAATGCATAATTATTTTGAATAAGGTCATAATTCTGGCAACTAACGCTACTAAGCAGCTAGTCGCCAGATGG
The DNA here is from genome assembly GCA_037306005.1 of Rhinophrynus dorsalis. Lineage (NCBI taxonomy): Eukaryota > Metazoa > Chordata > Amphibia > Anura > Rhinophrynidae > Rhinophrynus > Rhinophrynus dorsalis. The sequence continues at coordinate 523,162,662 of CM074721.1, read as the reverse complement.
GGAGTTATTGAAGATAAAGTGTTTTCAAGGTGGTAGTTTCGCTTAAACAGAATACATTTGTAGGGCTGTTCAGTGCGTCGGATTGAACTTTCATGAAACAAACTTACCAGGTCTTTTATGGATCCGGGGCAGCCCCCAATGACCTCGGCATGGACTCAACAGACGTGGAGACAATGGGAAAGGAGCACTCAACAGACCCGCAGATAAACGAACAACCGGTCATTTGATTTCCATGGATTAAAATCTCACAAAATGTATTATAACCGGATTAAAATGATAACATACAGACATCATCAAAAGGTGATGTTTCAAAATGAACACGATCCGCCTTGTGCATTTTGTTATTGTGTCACTTAATCATAGGCACTCTCACGGAACACGTAAGGCGGATCGTGTTCTGTATGGTACGGTTTTTAATCAGTTTATAATACATTTTCTGAGATTTTAATCCATGGAAATCGAATGACTGACTGTTTATCTGTGGGTCTGTTGACAGCTCCCTTGCCATTGTCTCCATGAAAGGAAGCTATAATCATACCTGGGAGCTTCTTGTCTTTGGGTCCCTGAAGGGGACTCATGTGCTGCTGGACAGGGGATATCAATGAAGCAATTTGCATCATAAAAGAGGTGGGGCTTAACTGGGTGGGTTGGGCTTGCATATCTGTGTGTCAAGGGGGGGGGAGATGGGGAAGGAAGGAGAAGAAACTCTTCCTAGCTTTGCTAGGGAAACATTTCTATGAAAAACAGATGGAACTCTTGATCTGTAATGGGCAACTGAGGTCATCATGCTGTTAACCCTTTGCGTTGCATACCTCCCTTGCACTTTAAATTAAAGTGATAGTAATGTTTCACAATAAAAGCAGCTCCAATTAATCTTCATAGCATTTGTGCCATGGAGAGTGTTATATCAATACTGTCAGTTGTAGTCTAAGAGTAATTGAATGATAAAGTATCCCCCTCCTGCCCCTTTTACTGATGTAACACTGCTCACCTCTGAGCAGCAAGACTGTCCGGATGGATCACAGGGAGAGACAATCTTCAGTGAGCATAAGGAAAAACCTGAAAAACCTGTCAAGGGGGCAGGGTTTTCCTTATGTTCACAGTAAGAAGATTGTCCCTTGCTGTGAGCTGTCCGGTCCCAGGACCAGATTCCACATCTGAGGGGAGGCGGCTTACACTAGGTAAAAGGGGTGGGAGTGGGATACTTTATCATTCAATTACTCTTGTACTACAACTCTGACAGTATTGAAATAACTCTCCATGGTCCAAATACTATGAAGATTAATTGGAGCTGCTGTTTTTGTGAAACATTACTATCCCTTTAAGGACTACAATACCATCTCTTCCAGCCAAGCCATTGGCTGACCGTGGATAATGGTAATTGTCATTCTCAACAGATGGAGGATTGTGGTTTCCCATCTGAGTAACAGGTTCTTTGTAAATAGTAAAAAAAAACGACAGTGTATTAATACACACATGTATTATGTATCAATAAGTTTATCACTATACAATATGCGTCATGTTACAAGCCTTTCTCCTTTTCAGGCGAGAATGGGCAGGAGTTTTGCTCTCACTGCATCCACTCCCAAACGAGTATAAACATGAATGTGTGTGTATAATATGTATTTGCATAAGAAGCCCGGTGTTATCCAACTGCCAGAAATTTATCTCCCATGTAATTACTTATTAGCCAGTTATCTCCTGGCACTGGGCAACATTACTGAGAATATTAAGGGAGTTGATAAGTTCCAAAAAGACCAGTGGATGAAGCAAACCTTAAACTCATTTTCACTACACCGTGGAACCCGGTTGAGCCATTACTTTAAATGACTCTTATCAACTAAAAATAACGAGCTATCAAAATCACTGTTGTTTTGTATTGGCATTTGTTATTAATGAACAGTTTTTTCAATAGATAGATTATGCTAATTAAAGCATGTCGTGCAGACATTTCCTGTTTTAATTGTACATTACCTCCCCAGTTCACTGATACTTCTCAGCAACGCATTGCTTACCTCCTGTAGTACTACAGGATGTTGGGTGGTAATGTGGTAGTAAAACAGGAAATACTTCCTCAGCATGTCTTAATTACTATAATATGTATAAATCAAATTGGATTTCTAAATTTAAAAAAAAATAGCTAATGCAAAAAAGTGATTTTGAAAAATTTTAATAAGTTTGTGACAGTAGGTACATGTACATCATGGGGTTGCTTACCCCTCTGGCATTCAAAGGGTTAAACCCTTTAAATAATAATTCTGGGCAGAAAAGCTTAATGCTAATACTAATGATGATTCTCTTTGGACTGTTTTTCTAAAATTACTCTTTAAAGAGACAGTAATGTCCCATAAAAAATGCTTATAGTTTTGTAAACGTTAAAAAAAATAAATTGGATGTCACAAATCCTATCACTCAAACTGCTATGGTTTGAGAGATTTCCTCCACTAAAGTTCCCCTTTTCCTGATGTCGGCCGACACGAGGAGGCTCTTCAGCAGAGCCACAATATCGTTATTTAAAAAGAACTACTGCTTAGGCACGGTCTAAAAAGTGTACTTTCAAACTAGGCACACTTTGTACACAGTCCCAAAGAAGTATTTCTTTTTAAATCATGCTATTGCAGCTCTGCTGAAGAGCCACTTGTTGGTCCCCGGACCAGGAACTCCTGCTGTCGTCAGAAGAGGAGGGAGTGGGGAACTTTTACGAAGTATATCTCTCAAACCATAGCGGTTTGTGAGAGAAGATTTGTGGCATATCTTTATTTTTTTTAATCTCTACAAAACATTTTTTTATGTGACGTTACTGTCCCTTTAATAGTGCTGGATATAATGTTCAGAAAAGCAGACATGTTTCTCTAGTGCTGGACTTCAGGACCTCCAAACCACTCCCACTGAAATTTTCCTAGGAGTTTGTAGTCCTGGGGCTGGATTCAATTGCAGGTGCTAATTTTATCTCTGCTTTTATCTCCAGATTTCCCCATAGACTTCAATAGGAACATTTTTGATAAAATGTGAGGTAACATTTATCCCATGCAATGGAATCCAGACCCCGGAGTCTTGCAACGAGTTACACCAGCTGCTGATCCAGAGAGATATAAGACGGCCTTTTGAAGTCCAAAAGGAATTTGTTTTACCAAGTTGGGTCCTAACTGGCAATGACTTCAATAGGGATTTTTGTTTTTTCCTTCTTCAGGCTGACCAGGGTGATATGGCAAAGGCATGTTTTGTTTTTTTTTCCCCTCAGCCTCATCAGCTATGTTACTGTGTTCTGTGAACATGTTATCCTGTACTAATTAAAATTTAATTTCGGAGAAGCAGTCCAAACATAATTGACTCATAGCGGCCACTAGGATTTGCTGCCCAGATTAAGTTAAGTGAGGGGAGGTTGTCATTCAGAATTGTTAGTGTTTCTTTAAGTGCTAATGATTTTCCCATGAGAGGTGAACCGGTGCAACCCTGTAAATAGATTTAAACAGGGGGACAAGAGGGCAGATTATCTTCCCAGCAGGCACGGGAACATCCCAGATGTCAGATGGCAATTGCTGACTTAGCATGGGCTGGATCTGTTAGGGGACGAAGGCCCCGGGCATGCACACAGGGAAGGCCCCGGGCATGCACACAGGGAAGGCCCCGGGCTTGCACACAGGGAAGGCCCCGGGCATGCACACAGGGAAGGCCCCGGGCATGCACACAGGGAAGGCCCCGGGCATGCACACAGGGAAGGCCCCGGGCATGCTGGACAACTCCAGCTTGGAGATCTCGCAAGTAGTAGGAAGCAAAATATGAGCAATTCTGGAGAAAACTAATTGCACCATAGGGGACAAATAAAAATTTCCCAAATTCTGTTTGCTTTAAATGGGGTTTTTAACGCCTTAAATACAAGAGAGGTCTTCAGAGCATTAAAGAGGAACTCTCACCTCATTTAAAGCTCTTTTCTTGGAATCTTGCTTGTCTATAAAAGTTAAAAACGGTATTTGTTTAAAAAAAAAAAAAAAAAAAAAAAAAAAAAAATTCACTGAGATATATACTTTATAATGTAGGGGAGTAACAACCGTTCAGGACAGGCTGCGGCACCGCTCCATACCGAAACCTGTCAATTTTAACCTGTTTCCCTCGCCAGAGATATATGCTTTATAATGTAGGGTCGTGAAGTTAAGTCAGGACAGGCTGTGTGCTACAGCTCTGTACCGCAGTCTGTCTATCTTAACTTTTTCCCCTCCCCAGTTGTTCCCCGTTGCCATCTCCTCCTCTGGCGGAGGAATCCAGCATGTGAACTGAAGCGATTTCTTGCCAATGACAGCACTCCGACTCACGTGCTGGATTCCTCGGTCAGAGGAGGAGGCGGCGGTAATGGGGAACAACTGGGGAGGGGAAGAGACAAAGATTGACACTCTGCGGTACAGAGCTGTACCACAGCCTGTCCTGAACTGACATCACGACCCTACATTATAAAGCATATATCTCTGGGGGGGGAAAGTAAAATTGACAGGCTTCGGTATGGAGAGGTGCCGCAGCGTGTCATGAACTGTCATCACGCCCCTACATTATAAAGCATATATCCCCCATTGTTTAAAATATATATATATATTTATCAATAAATCCCATACTTAACATTTATAGAGAAGCGAGATTCCAATAAGAAGCACTTTAAATGAGGTGAGCGTTCCCCTTTAAAAAACATTTGGTTAGGAGACATCGCTACATAAGAGATAGTAATGTAACCATATAAAGGCATATCCAATTATTCATTATATTTTTTATAATGCTCTGTACCATTCTAATTGTCCATGCTGATGTAGTTTGATCGTAATTTTATTTTAAAGTTTCCCCCTCTCGCTCCTTTTCCCAACGTCCCTTCACTATTCTTCCCTCTGATATGAAATCAGGTCGCTTGTCCGGACAGATCGTAACGAGGAACAATCTTGTCAGTGTCTGTTTAAAGGGATAGTAATGTTTCATAATAAAAGCAGCTCTAATTAATCATCATAGTATTTGGACTTTGGAGAGTGTTATTTAAATTCTGTCAGAGTTGTAGTTCAAGAGTAATTCAATGACAAAGTATCCCCCTCCTGCCCCTTTTACTGATGTAACACTGTTCAACCAGATCAGAAGGGAGGTGCCCAGGTAGACTGCAGAGAGGGACAATCAGGGGCGGGCTGGCCCGGGGGGCAGGGGAGCAATTGCCCCCCGGGCCGCAGGGCCAGCGCGTGTAGCGGGCCGCCATGTTAAAAGAAAAAAAAAAATCAGTAGACATGTGACTGACTGTCTGTCAGTCTTAGCGTGCAGGGCCGCAGCGGAGGGGGAATTGTTACTTTTTTATGTTCTCTTCTCCCCACTCCGCAATGATGACAGCCGGGACAGTGTCATAAGCGGAGACGCCGCTTGGTGCAAGCTGGTGTTTTCTTTTCTCTGTTCTGAGGCCAGTGCAAGTTTAAAACTGGCGCCCAGACTGAGGAAGAAAACCCCAGCATGCACCACGCAGCGTCTCAGCGTGACTCGGTCCTGACTGTCATCAGTGCGGGCAGTGTGGAGAAGACGACAACGAGGCATAAGGAGGTACTGGGGGTGGGAGAGAAAGAAGTATACAAGGGGAAGAAAGAGAGGTACAGAGGAGAGAAAGAGGCACAATGGGGAAGGGGGGAAGAAAGAAGTACATGGGGGAAGAAAGAGAGGTACAAGAAGGGGGAAGAGGTACAGAGGGGAGAAAGAGGCACAATGGGGAAGGGGGGAAGAAAGAAGTACATGGGGGAAGAAAGAGAGGTACAAGGAGGGGGAAGAGGTACAGAGGGGAGAAAGAGGCACAATGGGGAAGGGGGGAGAAAGAGAGGTACAAGAAGGGGGAAGAGGTACAGAGGGGAGAAAGAGGCACAATGGGGAAGGGGGGAAGAAAGAAGTACATGGGGGAAGAAAGAGAGGTACAAGGAGGGGGAAGAGGTACAGAGGGGAGAAAGAGGCACAAGATGGGGGAGAAAGAAGTACATGGGGGAAGAAAGAGAGGTACAAGGAGGGGGAAGAGGTACAGAGGGGAGAAAGAGGCACAATGGGGAAGGGGGGAAGAAAGAAGTACATGGGGGAAGAAAGAGGTACAAGAAGGGGGAAGAGGTACAGAGGGGAGAAAGAGGCACAATGGGGAAGGGGGGAAGAAAGAAGTACATGGGGGAAGAAAGAGAGGTACAAGGAGGGGGAAGAGGTACAGAGGGGGTAAAGAGGCACAAGATGGGGGAGAAAGAAGTACATGGGGGAAGAAAGAGAGGTACAAGGAGGGGGAAGAGGTACAAGGGGGAAAGAGGTACGGGGGGTAAGGTGCAAGGGGGAGGAAGAGGTACAAGGAGAGGAGAGGTACAGAGGGGAGAAAGAGAGGTGCAAGGGGGTGAAATAAGTACATGGGGTGAAAGACGTACATGGGGAGAAAGAGAGGTGCAAGGGGGAGAGGTACAGAGGGGAGAAAGAATTGCAATGGGGAGAAAGAGAAGTGCAAGGGGGAGAAGGCACAAGGGGGTGAAATAAGTACATGGGGTGAAAGACGTACATGGGGGAGAAAGAGAGGTGCGGGGGGGAGAGGTACAGAGGTGAGAAAGAGGCACAATGGGGAACGGGGGGGAGAAAGAAGTACATGGGGGAAGAAGAAAGAGGTACAAGGAGGGGGAAGAGGTACAGAGGGGGGAAAGAGGCACAAGATGGGGGAGAAAAGTACATGGGGGAAGAAAGAGGTACAAGGAGGGGAAAGAGGTACAAGGGGGAGAGGTACAGAGTGGAGAAAGAGGTACAAGGGGAGAAAGAGGTGCAAGGGGGAGAAGGCACAAGGGGGTGAAATAAGTACATGGGGTGAAAGACGTACATAAGGGAGAAAGAGGTGCAAGGGGGGAGAGGTACAGAGGGGAGAAAGAATTGCAAGGGGGAGAAGGCACAAGGGGGTGAAAGAAGTACATGGGGCGAGAAAGAGAGGTGCAAGGGGTGAAAGAGGCACAAAGGGGTGAAACTGGCACAAATAGTGGAAATGGGCCACTTGATTAAATTTGCCCCCCAGGCCAAATGTTGCCAGTCCTCCCCTGGGGACAATCTTCAATTAAGATGAGGGGAAAAACCCGAAAAGCTTGTCAAGGGGGGCAGGGCTTTCATTGTTCTCATAGGAAGAAGATTGTCCCCTGCTGTTATCTGTCTGGTCTATGGACTGGATTCCACATCTGAGAAGAGATGGCTTACACTAGGTAAAAGGGGCGGGAGGGGAAACTTTGCTTCTGAATATCTCTCAAACCATAAAGGTTTGAGAGATAAGACTTATATCGTGCTTCGTGTTTTTTTTTTTTTAATGCCTACAAAATAAAATAAAGATAAAGCGAAGTATTACTATCCCTTTAAGGAAAACCCTGCCCCGCGTGACGGCGTTGCCCCTCATTGAGATCTGTCTGGACCGACTTTCATATCCAAAGAGAAGGAGAGTGACTTATGAAAAGGGGCGGGAGGGGAAAACGTTGAAATTAAATTACAATAAAATGGCACGGATATGGACGATTAGAGCCGTACAGAGCATTATAAAAAGGTATCAAGAATAATCTGATAGGCCTTTATATCGTTACACTACTGTCTCTTTAATCAGTGGTATGTTTATTCCCCCTTCTCTGTGTTCTAATTGGTGTGCTCCAATATGGCTATTATGCTTTCTGCTTTATACGATAAAAAGGTTGCAATTCTGGAGCAAAACAACTAGACCACAGGAGAAAATAAAAATAAAAAATGTCCCCAAATTCTATTTTACTTTAAATGAGTCTGTTAACCCCTTAAATACTAGGGAACTCACCAGTGCTTTTCTTTGCCATTCATAGAAGACCTTTCTAGAATTCAAGGGGTTAAATGCCCCTGACTGGGCATTGCTGGATTCGGGCGGCAAATGCAAGCAAGAAGCCACCTGTCAGACTGTCGGATTGGACTCCGGAGCGGTAAGGGAGGAACATGAGGGTATGCGGGTAAGTCTGACAGCTTCACAGCGGGCATCATGCTGGCATTTGCCGCCCGCTTCCAGGAATGCCCTATCAGGTCCTTTTCATGTAAGCCAATGGTAATTGCCCTGTGAGGACTGCAAGGTCCTCACAGGGCATTGCCATAGATCCAATGTACATAGATCTATGCATTGGATCTACGGTATTGCCCTGCTAGGACCTTGCTGTCCTCACAGGGCATTATCACTGGCTTAACCGAAAAAGGTCCTGAAGGGGAATTTCTGGAAGCGGGCGGCAAATGCAAGCATGAAGTCCGCTGACAGGCTGTCGGATTGGACTCTGGAGGGGTGAGGGAGGAGCATGAGGTTAAACTGGGAGGGAGGGAATCGGAGCGCCAACAGAAAACGTATTTTAGTGAGACATGTGTAAGGTTTAAGCGGCTTGTGGTGGTGGCTGAATAATGGCAGTATATTACGCACTCCACACTTCACATAAGGTGACGAGGGGAAGACTTGTGCATTGTATATGCAAGATTTTACAGTAACTGTTTAGAAAATGTTTTTATTTATGATCACTGTGCAGAACCGGATTTACACATCCCAGGCTCCCCTATGCAAGACACTAAAGGCATCCTTAATTCCGCCCATACCCGCTCCTCACATGACCCAGTCCCACGCAGTGTTTCTTGGCACAGAAAATATCCTTGGCCTATAACAAGCAAGAACGTAAAAGCTTTAACCCCTTGGTTGCTAGAGAGATCGAAATATGAGAAGTTAAATAATAACCTGTATAGAACTGGTGCAGGGACAATGAGATTGCTGTTGCCACACCCACAATTCAGAATGTGGGTGTGGCCAGGCCAGCTGTGAAGCCTTTCTAAACTTTGGAACTCTAGACATCTGCTTACTCTTCCTAATAGGAAATTCGATCCGTTTTTGCATCTCCCTTGATTAGATTTGGATACACAGAGAAGATGTGTTTTAGCAAATATATTATGTATCCTAACGTGTGATGTGTTTATGTACAAGGTTGGAACATTTGTGTGTGTGTGTGTGTGTGTGTGTGTGTGTGTGTGTGTCTTATGTTTGTGAAAGTTTCAATTACATGAACAAGCCCTGAAACCCCAAGTACAAAAATAACAAAAATGTATAGTTTTGCCTATATGCATGGCCTGCACAGACCCCTAATTACCAGGAGCCACAGAATGCTCTTTTCAACTTTACGAACTAACATGCACATTCCAGTGGTTACACTGGATAAATAAATATATATTTACAGAAAGTAGACATCCCACTGCATCAAAATGCGGGGTCACTTGCCTTTCTACCCCTACCCTGGGGAGCACAAATGTTTCCAGAAGGTAGCACGAAGGGAAAAAATTAGCTTTTTTTTTTTTTTATTTTATATTTCCACCCAATCTAATTTACTGTGAAAACTATGGAATGTCAAACTCTCCATCCTATGGAGATTTATGGTCTACGGACCAGAGCTGTCCATAGGATTGTGTAGCAACAGTGCCACTGTACAATTTCAGGCCACTGTGATATTGCACCTAAAAAATTCAACTTTGAGCTGTAATACCTTTTGAATAAAACACCTTTCAGCAGTGAGAGTACCTTTTTTACTCTGGGATAAAGACTACAATATATATTTTTATACATATTAAGTATTACTATCCCTTTCAGGCACGCGGCCGGCACTTAAGAACCACTGAGCTTTTTTTGGGTATTCCGATTCATGGCTCCCCAAATGGCGGGAAGCCTGAAATCCATGACATGCCAGGACGGTCACTGGTCCTTTAGGGAGGTTTGCCCATAACAGTCCTGGCACTTCGTGTGTCCTTAAAGGGATAGTAATGTTTCAAAATAAAAGGAGCTCCAATTAATCTTTATAGTATTTGAGCCATGGAGAGTGTTATTTCAATATTGTCAGAGTTGTAGTTCAAGAGTAATTAAATGATAAAGTATCCCCCTCCCGCCCCTTTTACTGATGTAACACTGCTCACCTCAGAGCAGCAGGGAGTGTCCAGGTAGATTGCAGAGAGGGACAATCTTCAATTAAGATAAGGGAAAAACCTGTCAAGGGGGGCAGGCTTTTCATTGTTCTCACAATAAGAAGATTGTTCCTTGCTGCGACCTGTCTGGTCTATGGACCTGATTCCACATGTGAGGGAAGGTGGTTTACACTAGGTAAAAGGGGATGGAGGAGGATACTCCATGGCCCAAATACTATGAAGATTAATTGGAGCTGCTTTTATTTTGAAACATAACTATCCCTTTAAGGGGTTAATATTGTTTGGGTAGTTTATAATGGGATGACAGCTAAAGTAGTTTATAGTGGTCAGTGCCCACCACTCATGGCTACAGATAGTCTGTTACCTTATCTTGCTGAAAGTCCCGAACAAACACCTCAGGATTGATGTGGTTCTTTCAGCCCTTGATAAGACAACAGGAATGGCTGCTCCCTTAGAGCACAAGTAAGACTAGATTTACTGGTTCATCTATTGATTGAAGGTCCAAGTGCAAAATAATTTTTGCATGGCCACTTTACATAAAACTGCTAGAAATAAAAACAAAAACCTTTTCTATTTTCAGCACTCAGTGGGGCACTAAATTTGGCTAGGCCTCATGCACTGCATAAGCTAGTCCAATGGTAGCTCACCCCCTGACTAGTTTTTACGCTTCAGAAACCAAATAGAGACGTTTTTCAGATGTTAGCATGAGAGAAGTTGTATTTAAAGGGGATGTGTCACCTATGGACAACATCCCTTAAATAGTTAGGCTATATATCACAAACGCTGAAAACTGTATTGTTTTTTTATTAAAAGTTTTGATGTTGTATAAATTTAACTTACACAGTCTGGGCTCCAGCTACTTCCGCGTAGCCTGTGGTTCACTGTAGTTAAACCGCAGCCCGACGCTCTGCCTCTTCTCTCCTCCCACCTCCAATGACGGCAGCTTCTGTCTGTAAGCTGAAGCGGTCTCATTGGCAATGAGAGCGCTCCAGCTTACAGACAGAAGCTGCCGTCATCGGAGCAGGGAGGAGAGCGGAGACAGAGCGTCGGGCTGCAGTCTATGTAGAAGTAGCTGCAGCCCAGACTTTATAAGTTAAAATTATACAACATCAAAACTTTAAATAAAAAAAATAAATACTGTTTTCATCGTTTTTAATATATAGCCTAACTATTTAAGGGATGTTGTCCATAGGTGACACATCTCCTTTAAAGGTCCAAGAACCCCCCCAAAATATGTTGATATAATTTTAAATACCATGCACATACAGCTAGCATATATAAAATTAATTATTCATACGTTACAACTCTGAAATTGAATCCTTAACTTTCTTTTTGATGCATACGGAAATTGTCCCATTCAGAGAAAGCGTTTTGTGAAAGTTGTTTATATTCAAAGAGAAGGGCTACTGATTGCTGTTAGTGCCCACTGCCTTTGTATTCAGAAGAGCTGCTATCTTGGGAGCTTTGGAAAAGGCAGGTATGCCTGCTCCCTCTGAGCATATGTAAGACTAGATTTTAAGCCTCGTGAAAATAAATACACAATTTTTACAGATGCTAACATGAAGTACAAGTCATAACCCTTTAAAGTGGAACTACCACCCCTGTTCAAATTTGGCCCAAATAAATACCTAGGAGGCGTTACTAGGAGCCGTTCAGCTCCAAAAGGGACTGACAGCACAGTTACACAGACGTCATTATGGAAAGATGCCTTTGCCGTTTCCTGTCTGTCCGGGAACAGTGTATAATTCTCAATAACAGGTAATAATTCTGGCGACTAGCGCTATTGAGCAGCTAGTCACCAGATGGGTATTTATTTGGGCCAAATTTGAACAGGGGTGTTAGTTCTGCTTTAGAACACTCAAATTAAAGTGACCCCCAATCATTAAGCACATAGCGATACGCATATCAATACTTGCATTACCCTGAATAAGCCCATCATTATTGATAAATCCAACTTGTTCCAAGACGCACAGGCAGGCATCTTGCTGTAGGGGCATCTGTGCGCCTTCGCTGTCAGTCCCTTCCTGTACCTTAAGGTACAATGCAACGAGTCCTCACCAATCCTAGAGGAGACCGGGATGGACAGGGCAGGAGCACAGATGTCTCTTCAGCAAGATGTCTGCTCTGGTGCCTGCTTGTGCGTCTCGGAACAAGTTGGATTTCACAATAACGCCGGACTTATTCAGGATAATACGAGTATTGATATGCGTATCGCTATGTCATAATGATTTGGGAGGCACTTCAATTTGAGTGAAAGTTACACTTTAAGGACCAGTTGGGGCATGCACTGGCCATTAAAGGGTTAAGTGAATGTTTAGGTGTTTGTGTTAAAGTGATAGTAATGTTTCACAAAAACAACAGCTCCAATTAATCTTCATAGTATTTGAGCCATGGAGAGTGTTATTTCAGTACTGTCAGAGTTGTAGTTCATGAGTAATTGAATGATAAGGTATCCCCCTCCTGCCCCTTTTACCTAGTGTAAGCTGCCTCCCCTCAGATGTGGAATCTGGTCCTGGGACTGGACATATAACAGCAAGGGACAATCTTCTTACTGTGATCATAATGAAAATCCTGTTCCCCTTGACAGGTTTTTCAGCTTTTTCCTTGTGATCACTGAAGATTGTCCCTCTCTGTGATCCATCCGGACAGTCTTGCTGCTCTGACGTGAGCAGTGTTACATCAGTAAAAGGGACGGGAGGGGGATACATTATCATTCAATTACTTTTAAACTACAACTCAGACAGTAGTGAAATAGCTCTCTCCCTGGCCCAAATACTATAAAGATTAATTGGAGCTGCTTTTATTGTGAAACATTACTATCCCTTTAATTTATATAACCCCAGTTCATTTTAGGTGGAAGTCTTCTTTTAACCCTTTGAGTGCAGAGTACATAATTCATTGCTTTGCAGTGCGTTTACCCCTCTGGCACTCAAAGGGTTAAATCTGCTCTCCCAATCAGCTGACTTCACCAACCATCCCTGAATATGCTAGACCAGTGCACACATGTGTGTGTCTGCCTGTCTGTATATGTGTACGCAGGGGTATGTGTATTCTGTGTGATGTCTACTCACAGATGAATTGATTAATTAGGCCACACAAAGGGACTGAGCAGACAATGAGTTTGTGTGAGTTTTCAGCCTACCCTGGGGCTTACTTATGGAAATGAGCCTGGCCCTCTCTTTTATCCCTGACAAAATCACTTTAGGCAGAGCACAGCCATATCCTGTCTGAGACTAAGCCTGGGATTATCTCTCTCAAAGGGTTAACATCTCCAGCCCCATTTTTAGGTCCATATGCATAATGTGAAAAGAGTAAAAATTCTTGTGAAAGAAGCTGCGTTTTAAGGACGTTTAAAAAATAAAATCCCCATTCATTTGAACCCTTTGAGTACCAGAGGGGTACGCAACACATTGTACACAATTCTTTGTGTACCCCTCTGGCACTCAAAGGGTTAAACGTGCCTTATAACTCCTTCAGTGGTAGATTTCTTCAAATCATTACAAAGATGATTCTTAATCCTTTGAGTACAGAGGTATCCAATGCATTTCAATGCAATTGGATACCTCTCTGGTACGCAAAATGTTAAATCCATTGACATTATTTATTTAAAGGAATTTATGTTCTCCTCCCCCCAAGAAGGTTAGTTTGTGCCATGTTTTCTTTGTGCTGATGTCCCCATCACTATGGGAATGTATTGTCTTAATTGTAAGGATGAATCTACCATTTTATTCAATCTTTAAGGGTCAGGGATAACCTAGTAACATAGTAAATTAGGTTGAAAAAAAGACACAAGGCAATGAAGTTCAACCCTCAGAGGCGTAACTAGAAGCCACCAGCCCGTGGTGCAAGAACTGCCATTGGCTCCCCTCCCCTCAACCACACTGGCCAACTCTACATTGCCCCCCAATCTCCACAATGCCTCCATCTCCACAATGCCCATCTCCTACCTCCCTGGGGGTCCAGTGGTGTGGCAGGAGAGGTCTGTGCCTTCTCCTCTGGCACAGACCTATATGCGGGTTGAGCTCCAGCGCGGTCCTCTTGTCATCTCTCAGCACTCTGCATTACTAGAGTGCCGGAGGGAGATTAGCTGCTACAGGACCTCAGCGGCGATAATCATATTGCGGGTGCCAGGCGGGGCGGGGGATCGCAGGGGGCGACCAGGCCCCTGGAGTGACGGGCACAGTTGCAGGTGCAACCCCTACAGTTACGCCACTGTAACCCCTTGCCTCGTATCCCAGAGACATGAAAATTGCATGGTAAATTGTCCATTTCATGTGTTGTTTGATGGTGTCTGTGAACCAAGATGTATCCGACTTGAGACATGGTGGTGCACAGGTTCCATAGACTAACATAGGAACTGTACAGTTTATCGGACTGGATACGTATACCTGGGAACTCTGGATTTACCACTTCAGATTGTAAGACTTTGAGCAGGGACCACAGTTCCAGTGTTTCACATGACAAAGCACTTGGATCCTTGTGCTGTCTAAACCCTTACATTGAGAAGCACCATGTCCACTTGTGGTGCAATATAAACAAATATATTCCAGTTTTTAGAGTTAATTACCAGGTATCAATGGACAGGCTGATTTGGTGATTTTCTTAGGTAACTGCACACTTTCTCTGCTCATTCTGCCCATTTCAGATTGAACCCTACCTTTCTCTTGCTCAGTCTCACCTAATCTAATTATTCTCCACCTACATTATACAAATGTCATCATTTGGGCAGCCCTATCCAGAGCCCATCTTCCTAATGCACTGGCTGGGGACAAAGGTGCCCAGGTATATGTGGAGCAGTTATTTCCTTGTATCACACACCTTAGTGCATGAGAAGTCATTGTTGTTAGGGAATACAACTCCCATCCCATTGTCCTCAAGCAGCCAAAAGCCCCAGCAATGGGAGATTCAACAATCGACTACACTTGCTGCAGTGTTTGTGGCTTTGGAAAAGTGCCTCAGTCTCAGTGCACCCCCATATGTCTTACTGGTCATTAGGATTGCCTTCTTTGCTAAGAAAAATGACCAGTCGTCTTATTGCTGTCCCATTGACTTGAAGTCCATTGTTTACCTGCCTTCTGGTATTCTACTGCTTCAGGTGGAACTCCACTGATCAGCAATTCTGAGTGATTAATTCTATTACAATGGTTTGTGTTTTTAGACTTTGTTCACACAGGGGATTGATTCATGGTAACTTTGTAGTGATGTCCACTTTTCCCATGTTGGTTCCCTCAGGGGCGTTTTAAGCTTGGGTGTAACTGTTGGTCACCAGCGGGGGACTCACCATGGATTTCTTCAGTCTCCATTTAATCCTAGAGTCAGGGAGGATTGAGGCTGCTGAGAGCGCACAATGCGGCTGCTTTTCCCATAGAACATAAAACAGATTACCACTAAATTTAAGATAATCCTAAATCTGCTTCTTTATTTGGGACCTTCCACTCACAATTTCACTAGGGGCCTCATTGGTTCTTAAAGCAGAACTACCACCTGAAAAAAAAATTTAGCTTAAATAACTCCCCATCTGGCCACTAGCTGCTTAGTAGTGCTAGTCGCCAGAATTATTACCTTGTTAAATAGAATTCTCCATTCTTCCTGCGCTGACAGCAGGATGGAGCACAGACATCTTGCCATAGTGCCCGCCTGCGCGGTCAGTCCCTTCCAGAGCCTAACTGCTCCTAGCAACGCCTCCTAGAGCCGGCTGGGACTGACAGCGCAGGAGTGCGGACGCCACTATGGCAAGATGTCTGTGCTCCGTCCTGCTGTCAGCCCGGGAAGAAAGGATACATCTGTTTAACAGGGTAATAATTCTGGCGACTAGCGCTACTAAGCAGCTCGTCTCCAGATGGGGAGTTATTTAAGCTAAAGTTTTTTTCAGGTGGTAGTTCCGATTTAAAGGGCAAGTATCACGTTTTACTTGGTGCATCACAAAAACATCTTCTGTCAGTCATTTGGGAGGTCAGAAAATGGACCTGGGAACTGGAACACAAACTACATGCAGTGGCTTAACAATAGGGGTCGCAGGGGTCGCACCTGCAACCGGGCCCGTCACTCTCAGGGGCCCGGCCACCCCCTGCGACACCCTCGCCACCCGCCCGCAGCACAGCTGACGTCCCGGCGGCCAGCGCTCGAGTAATGCAGAGCGCTGGGAGATGACATAATCTCCCAGCGCTCTGCATTACTAAGGACCGCGCGGGAGCATGTCACACACACCGCTAGACCACCAGGAGGTAGGAGGACAGGGGTCAGTAGGGGCAATGTGGCAATGGGGGCATTGTGGAGATTGGGGGGAAATGTGGAGAATGAGGGACATTGTGGAGATTGGGGGGAAATGTGGAGAATGAGGGGCATTGTGGAGATTGGGGGAAATGTGGAGAATGAGCGGCATTGTGATGGGGGCATTGTGGAGATTGGGGGGAAATGTGGAGAATGAGGGGCATTGTGATGGGGGCATTGTGGAAGGGGCAATGTGGAGGTGGCCAATGTGGTCGGAGGGGGGCCCGTGGCAATTCTTGCACCAGGGCCCCGTGGCTTCTAGTTACGCCTCTGACTACACGTGTGCGTGTGAGTTGAAAATTCCTGGGTTGCGTGTCCAGTCCCCATAGATATGCTGTGTTGGCCTTTCAGTCTCAATGCAGCAGGTCTATGGGGGGAAGCAGCATCACAAAGGAAAAGAAATTGAGCTGTGAGACTTCATTGTTGCACTTAAGCCTTTTCCTGCAGGAGAATCGTGGTCTTTTATTGAAACCCCCTGCCACTGCCTCGTTGATGCATCAGGGCTCAAAATGCAGCCCAGGGAATAATATATACAGATAGAACATTGATTATGATGCACTCCTCACCGATCCAATAGTCAGTGAGAACAATCTACGAAGCAGTCCTATTGGCTGCCATGCAGATCTGCTGTGCTGAATCTGTTCTGCTCTGAACACAGGGATGTTTCAGAATCACGCGTTTAGGCTGTGGGGCAAAATCAACCATGAAAACAAACCAATGCACAGCAATGCTAGGTAATTTTTGGCCTTAAAGGGGAACTTACACCACATGATTCCCCCCTTAACTTGCTATGACTACTGTGAATGTTGTCCTTGTCTTTTGATTCAAGAGATGACACTGACAAATGAGTGAATGTTATGTCCACAGAGTCGGACATGACATTTGCTAGACTTTTTTTTTTTTTTTTTTCTTTCCAAGCTAAAGCAGGCTGAATGCATCAGCCTACTTAACCCTTTAAGCACCAGAGGGGGAAGGGGTCAGAATGCATAAGCCTGCTAAATCATTTAACCCTTTGAGTGCCAGAGAGATATCCAATGTATCTGGAGCTCAACGGGTGAAGGACTAGAGAGAGGGTGCAATGCTTTGGCACATGCCCTTAGTCCTTAACGTTTTATGATTACGCAACATTGCATTGAAAAGCAATGCTTTTCATACCTCTCTCTGGCATTCAAAGGGTTAGTTTGCAGTTTAAGCACAGATATTTATTTTAAAGGGGGTGACTGGCCCAGGGGGCAGAGAGAGGATAAAAATATCCTGGGCTCCCTCCTAATCCTGGCTACTTGCACAGTGTTTAGTTTACACTATAGTTTTGTGGGCACAGGCACTCAAAGGGTTATCAGATTCCAATCCCTGTTTCATTCAGACCTGAGTACTGTGTTCATTACCTGGGCCCTGGCCTTACCGTGTGTGCCTCTGCCTTCAGTTCCACTGGGGATGGGTCTAACCCCAAAAAGGAGCGGGAGGGAGCACTTATAAGCTTTGCCGGTCCATGACCAACGCATCCGTCCCTCCCGTATGTTCCAGAATAACAGGAGGAGTCCTGACACATGCGCACTAAGCGGTCTGTCTGCTCTGGTGTACAACAAGCAACGTGGGCATGTTACATGTACCCCAGTGGTTTGCTGCTATCTGTATTTTTGTGTTGGAGTGAGGAGGAAGTAAGCTGTCTCTGTCAGGCCCCCTCAACTTAACTGAGCCCTAGGCAGGGTGCCTTGCCTGTGATCTGGCTCTGTGTTTTTATACTTAAGTGCCAGGGACAGAGGCTGATTCCCTTACATAGATGATGCGGCTGAAAAAGGACATGCGTCCATCAAGTCCAGCCCAAGCCAAATCACCCCTGCTGATCCAGAGGAAGGCAAAAAAAACATTGAAGCCATTTCCAATTAAGCCCCAAGTGGGTAAAAATATATCCTTCCTGACTCCAAATGACAGTCAGATAGTTCCCCAGATCAACAACCTATCCACATTGTAACTCCGCCCTCTTCACTGCCACTTCCAGTCCCACTCCGTCCTGTTCGGCCCACTTTCCACCCATATTAAGGGCAAACCCCGCGCTCCCTACTAACAACTCCTCCCAACCCAGTATAGCCACACCCACTTGATCATACCTGGAAACTTCTAGTTGAGGGCTATCCGGAGAGTAGTCCTCTGTTCAGCAGGGGGTGACAAAAATTATGCTAATCGTGTCAAAAAGGGGTGGGACTTGACGCGAGTGGGGGGCAGGGCTTAAAGGTGACACACAGAAGGCTGGGGATGCAGGAACACTGGGAGAAACAGCAGATGTGGCAGAGTTTCAATAGAAACTCCCCATATCCAGAGGAATAAGCCTCTGCCTCGGAGACCCGGTAAATCTCTGTCAGAACCGGAGTCTCCGGGGCAAATCCAGAGAGTTCCCAGGTATGATGATGATGCATAACCAGCTCTGCAGGGACATAGGCTAATGCTCAGGGCTTAGTGAGTTCCCTTATAACTCCACCAACTTCACTGCCAGTTCTGGTCACTCTGCCCTGTTCTCTCTACACCTGTTTTATGGGCGATTGCAGCCTTAGCTCTTCCCAATCCCACTTACCCCGTCAAGCCCCGCCCACTTTGATATGAATCATGTAGACCTTAGTGGACCTCCGGAAGCTTGAGACATGAAGGTTTCTATGTATGTCCATAGACCCTCTGCTACAGGCTTGGAAGCTGAACACAAGGTCTATGGAGGTTGTGCATGTGACCTGTAGTGTGTGTCACTCAGAACCAGAAGGTTGCTTCCCTTTTCTGGTGCCCCAAATAACTGGTACGAGCAATTTGGGAGCTGAGTAGTGCCACCCGCAGGATCAGACTTGTTGCTTTATAATCAACTGCCCTTTTAAGAACAGGGTAACACTTTCAGCTTAACTCTTTGAGCACCAGAGGCTATCCACACCTTGCTTTGCAACATGCATGGACACCCCTCAAAGCACTCAAAGCTGAGTTAATTTATTAAGCGGAACTTGTTAAAGTTTTGGGGAAAACCAACTACATCCTAGAGGACATCTAAAAATTACCAGATTCCCTTTGATTCGAATCTGGCTTTTTAACCCCTTGAGTGCATCAGAGACCTTGCTAGCATTCAAGAGGTTAATATCCCTATTTTAATCAATGCAATTTTGTATTTCTCCCCTGTACTGCAGTTGGTTTGCCCCAGAATTACTCCATTATTTCTTTGTACATCAGCCAGTGACTACGCCCCCCCCTCCCAACATGCTTGTGATAAGATTTTCTTGTGGAATGTTATGTATTCAGGTGGGGGATATGTACTAAGTGTTGTTAAATTCCCCCTAGTGAGCGATCTCTTCTGTTATTACTTTTCTTCACTAAGTATCTAAAAAACTCTCTTATTTGAGAAATGGGCTGAATGGAATAGCAACACCATCGGACAGCTTTCATTCACTGCGGCGCTTTCCCACCCTCCAGGGCACGGGCCACTTTATATTAATTACTGAAGCCCTTTGAAGTTCTGTTTGCCTAATGATGTGTGCACAGTCTAGCAGTTAACAACACTCTCTAATCTAGCTGGAGAAAGGAAATGGCTTCTCTTTCAAACCAAGCTCCCTGTATCTTGTATTGCTTATAAAAGTCACAGGAGTGGAACTGCAACTTCTACAGAGGGAAAGAGGGGCTTCCTCATAGGGCATGCTTCCCAAGTGTCACTTTTTTGGAGATATTTAGGCTCCATACCTCCCACATCTCTCTCTTTTGGAGATATTAGGGCACCATACCTCCCAAGTGTCCTTCTTTAGGATATGTTAGGGGTCCACACCTCCCAAGTGGTGTCCCTCTTTAGGAGATATTAGTGCTCCATAACTCTCTTTAGGAGGGACAGTCCCTCTTTGAGATCACGTGCCTGCGCTGTCAGTCCCTTTTGGGGCCGGCTCCTAGCAACTCCACCTAGACCCGGTTGGGACTGGCAGCGCAGGTGCACGGACGTCACTATGGCAAGATGTCCGCGCTCCATCCTGCTTTCAGTCCGGGAAGAATAGCGAATTCTCTTTAATCAGGTAATAATTCTGGCGACTGGCACTACTGAGCAGCTAGTCGCCAGATGGGCAGTTATGTGGGGCAATGGTCTTATTCGGTGGTAGTTCCGCTTTAATGTTTATATCAATGTAGTTTTATTGTAATCTTATTTTAAAGTTTTCCCTCTCACGTCCCTTTTCCCCACATCACTTTTATTCCCATCAGATATGCAAGCAGGTCCGGACGGATTGCAATAAGGGACAATGTTGTGTAAGCCCAAGGAATTCCCTGCTCCCTTTTGTCAAGGAACGCAGAGTTTTTCTTTTGCTGACGCAAGATTGTCTGTCCCTCGCTGAGATTCGTACAGACCTCGTTGAGGAAAAGCCAGCAGAATACTAGATTTTAGTATATTAAAGGGATAGTAATGCTTACTATGGAAAAAAATCTGTATATTTCGGCATAAAATAATATGGTATTCCTACTTCTAAGAGATGGTTTATTCAAAATGTATTTCAACTCAGACATGCGTTTATTTGGGTGGAGCACTTCCATGGCCTGAAATATCATGGTGAGGTGATCATAAACCCTCACTTTACAGTTTCAGGTCATGGGAGGTACCGCTCCCATAAAAATGCAACTTTGAGCTTCAATAACTTATGAATAAAAATGATTTCAGTAGTAGGAGTACCCATGTTTTACTCAGTAGGATAAACCATACAAGATATGATTATTTTTTTTTCAGTAATACCATTTTTTTCAGAATAACAGACATTAGAACAAGAGGACTGTCCAACCACCGAACCCATATAAGTAAAGACACCATGTTTGATTGGAGGTAATTGGCCATAAACTAGTTTGCCAGAACCTGAGCCGGCCTCCAGAGCCACTATTAACCCTTGATATATAACAAGTTTTGTGCCAGTCAACCCCACCCCTCCTGCCGGCACCGATCAAGGAGAATGCGTGTCCCATGCTAGTCACCTTTGCTATTTGACACTGGTGATTGCAAACCAAGCACACGTAGAAGACTGTTTCAGTGAAAGATTTCTTTTTTTTATAAATGTTATCTTGGCTCAGCTGCAGAGCCGCCTGAGGCACATAAGACTGTTGTACGACAGCTTCCCCTGCAGTCAGCGTTCAGTCAGGGAAGGGGGAGGGAGGGTGGAACCCATAAGGGTTGGAGAGATGACACTGGGGGCAATAACTTTCTTTTTAACAAAGCTACAATATGGGGATTAGTAATTTGCAAGTATTACTATCCCTTTAAGGACAGTATGACTGTGCATATCGCTAGGTTAGCAAAGTATTGGGGTGCAATGTTACTCACATGAAAATTCCGCTTTAAAAGAACTTTAATAGAATAGGTCCATCTATTCAAACTACCTTAAGTTATTTACATATATATATATATATATATATATAATTTTTTTTTTTTTTTTTTTTTAAATAGCATAGTTTTGTTGGAAAAAATACTGAAAAATTACCTGGTGACATCAACGGTCGCTCTGTATGGTACAGGTTGTGTAGCACTGCTCCATGGAACTGCCCTGTATCATTTCTCCATCCGCCATCCTCCACCCGTCCTTATGCTCCTTGATGTCCGTGAGTCCAAGTCATGTAATTTGCATATCTCCGAGTGAAGGGGCGGACTTTGGAAGGAAGATTGACAGCTACTTATAAGGGAGAGCACTGCAAATCATTAGAAGCATCATGAAGATGCCACTGCTCTCCCTCTGCATATCAGACAACAGGTAGGTAAGTTTAACTTGTAATGGAGTAATTTTAAAAGATTTAATATGGTTTTTGCAGATGTTGTGACTTGAAAATATAAAACGAATGGGACTGGGGAGGTAAATGCATGAAAGGTCCACTTTAAAGCGGAACTACCACCCTATATAAAGTCGCCCCCCCAATAATTAGGCATATGACAACTAGCTTCTTAATAGTGCTATTATCTGGGTAAAGTACCATGATCTAAAGTAATCCTTTTTCTTCTGAGACTGACGGCCAGGCTTCTTGCTTTAGAGCCGTCTGCGTGCCTGCGCCGCCAGTCCCTTCCTGTTCCTTAACCCCTTAAGGACTACATGACGTACTATGACCGTCATGGTCCTAATACCCTTAAGGACCGATGACGGTCATAGTACGTAACGTGCTTTTTACTTAGTGTTCCACCAGCAGCGCTATAAGAAAAATAGGGCCTAAAATCGACCTCTCCAAGACGGGAGCAATCTCTTTCAGGCCCCAAAGAGGTGCGCCGATACATACAACAGGTCATGTGTACCGGCACGTCAGCAAGGATCAAAGAGGTTCTTATGGGAGGGAAACGTCCCAGGACCTCAGGTCCTTAAGGGGTTAAAGGGATAGTAATACTTCGTTTTAACTTCATTTTATTTTGTAGGCATTAAAAAAAACATGAAGAACGATATAAGTCTTATCTCTGAAACCTTTATGGTTTGAGAGATATTCACAAGCAAAATTTGCCCTCCTGCCCCTTTTACCTAGTGTAAGCCATCTCTTCTCAGATGTGGAATGCAGTCCATAGACCAGACAGATAACAGCAGGGGACAATCTTCTTCCTATGAGAACAATGAAATCCCTGCCCCACTTGACAAGTTTTTCAGGTTTTTCCCTTATCTTAATTGAAGATTGTCCCTCTCTGCAGTCTACCTGGGCACCTCCCTTCTGATCTGGCTGAACAGTGTTACATCAGTAAAAGAAGCGGGAGGGGGATACTTTGTCATTGAATTACTCTTGAACTACAACTCTGACAGAATTGAAATAACACTCTCCAAAGTCCAAGTACTATGATGATTAATTAGAGCTGCTTTTATTATGAACCACTACTATCCCTTGAAGGCACAGTGCAATGCCTTCTAGAGGAGACCGGAACAGACAGCTCAGACGTCTCTAAGTCAAGATGTCTGCGTACAAGCCTGGCCGCCCGACTCAGAACAAGGCGGATTACTTCAGAACCTGGTACTTGTGGAAGATAATAGCACTATTATGAAGCTAGTCGCCATACGCCTAATTATTGGGGGGCGAATTTATATCGGGTGGTAGTTCTGCTTTAACAGAAAAGCCTCCATTTTGAACTGCCCCATGGAAAACAATGATATGTGTTTTGTGGAATCTTTTGTTGCAGCAGCAGAGTTAGGTTGCCGGTGTGAAATAGACAGAGCGCTCCTGAACAATAACACACAGACACACACTTCCCTCACTTTGGATGGATAATCCTAAAGTCTCTGGTGAGTTTTACCCTTGCCCGTTTTTTTCAAGAGATAACATCAGTAAATCCTGAATGTCACGTCCACGGAGGCAGACATGACAGTTGCTGTCCGTTTCTACAAATGGCAGCAGTAAGAGTGCACGCCCCTACTTTTAAAGTGATAGTAATGTTTAATTTTACATTACTTTAATATTGTAGGCCTTAAAAAAAAAAAGAATCCCATTGATGTAAGTCCTGTCTCTCAAACCTTTATGGTTTGAGAGATATAATTAGCTAAAGCCCCCCCCCCCCAGGCTGTTACAGAGAAGTCTGCCCTCCAGCTGACAGAAGGAGATTCTGGTCATTTGACCGTAAGGCGACTCATCAGCAGAGCCGAAATCGTGCTATTTAGAAATAAACACTTCATTGGAATGGTCTACAAAATGTGCCTGGTTTGCAAGCACACTTTGTAGACCGTTCCAGTGATGTATTTATTTCTAAATATCGCGATTTCTGCTCTGCTGAAGAGCCGCCTTACGGTCAAATGACCGGAATCTCCTGCTGTCAGCTAGAGGGCAGACTTCTCTGAAACAGCCTGGAGGGGGGAACTTTAGCCAGTTATATCTCTCAAACTATAAAGGTTTGAGAGATAACTTACATCGATGTAATTCTATTTTTAATGCCTACAATATTAAAGAATCTTTAAATTAAACATTACTATCCCTTTAATTCTCTATGGACCAGAGAGGTGTACGGTGGATTGTGATGCACTGAATTGCACACACCTTTAGTCCCAAGTACCCCTCTGGCACTCAAAAGGTTAAGATCATCATGGGCAGTGGGCGGAGTTTGTATCATGTGGTCCTGTTAGCAACTCTCATGTCCACCTCCATGACCTGACATCCAGGGCTGATTATATAGTAACATAGCTGATGAGGCTGAAAAAAGACACGAGTCCATCAAGTTCAGCCCATGCCAAATCACCCGTTTATCCAGAGGAAGGCAAAAAAAAAAATAAAAAAAAATAAAACATTGAAGCCATTTCCAATTAAGATCCATGTGGGTAAAAAAAAAATCCTTCCTGATGTAATCTCTTGAACAAAGCCACAAGGAAAAAATTTCATAGGGGGCATTAGGATTTTCTGCCCATAGTGAGATGGGTGGGGGGTGTTATTCAGAGGTGTTACTTCTCCTTTAAGTGCCAGAGGGGGTGACAAACACATTCGTCCCTCTGGCATTGAAAGGCTTACACCTTTTTGGACATGGAGAAGAGACAATTGACTCATACACTTCCCATACAGTCAAGATATTATAGAAAGAGAAGATGTCTGCATTTGTATAAAAAAGGTGTGCATATGTGTTTGCACTCTATGTACATAACGGCCCCTGTTCTCTGTTCCTTTACACCCTATAAACCGTTTAACATTTTTCTCCACTCTGTTTAAGAATAGGATTCCACACCAGCCTGAGATGTCTGTAAGTATTTTATAGGATTCGGTGTAGCAAAAAGAAATCACAAGAGTGGTATAAAGGTGATCAGGGCCGGATTTACATCACAGGAGCCTGTAGGCACAGAACTGTGAAGCGCCCCCCCCCTCCCGATTTGCCAACTCCACTGGACACCTCCACAATGCTCATCAGCTCCATATTGCCCTCCATCAGCTCCATATTGCCCTCACCTTGCCCCCCATCAGTTCCAACTTGCACCCCATCATCTCCATATTGCCCCATCATCTCCATATCCCCTCACATTGCCCCAAACCCCATCAGCTCCACATTGCCCCCACCATCTCCATATTGACCTCCATAGGCTCCAACTTGCCCCTCATTAGGTCCACATTGCCCCCACCATCTCCATGTTGCCCTCACATTGCCCCCCTTCGACTCCAACTTGCCCCCACCATCTCCATGTTGCCCTGACATGGTCCGTTTCCTACCTCCCTGGCAGGAGATCTGTCATCTGTGCCTCCTTGGCACAGTCCTGTAGCTGCTGGAGCTCCCTCACAGACTCCTATTCAGGAATGCAGAGCGCTGGGAGATTATGTCATCTCCCAGCGCTCTGCATTCCTAAAGATGCGACGAGGGAGCTCACCACCTACAGGACTGTGCCAAGGAGGCACAGACATGTCCTGCCGGGGAGTTAGGAAATAGGGAACGTGGGGGGGGGGCAGTGCCAGCGAGGTGGCTACTTTTTTTTTAATTAAAAAAAAAAAATCCCAATGGCAGGCGCCCCTCAGTTGTGTGCGCCTGTAGGCAGGTGCCTACTTTGCCTAATGGCAAATCCGGCCCTGAAGGTGATACCTTTTAATGGCTAAATAAGGACATACAAATTGCATGCTTTCAGGACTTAACCCATGCCTGAAGAAGGGACCTTAACATCCTGAAAGCTTGCACTTTTTATGTCCTCAGTTAGCCATTAAAAGGTATCACCTTTATACCACTCTTGTGACTCTTTTGCTACACTGAATCCTGTCTACTCCACTGGCTAACACTGTACAATCTTCTTTTTTTTTTTTTTTTTTTTTTTTTTTAATAAAATATTTTATACACATCTTATCCTACAGGTAGGGATACCACCCAGCCAGTATTTTACTGGCAGGCCAGTAAAAAATTGGCTTCTGTCCAATGTTATGTCTATGGAGAGAATGCCATGGCTGGTATTTTTTTTTTTTAAGAAAAGGTGGCTACCCTACCTGCAGCAGGGGGCAGTCCAAGGTTTTTCAGTCTTCGGCCACTTGATTAGAAAGCCATGTGTGAGGCCTGTTAGTACTTAAAATATGTGTCTTGTAACAGCTAATACAAGCCCCTCAAAAAAAGAATAATATTAATGAAATTTTGTTTTGCCCAATGTGGAACCCAGGGACCGTGGGGTAAAGTTATCCTCCGGCCATCTGGGCCAGGGCACTTGCCTAAAATGCTGTCTGAAGGAGGAGACTCCCTCCCTACTCCAGTTTACCCCACCGGACATGCCAGTTTTAAAAGTGATCCAAAGGAGGTGCATCAGAACAAAGATTATCTTAGCTAGCCTTTTTGTGTTTCTTGCATGGGGCTGTTCAATTCATCCATTAGGTAGGCTCCTATCCCTGGCCTCCATGATGGAAACGGACCAGGATAACTTTCTGTCTTAGCTTTTTCCTCTTCCTTGTTTATACATAGGATACAGAACAAAAAAGGGAGAAGTATAGCGTATATGGAAATGCACTCTATTGTAACCGCACACTAGATGTATAGGCTATTATGGTGACCAGTTATGTGCCGTATACTGGTAAAACACTAAAAACTATGAATCTTTATTAATGAACTTATTATTAAAAATATGTACACTCGCAACATTAACGCTTTGAGTGCCAGAGGGGTACGCAACGCATTGCAAAGCAATGCGTTGCGTACCCCTCTGGCACTCAAAGGGTTGAAAACAAATCCTGGAGAGTCATGAGTTTTAAACTCCCATATATTCCAAGGGAGCCACTGTGTACTGTCAAAAAGTTGTAATAGGACTAAGTATGTGTATATGACAATTTCGTAATACAACACGTCTAAAAATGATGTGTACTGAAGTTGTCTTCCTTCTCACGCCATCAT
Organism: Rhinophrynus dorsalis; assembly: GCA_037306005.1. Lineage (NCBI taxonomy): Eukaryota > Metazoa > Chordata > Amphibia > Anura > Rhinophrynidae > Rhinophrynus > Rhinophrynus dorsalis. Next base: position 523,135,673 of record CM074721.1, on the reverse strand, counting down.
TGCTCTGGATGCTAGTAGCAATTTGTGCAATAGGATGGATCACTCTGATTTGATACTGTGTCAGTAACGTTCGATTGTGTTTCTCTCAATTCTGTCATCTCAATGTTGCAGCCGATTACTAGTTACTTAGTCTCTCTCTTGGTTTTAATCTGCGATGTACTGGAGTCTATTCATTCATACTGGTCTGCTGACATCTGTATCTAGCACTATGTAAATAACGGTGAACACTTCCTATACTCCTAGCTCGCCCTGAGTGGAATGGGAATGAAATAATTTTAAAGGGATAGTAATACTTCATTTTATCTTCATGTTTTTTTAATGCCTACGAAATAAAATAAAGAACGATATAAGTCTTATCGCTCAAAACTTTATGGTTTGAGAGATATTCACAAGCAAAGTTTCCCCTCCTGCCCCTTTTTCCTAGTGTAAGCCATCTCTTCTCAGATGTGGAATCCAGTCCATAGACCAGACAGATAACAGAAGGGGACAATCTTCTTCCTATGAGAACAATGAAAGCCCTGCCCCCCTTGACAAGCTTTTCAGGTTTTTCCCTTATCTTAATTGAAGATTGTCCCTCTCTGCAATCTACCTGGGCACCTCCCTTCTGATCTGGCTGAACAGTGTTACATCAGTAAAAGGGGAGGGAGGGGGATACTTTGTCATTGAATTACTCTTGAACTACAACTCTGACAGAATTGAAATAACACTCTCCAAGGCCCAAATACTATGAGGATTAATTAGAGCTGCTTTTATTATGAAACATTACTATCCCTGTAAGGAGCTACAAGAGTGTATGCCGCATTGTTATCCAGGATAAAGCGCTGTGGCTTACAAGCCTTGGCTGGTAGCTCTAAATACTCGTAATAGAGGATCTGCAGTATGGACTGTATGCAGGGGAGGAGGTAGCTATGCAGTTGCTATATGTCATTAGTAAATGCTTTCCAACTATATTAAATCTGTTACTTCTATAAGTATACCTCTTACTCCTTTCCCCCTCACTCAAATTATTGTGTTGCCTACTTTGCTTGTGGCAGATACTGAGTGCTAATTCATAGCTATTTCACTCTAATTGCTGTGTGGCCTACTTTCCTTGTGGCAAACATTGAGTACTAGTTCCCAGCTATATCACTCTACATTGCCTACTTTACTTGTGGCAAGTATCGAGTGCTAGTTCCTAGCTGTTAGGAGCCTGAAGAATGAAGAAGATTCCAGTTTCAGAGTGCAAAGGTCTCATGAGTATTCCCCCATCTGTCTGTCTAGCAGCCACATTTTTAGGTCTGTGGTAAAATTGGTAGTTCTGTACTCTGTTCTTTGTGTCTGTCAACCCCATTCACCTTCCCCTTCTTATTTGAGGTGGCCTTTTCATTGCTTTAATACAATTTACCAGTGGGCAGGAGGGGGCTGATATTTCTATGCTTTTTTCTCTTGTGAACTGCCTGCTGCTAGGACAGTGAATGGACATGACTGCTAGAGAAAAACAGTTTACGTTCAATACTTTTGGAAGGAAAAACTACATTTCCCATGAGTCATTTCTTGTTTCCTGGGCTTCCAGGAAGAGGAAGAGATTTCTGTGCCTTCAGATTTGGATTTGCATGTCCATTTTTGAACAACGTGGTTGGGTACTCCGTTTCAAGAAATCCTCTCTGGTTCTGTCCCAGGTGCTTTTCTATCTTTGCATGAAATTCAACAGTCATCAGGAAAGGGTCTTTCTATCAGAGGACAGGATTCAATAATTGTCACTTCAGGTATCAAAGGCCTTACTTCTCACGTCAGCGATTGTGCGGGAGTACATGACGGTGCTGGAGTATCTAGTCTTTGCCCTGGGGGGGGGGGTCTCTTTTGCCCAATTCTGCATTAAGGAACTGGAGCCGGAGAGTCTTAGGAATTGGTTCAGACAACAATGCCCTCTCTCCCATGTTGTGTCTCTTTCCCACTGGCAGAAGTCAGATCCTCATTAATGGCTTCAGGTATCCACCTGTTTCTGGGATGGCCATTGGTCATTCTAAATTGGGTAATAGTCATGGCAGATGCCAGCTTGACAGGTTATGAAGCCACCTTGGGTTTGCTGATGTCTCAGGGCCTTTGGTTCTGTCAATCAAAATGTTGGAGCTCTGGGCAAATCAGTTATGCTTTGACCTCATCTCCTCCAATGTCTGCCTGTGTAGCTTCTATCCAACAATGCAACAGCTGTGTATTATGTCAATTGCCCAGGAGGGACACGGAACGCAACTGCACAAACAGAAGTTCAGTTGAGTCTAACTTGGCAGAAACTCACATGCTGGCTTTCTCTGCTGTTCACATTCCAGTGGTAGACAACACTGTGGCAGACTTTCTCAGCTGTCAACGTCTAGATCCCAGGAACTGAGAATTCAATGAATGGCGTTCAACTTCATAGTTCATCTGTGGTGTGATCCAGCAGAGAATATGATGGCTTCTTGGTTGAATGGCAAGGATGCTTGCTTTTTGCACCAAATCTTGGGACCCTCAGAGTCTTGTCTTTGATGAGATGGACATTCAGTGGAAGTTTTCCCTGGTGTATGTTTTCTCCATTCTCTGTATATTGAGAAAAGCTAGGATGGAACTGGCTCATGTCATTTTGATCACCCCATTCTGCCCTCATAGGGTGTGATTCTTGGATCTTCTCGATATATCCACAGCAGAGCTATTTCAGCTTCTGCTCCTTCTGGACCTCTTGACTTTGGGTCCTCTGTTGTCCAGAAATGGAGAAGCTGGATTTGATGGCTTGGCTCTTGAAGCCAGTATCCTGAGGAAGAGAGCTTTCACTGCCACTATGATGAAGACCTGCAAGCTGGTTTCATTCAAGGCATAGCATAGGTCATGGTCCTTATTTTACAAGTGGTGCAAAGACCAGGGGTCATGGCTGTGTCTTTTTCATCTTCCAGTTATTTTGGCCATTCTTCAGGATGCGCTTCAGAAAGGGCTTCGTCTTAGAGCAGGAATTTGGACATTAATATAACTGCCTGTGCTTTTTTTTTTTTTTTTTGTTTTTTTGTATTTTTTTGGAGGTGCATTGCATTATTGCTGGATGTGCAAATCTTTTTGCAGGGGGTAACTCATGCCTATCCAGTGTTTTGGGATCTCATTCTTCCGTGGGAGTCCTGGGAGTACTTCAGAAGGCTCCACTTGAGACTCTGTCATCTATTTACCCACAGTTCTTGACTCTTAAGACCGCTTTCCTGTTTGCCATTGTTCCTGTCTGGTGTGTGACTGAATTACAGACTTTATCCTGTAAACCCCCCACCCCCTTTCTGATTTTTCTTTTGGATAAGGCAGCTTTTGCAAATTCCTGAACTCCCTAAGGTTGTTTCTTTGTTTCACATTAACCAAGAAATTGTCCTTCCTTCTCATTATCTGGCTCTGCCTAACAGATGGGAGCAGAAGCATCACTTTTGGGATATAGTTAGGTGCCTGAAGCACGACATTCATCGCACAACACCTTTACGAAAATTGTGGGGGTCCCTGTGTGGGCCACGTTCAGTCCAAGGTGATGGTGGCTTCTTGGATTAAGGTGACTATTCAGCAGGCCTATGTCCTTAGGAAAGAGCTGGTGCCTTTAGGGTCACAGCTCATTCTACTTCCTGGGCCTACAAGAACCAGGCCTCTATGATGCAATGCAAAATGCTGACGTGGTTGTCCCTCCACACGTTTGCAGAGTCCATGTTCTTGCTTCATCTAAATGCAGTTTTGGACGTAAGGAACTGCACACTGTTGTGTCTGCGTAGGTGTCCTCCTTCTCTTTTCTTCCAGCACTAACCTTTAGTGTTTTTACTTGGTTTGGTGTGTTGACACCTAATGGTCATGTTCGGTCCAGTTCTTCTCTATTAGAACTGGTCTATGTTTTGAGAGTTTTTTTCTCTCCTTCCCTGGAATCTTGGTGGATAAATTTGGTATGTCCCCATTGTTCCTGTGTTCCACATTGGACAAAAGAGAAACTGGGATTTTTGGGTAGTTACCGATTAAATCTTTTTCTTTTAGTCCATAAGGAACACTGGACTTCCCTCCCTGAGAAAAACTGATTTTTGAGTTGTGGGCAGGTGTGTCCTTTGGGTTCTCTGATTCAGGTGATCCTTTCCTGCCTCGCTTCTTTTTAATCTTTACTATATGTTAAAGATGTCTGGTGGGGGGTAAAATGGAATAGGGAGGAAGTCTCAACCTTCAGTGACCTTTCCTCCTACGGGAGGATACTTTACCCCATGGTTCTAAGAGACATAGGTTCATTGGTAAGTACACAAAAATGCCATTTTATTACTACAAACGTGAGCAGCTTCACATAATGATAATTGCTGATCAATTTGATCATCCATGAGAATCCCTGTACTTATGGGTATCACCTCAACTGAGCTGCTTTTTTATGTGTGTGTGTGTATATATATATATATATATATATATATATATATATATATATATATATATATATATATATATATATATATATATATATATGTATATATGTGTGTGTGTATGTATATGTATATGTGTGTATGTGTATATATATATATATATATATATATATATATGTGTGTGTGTATGTATATGTATATGTGTGTATGTGTATATATATATATATATATATATATATATATATATATATATATATATATATATATATATGTGTGTATGTATGTGTGTATATATATATATATATATATATATATATATATATATAATAATATTTATACACTAGTGTAAAAAGCCCGTGTAAATGGGCCAAGGTCCAGGTGATGTTAACCCTTTGAGTGCCGGGGGGTACCCCTCTGGCACTCAAAGGGTTAAGAGGACGGTCCTGCTCTGCGTCCTGCTGCCGACAGTCATGCACTGTAGAGACTGCCCGAAAGCCCAGAATGCTTCCAGCACAGAACTCCCAGCATTCTGTGCGTTTGGGCAGTCTCCACTGTGCATGACTGCTTCTGACAAACATCCTAGCGAATTAGTAAATTGGATATATATATTTATATATAAAATATATATAAACTGTTTACTCTTCTAAGTTCCAATCCACACATGCTCCACAAATGTATATATGTATAAAGAAAATTGGATCAATTCTGGGGCATACCAGCTACACTAAAGGAAATCAGTTGTTGGACATTCAGCTGTTGGACTACAACTGCCATCAGAATTCTAACCCTTTAAGTGCCAGGGATGTATGCAACACAAATCTTTGGCACTCAAATGGTTAAATCAGTAGGGATTTTAAAGGGATAGTAATATTTCACAATAAAAGCAGCTCCAATTAATCTTTGCAGTATTTGGGCCATAGAGAGTTTTATTTCAATACTGTCACAGTAGTTCAAGAGTAATTGAATGATAAAGTATCCCCCTCCTGCCCCTTTTACCTAGTGTAAGCCTCCTCCCCTCAGATGTGGAATCTGGTACTGGGACCGGACAGCTCGCGGCAAGGGACAATCTCTTCTTACTGTGATCATAAGGAAAAAACTTCCCTCCCCTTGACATTTTTTCTGGTTTTTCCTTGAGATCACTGAAGATTGTCCCTCTCTGCGATCAATCCAGACAGTCTTGCTGCTCTGAGGTGAGCAGTGTTACATAAGTAAAAGGGGCAGGAGGGGGATACTTTATCATTCAGTTACTCTTCAGCTACAACTCAGACAGTATTGACATAACTCACTCCATGACCCAAATATTATGAAGATGAATTGCAGCTGTTTTTATTGTAAAACATTACTATACATTTAAGACTGTATTTTCCCCCAAGGTGTAGTTAGTTTGATGCATAATTGCTCCAACTTGTGTAAGAGAATTCTTCAGGTGTACCGAGGTCAGCTGTGCTGCTGGTTTTATGGCTTGCTAGTTGGAGCTCAATGTCATGCACACAGAAATGTTCTGATCTTCATGTGGTCTGATCTGTATAGAAACAGAGCTGATGAAAATGAAAAAAGACATGTCATAGGGATAGGGTATGATCCATAAATAAATACAGACACATGTATTGTTGGGGATAACAGACCAGAGCTTTATTTAACATTTTTCTCACATTATTATTGTTCTTACTCAAACACAACAATAATAATTAATAACCAATACTCCTTCATTAACTGACAGTCCTTGCCAATCCACTTCCCTTTAACCCCTTAACGACCATTGACGGTCATAGTACGTCAAGGGTCGATTTGACTTAACGACCGATGACGTACTATGACCGTCATCGAATTCCGGGCTCCCCCTGCGGCTGCACCCCGTTTGGGGAGTCCGGAACGCAACGGAGCAATAAAAAAAATTGCTCCGTGGTTGTTCAGTCGGGTCGCGGCACGGATTCCCTGGTCCTTAAGGGGTTGAACCAAGCATGGCCAAATTGTACGGGCTCATGCTAAAATTCCCACGTTCGTCAGCACTTACAGCTGATCCCAATATTCGTCAGCACTTACAGCTGATCCCAACGTTCATCAGCACTTACAGCTGATTCCACCATTTTCAGCACTTGCAGCTGATTCCCAATGAATTACCCCATTGGCCATCCACTTTAGGTCCAATAGGTAACATTGCCTCCCGCGACCTAAGTCCGGGGCAAACTCTCAAATGGCTTCCGCCCGAGGATAAAATCCCTTAACTTACCACCTCATTTATTAATCTCTGAAAACCATACAAGGACTATCCGCCGAGTATAAACACACAACCACACCAGAAAAAAGGTGCAGGAGGAAGGGACGCTTCCTCTGTCCTTTCGTCTTTCACACAACACCCCACTTCCTGTCTCTAGTACCTTTTAAATCTTTCCCTCTTGCTCCTCCCTAACACACCCACTTCCTTCATGCATCAACCCTCCCCATGACATGCTTCCCCTCCATTACCCTGCGGTCCTTTCTGGGGAATTTCTTGTCCATCATGTTCAGTCGTTGATATATCACCTTTGTTATAACCCCCCCCATAAAAAAAAAAAATTGAAGCTATTTCTAATTCTGCCCCAAGTGGGTAAAATAAAATTCTGATACTTACCTGGATCAACATCCTATCTGCAAAGAAACCAGGTGTCTTAATTCTGTATATTGTTCTGAGCTAGAACAGTATCCAGTAGTTTTTGAATGTATCTGCATGATCTGCCAACACATCCTCCCAATGCAAGCAATTCCATGTTCTTACTACCCTCAATGTAAAAAATCCCTTCCTTTAAGTCATTTTCACTCCTCTCTTAAACTGCAGATTTCTCTTGGCCGTGGGTATATTTGTAAATAGTAGTTATGTCCCCCTTTAGGCCCCTCTTTTCTAATGTAAACAAACCCAGTCTGGCTATCCTCTTTTTATAACTAAAATCTTCCCAATCCCTGTATCCGTTTTGTTGCACACCTCTGTACTTTCCAATAGCAACAGCAAGACGTCTATTTCTATAATTCAAGACTTGAAACTAGTCACAATATACAAATAAAGACCCAAATGAAATTGTGAAACGTACAAAGACGTATATATCAAAGTGTTTCTAAGAAGTCACTATTCAATACCTGATTGCAAATGACTTGGATGTCTAATTCTCAGGAGGTAAAGCTTTGTGTATGAAATCTCTTTTCTTTATATTTCTGCTACTGTTTTTGATACAAATGTCTCTGTGGGTCATTATTCTAATTTCTGGGAGTTCAATTTTAGTCTGTCTCATGCGTCTCTAATTTTACTTTTCTGTCACTAGTTTGTTTAACCCCGTTGAGTACCAGAGGGGTATGCCATGCATACCCCTCTGGTACTCAAAGGGTTAATGATTAGGAGAACATTGCTTGCAGTTGCATTTGTTATCTATTTTTGATACAGCTACATGCTGGTAAATATGTCCCAATCTGCTTTACGCACAAAAACTTGTAGGCGGGAATAAAGATATCCCCATTTATTTAAATGAGGCTTGAATGATTGGTCATGAAAGCATTGATTTGCAATACATTGACAACCTCTCTAGCATGCAGGGAATTAAATATCACATTTAAATTAAAGGGATAGTAAAGTTTCACAAAAACAGCAGCTCCAAATAATCTTCATAGTATTTGTTATCTCAATACGGTCAGAGTTGTAGTTCAAGAGTAATTGAATGATAAAGTATCCCCCTTCCGCCCCTTTTACCTAGTGTAAGCCTCCTCCCCTCAGATGTGGAATCTGGTCCGCAGACCAGACAGCTCACAGCAAGGGACAATCTTCTCACTGTGAGAACAATGAAACCCCCCCGACAGGTTTTTCAGATTTCCCCTTATGATCACTGTTCCTCTCTGCAATTCATCCTGACAGTCTTGCTGCTCTGAGGTGAGTAGTGTTACATCAGTAAAAGGGGAGGGAGGGGGATACTTTATCATTCAATTACTCTTGAACTACAATTCTGACAGTATTGAAATAACACTCTCCATGGCCTAAATACTATGAAGAATAATTGGAGCTGCTTTTATTGTGAAACATTACTATCCCTTTAAAGGTAATTTTCTTTCTCCCTTGTTTTTCAGTTGGTTTACCCAAGAATTGCTATTCTTTTGTTTTTATACATACAGCCCTATGTGTATGGATTCTGAAGCCCAAAATTCCAGCCAATACTTGCCAGCCATTATCTAAATTGGACAGGCCATTGAGCCAACCGTGAAATGAGCATGTTAAGGTCACCCAAGGCTCAAATGGCCCAGGGAGCACATGTGTTAATCTCTGCTGATCTTCAGGACAGGAAATGCCTGCCCTTGTAAAGAAGTATTCTCTATGTGTATATGTTGGATCCAAAGTCCATAAATGGCCAGTAATCTTCAGTATGGGTCATTCACCACAAGCTTAATAAATGCCTGTGCATGTTCAATTCATTAACCCATTGAGTGCCAGAGGGGTGTGCAACGCATTGCTTTGCAAAGCGTTCACCCCTCTGGCACTCAAATGGTTAACTCTTATACTACAAGACGGGCGGTGCATTGCTCAACTTCGTGGTCCTGAAGTACAGCATCCTTTTATTGTGATTTTATATATTTTACAAATGTATAATATGTACATTCAAATATCTTACATTTTTTTATTCATTTTTTTTCCCGTCTTCACTTATTTTATAAACACGCACACTTGCATACGTGCAGTGACGCACACACGTGCACTGATGCGCACGCACTTACATACATACATACACACACACACACACACACACACACACACACACACACACACACACATTCTCTCTCACACACACACACACACACATTCTCTCTCACACACACACACACACACACATTCTCTCTCACACACACACACACACACACACACATTCTCTCTCACACACACATTCTCTCTCTCACACACTCGCATTCTCTCTCTCACACACATTCTCTCTCTCACACACTCGCATTCTCTCTCTCACACACACTCACACTTACACACTTTTAGGTGCCTGACAGTGAGATCACTGAATTTCTGTTTCCGGAGAGTTTTCTGTCATTGACAGTGAAAGCAGGTTTATTTATACAGTTTTGCAGGGAGCAGCACTGAATGATCTGCATTCTATAATGGTGGGCTTTTCTACATTGTTTCACTGTTTTTTTTATTTTTTGTTTTTGCTTTTTTGTTATAACATAGTTGCATTCAGTCTGCCATCAGTGTCCCACACAAAGTGCTTTCTGGAAAAAAAAAAATCAAATGGCTCCCTGCAGAAAATATAAATCTAAAATAAAGTGTTACCATTCCTTTAAAGGGTTAACATTATAAATGTACTTCCTTTCCTTAAAACAAGAAAATGAGCATGTGCACATGCTCACAGTGTTCTTCACTAACCCTTAAAACAGTTTAAAAAACAAACAAAAAAAAAACAGTCTTTTCTATAGTTTGTCTATTCTGGGATGAAATAACTGCTCTGATAACTTATTTGGATGGGTATTTTAAACCCCTTGGATAGTACAGAAGCCCTCCAAGAGTTTTATAAATATTTTGCAGTTTTGTATGCAATTTTTTGCCCCGAATTACTCTGATATTCTTTCTACATGTGCCGCTCTGTTTTATTATCAACATTGAAGCTGGCCATTGTTCATAATGGCTGCTTTTTAAACTTTTGAGTGCCAGATGGGAAACCAAGGCACTGCTCTGCAATGCATTTCATACTCCCTAGTACTCAAAGGGGTCATTTTTGGCTATGACACACATGCAAACAGTCTTCCTTATGTATTAATGCAAAGTGGGTTAATTCTGGGGCAGACCAACTGCACTCTAGCTGACAGGATTTTCTGTTGATTTAAATAGGGATTTTAACCCCTTGAATGGCTGTGCAATGACACAAAGCCCCATTTACGACAATGTGGGATCTGGGGAGTTTAACTGATCCCTCTAGTTCAGCTGGTTTGCATCAGAATTGTTCCACGTTGTTGTATGCATACCTCCCAACATTTCAAATTGCCAAAGAGAGACACTTGTGTTTTAGGGGGTGTTGTTGTGGGCGTGGCTGGTGGGAGGGGCATTACCGATTAATTTTTAGGCTATTTCATGGCCTATTGACACCTCCTTGTGTAATCTAATAAATGACTTATAGCAAGACTGAAGTATTTTAATTTACACAGACTAATTTATAAACACATATACTATTGTATATTTGTATTGTATATTTTTATTTATATAGCGCCAACCAGTGTACTTGGTACTTTACAGATTACATTTAATATAGCAGGGGTGCAATAAGTGCAGTGATTACGTGCTTATATAGGCAGTCATAAGGGGAACGACAGGTGAGTATACATTAGGATAACAGGTCCCTGCCCCATAGAGCTTACAATCTAAAACAAACATTGATTTGAGTTTTATGACTGTGGAGCAATGGGATACACTTTTATACACACTACATAATCTGATCTCCTAAAACGAGGGACATCAGGGTGAGAAAGAGGGACAGAGGGATTTGTGTCTAAAAGAGGGACTGTCCCTCCTAAAGAGGGACACTTGGGAGGTATGTGTATTCATAAGACCTAACGTGCACTGTAATAAATATATATTATGTATACAATCCTTGATTTAAATGGCATTTTAATGCCTTGAATGCAGAGGTCTCCAATGCATTTCATTTTGTTAAAAGACCTCAAGCATTCATAGGATTAATATCCTATTTAAACAAATGTGAAAGTTTGTAATGTTTCTCCCCTGCAGTACACATGGTTTGCTCCAGATGCGTCCTGTAATAATATCTATTACTTGTGTATGTATATAGTCTGTACTATACACGAGTATCGCGCACTACAGTTGTGATATATAGGTGAATGTACGTGTTGTGTATGTATACACACACACAATATATAAATATAAGAAATGTGTATTTGCATGTTTGACTGTTTGACCTCAGGCAAACACATGAATGAGCAAATAGGCTTCTCCGCCCATTCATTCTATCCCGCCTCTTTCTACCTTATATGGCACATCCGTTTAGTTAAAGAGCCCTAGCTCCCTTTGTGATTGGGTAGAGACCGTATGAATGACAATATATTAACTCCCTTGACCTAGACAGGGTCATGTGCTGGGCGTCTCCCGCACTAGAGTGACAGCAGCCTCTAGCCAATGGCTGCTTTGAGAGCGCAGACAGGGGGTGTATCCGGGAATCCCAGGATAAAGCTCCCGAGCCCCATTGTTAGTGAGATTTAAAGGGGCCGCCGATCGGGGCAAGGAGTACAAGCAGGCCGGGCACGGGCACTGGGAGGCCGGCCTAGTCCAACAGGACATTGCGGGGATTTACTGTAGGGTGGGCCCTTTGACCGTGGATTGTGGGATTGTTTTTCACTGTCTGGAATTTGGGAGACCCAGGGCTGGACATAGGCATGGAGCCTCCGGCCCCCAAGAGAAGGTGTCCGGGCCTTAGCCCGAGGTACAGGCCGGACACTCTGCTAGACCTCAGCGCAAAGAAAGTGGCCGAGAGCTGGGCATTTGAACAGGTAATAATGTGCCTCTACTTAAAATATACGGTGTATAATTGCACTATTATTTTAAATAATTAGTGTGTATACAATGGGTGGAAAACATGTGGCTCTCCGGCTGTTGCTGGACCACAAGCCCCACCACCATCCTCATCTTCCCTTCGACCGGTTAGGGATGGTGGGGATTGTGGTTTAACAGCTGGAGAGCCACTTGTTGCCCATTCATGTGTATAATATTTTTATTGTATACTCATATCACAGCTGGGCCTTCCTAGTGGTCATCGCGTGTTGTGTATGTATGTATGTATGTGCGTGTATATGTAATATATATACACAATGTATAAAACACACACACATCACTGCTGGGTTCATCATAATCCTTGTTCCCATTTGAACATTTTCATGCTTAAGCTTGATGTATTTCCTCTATATATTAGGGTTTATATGTACACAGCCAAGAGTGGATTAATTCGGACTCAGAATGACTGATCGATATGAAACAAAAATCCCCATTTTCACATGGCAATTGTTACCCACTGGATGCTAGCAAGATCTTTAGCAATGCATTTGGGGTCCTCTAGCATTTAAGTTAGGACATATTTAAATTGCATTTATAAAATTACAATTACACTTTAATATATTTTTGCAATTGTTTTACACCACAGTGCCCCACACAATCCATACATATCTCCCCAATAGTTCCTTAACCTGTTCACTGCATTGAAAACCCCAATGACAGGGTGAAATCATGCAAATATAAGAATGATACTGGTAATTTCCTGGCATAATTATTTGTCTCTAATTAGGTCTCTCACTTGTAGCCCTTTAATTAATGTATATAGCATGTAAGTGTTGTGTTATGATGTAATAGTTTCATGTAAAGTGTAATTTCAGAGAAGCGGACACAAACTGCTCCACATTACTGTGTCATATTATACATACAGTGGGGGAGATGACATCTTTCATTTACCTAAATTTGAACTAATACCACTTAATCCTTACAGAAACATTAATTATTTGATGAATGATAAGAAACAATGACCTATGTAGTCTGCCCATTCATCTGTCCTATTTACTGGTAATCCTTAGAATAGGCTTATCTATAAGAAATCTGAAATTCGTTTACTATTTTAGCACCCTACCACTTCTGCAGGGAGGCTATTCCACGTATAGTGTGTGCCATTTTTATGGCGTGCGAGCTGGGCATTCCAGCTGGTAGCTGTGTGTAATATATACACCAATGTACTGCAATTAAGTGTGTGAATGTTTTATAGAATTGTATTGTAATGGTGGATACATTGCACAACAGAATTTAACATGTCTTTGTATACAGAGAATAAAATGCTTGCATGACTTAATTGGGTGTGTATGGTGTAAATCTATACAGCCTCTCATTGTATGTATTGGTAGTGTGAGAGCCAACTCAGTGTGTACATAGGGTCCTTTTCAGGAAGATAGGGGTGCAAATATGGATAGCACCATAGGGGTGGAATATAAATTCACATTGGATTTTAAATTGGGCTTTCAGATCTATGAATGCTAGAGATGTCTCCAAATGCATGGCTTTGCAATGTGTTGAAGATCGCCAATATTCAAGGGCTTGAAATCCTCATTTATTCATTTGCGTGCCAGAGGGGTACGCAACGCGTTGCTTTGCAATGTGTTGCATACCCCTCTGGCACGCAAAGGGTTAAATCATTAGAAACATTTTTATCCCCTGTGGTGCAATTTGTGTTCAGAATTGCCCCTTTTTTTGCTTCCTGAATCTGTCCTAATGTCCGAACAGTGAGATGGGAGATCTGTGTATAAAGGCAAATGTGTTAGCATACCTACTAGAATTCAAATGGGGAATAGTCCACTTTGTCAGTGGACATTTGAGGGACTTGTATTTACACAGTCAGAACACTTTTATTGGCAATCTCGTGAGGTTCAGATAGAAATTCCTGTTTGTTTTTTTTCCTACTCTGAATCAACAGGGGTGATTAGGCATTGTCTGGACTTGATGGATGCATGTTTTTTGTGTGTGTTTTTGTTTTCAGCCTCATCAGTTATGTGACTGTGTTATGAGATTTTTAACTCCTTGAATGCTAAGACTTTTTTTTAGCTTGAACTGGTTTAATTCCCGATTGAAATCAGTGGGCATTTTGTATTTGTACCGTACAATGCAGTTTGTTTCAGAATGGTCTCAAGCCTTTCCCAGTGTAACATGGTTTTAGGGTATCCTCCATAAACAAGTGAATCTGTTAATTCAGGCAGAAGCTTAACCCTTTGAGTGCCAGAGGGTTATGCAATGCTTTGCAATGCGTTGCGTACCCCTCTGGCACTCAAAGGGTTAACCCTTTGTCCCTCCAGCTGTTTTGGACTACAACCCCCATAATCAACAGCCAGCCCTTTCTTGCCATACATTGGTGAACATTTACAAAAAAAAATAGTAGTTTCATTTTGCAGCAAGACGGGTATGTAAATGTAGCATATCACTGGTTAAATTCTTGCCTTTTATACTCCTCGTGGGGCTTTCCAAAGAACCTCAGACGGCAGATTTAGAAATAATGTTATTTGCCTGTGTCTATATTAATGCGTACTCAGCGGGGCTCTGGGCAAGGAAATGCTTTGCATCTTTCTATATTTGCATCAGAGTATCACTCTGACCTCATCACTTCCTCATTGAATACACAACCTCCTGCCCCTCCCATGATTCCACATCAAATGCCCTAAGAACAGGGGTGGAATCTTGGGAGTGCCCTGGTGTCACTTGGGTCTCTGATGTCACACCTAAAGACACAATATGGTTCCTGTTTATCCCTGTAGTAATTCACTTACAATTTTAACACCTCCAATTTAAAAAGGAAGGATATACCTTTTAGCACTTTTTTGGATACTAGAGGGGTCTAGGAGACCTGTTTAGAATCCAAAGAAAGCATTGTGAAGCTTATTTACTAAGAATAAATGGATTAAACCAACTGTAGCTTCTCACTGTCTTTAAAATGGTTATTTCTGTCAAGTTCCTACCTTTTTAATACATTTATATCCCCCTAGACTTTCTATATTTCAAAGGGAGGGGGAATTATGTTTAATGTGTGTGTAAATATATATTGAGGCCCTTTTAATTTGTCCAGCATCACTACAGTGATTATAATTTGGAATGGTTGTCAAGTGTGTGAGGTCCTGTGCCAGGCTATGGTGTCTTTCATATGGGCGGCTATTGCCTTGTGTGACCATACCAGAATCCAGCATACTGTACAATTTTATTTTAAAAGCAGATGTGCGTTCTCTTCTCTGTGTGGTCAACCATCTGGGCCTGTCTTGCCTTGAGGGTTTCATCTCCCACGTCTCAAAGAAGGTCTGCATCTTCCCTATTAGTCTTTAGGCCTTGGAGTCTCATTACTTCAGGGGCAGGCTTCAGGCCTTCCTTCAGAGAGGAAAGACCCTGAAATCTAAGGTGGTTAGCCAAATGGCACTTTAAAGGGATATTGATGTTTCATAATAAAACCAGCTCTAATTAATCATCATAGTATTTGGGCCTTGCAGAGTGTTATTTCAGTACTGTCAGAGTTGTAGTTCAAGAGTAATTGAAGGATAAAGTATCTGCCTCCCACCCCTTTTACTGATGTCACACTGCTCAGCCAGAGCAGAAGTGAGATGCCCAGGTAGACTGCAGAGAGGGACAATCTTCAATTAAGATAAGGGAAAAAGCTGAAAAACCTGTCAAGGGGGGGCAGGGTTTTCATTGTTCTCACAGTAAGAAGATTATCCCTTGATGTGAGAAGTCTGGTCTATGGACTGGATTCCACATGTGAGGGGTGGTGGCTTACACTAGGTAAAAGGGGCGGGAGGGGGAAACTTTATCATTCAGTTACTCTTGTACTACAACTCTCACAGTAATGAAATAACACTCTCTGTGGCTCAAATACTATGTAGATTAATTGGAGCTGCTGTTTTTGTGAAACATTACTATCACTTTAATCAACCTCTCCCACCAAAGGGTGTGATATTTATTAGTGTGTGGTAAAGTTTTATCAAAAAGTGGATGTTAAGTGCATCAATAACAAAAAAAAAAAAAAAAAAAAAAAAAGCGGACATTAGACATGGCCCTTCTGCGTCCAGATCGGCAGGGAAATGACAGAAAACACGAAAGAACATGGGTGACAGAGCTGCTGCAGTGGGCTTCAATGGTTTGTCATTCATGTGAAAGATCCCTTAATCAGAAGTGGGGAACACGTGGCCCTCCAGCTGTTGTGCAGCCACCTCACATAATGAGTTGCAGTCCAAGAGGCCACCCATGTTACAAACTCACTCCAGCCTCAGAGGGAGGAAGTATTGGGGCCTGTGTCTAAATACAAAAGCAGGGGACGATTCATATGCACCAGAGGGGGGGGGGCAGCACACATTCCCATTGATTACAGTGATCTATTTTAATGCAGAGAATGGCATGGAATGCTTTTCAATGTACAGCATTCATTGTACATCAATGGGAATTTGAATACACCCCCTTTTATTTCAGTTGGTTTGCCCCAGAATCTTTACACTTAAATTTGTGTACGGCCAATGGTAAGATACAACTGGAGCAATTCCAGTGCTAGACTACACAATGAAGTGCATTTATTAAAGGGGCAGTAGGATACTGGAACACGTTAATTTTAGGTGATAGTACAGCTCATGAAGGAGTGACTTATTTACTTTAGCATTTTAATCCTTTGCAGTGCTCAAAGGATTAACCCTATTGAGTGCCTGAGGGGCACGTAACGCATTACTCTGTAATTCGTTGAGTACCCCTCTGACACTCAAAGGGTTAAACTTGCAAAGTAGTGTTTTTTTCTTAACTTTTTGAGTTCTAGATGGGTATCTATTGTGCTGGATAACTCTCTGGCACTCAAATGGCTTAGCAATGTGATTGTTTTGGTGTTCATAGGATGACACCATAGAGTCCATTATAATCCTGCGCCTGTGACACTCTGCTCTTTGCAGGCTGTAATGGGAACAGTGCCACCTGGCTGCAGTATTTTTAGAACTCCGTTTATCAGATAAATTCTAAATTCCCCCCTTGCTTTACTGTATGGGAAAAGCCCTTCCATACACATTGTCATAATTAGGATGTACTGTCCCTTTAAGGTAAAATGGAACACAGCAATGTGTTGAACTTTTGCATTCAAAACTCTTTTGACTCCATGTGAATTTGGGTAATGTTTATGTGTTCTTCTAGTTCACTTTGCACCTGAATTGTTCCTTATTTCTCTTTATAGACAAGCAATATTGTGCCATGGCTGTGTTTATATACATTAATGCCTCTGTCTCTTTAAGGTGGAGGAGCGGTTTTCAAGGGTTCCGGAGCCTGTCCAGAAGCGCATAGTGTTCTGGTCTTTCCCACGGAATGAGAAGGAGATTTGTATGTATTCCTCCCTCGGATACCACCCACCCGAGGGTGAGCGGGATTCCCGGATACCATTCAACCGGGGTCTACAGCTGCTGCAGTCTGGTGCTGTGCATCGTGTGCTACAAGTGGGTGAGTATTATGCGGCACAGAATCTCTGTAAACTGTGATACTGATGTAACAAGCAGAAGAGGTGCAATTCGGCAGCAATCCAAATGTACCATAGGGAACACGTACAGATTTCACCATTGTTCTTTAAATGGTGGTTGGTGGAGGTTGTTAACCCCTTGAGAAGTTCAAGGCGATGCATTGGAGGCGTCTCTAGAAGTCAGTTCGGTTTACATGCTCCATTTAACCCTTTGAGATCCACAGAGGTACACAACTGGCACGCAAAGGGTTAAGTTGGACCTGTCAGCATAAGATGATTGTTAATTTTTTAATTTAATTTTAAAGAGATTTAAACCTTTTGAATGCCAGAGAGGTATCCAGTGCATTGCAACGCAATTCGTTTTGGGGAAATTAACTTGTATTTGTAAGGGCACTTTATGCTAATTAGTACATTCTCTGGCCAATAGTGCGACACCTCTGTGCTATGAATGAGTTTAGGCAGAGCCCACAGGGAACATGGTAGCACAGTATCGAGCATAACTAATAAAATCCACTTTGACTACCAAATCGGTATCCACGGATGACTTTGCAATCCATGATACCCCCCTCTGGCACCCAAATGGTTAAAGGGATAGTAATACTTTAATTTTACTAATCCCCATCTTATAGAACTTAATTTTTTTTTTTTTTTTTAATGCCCACAATCACATCTCTCAAACCTTTGTTTTGAGAGAAGATTAGTTTCAAAGTCCCCACCCCCTTTCCCTGACATCCGCGTCTAGCTGTATGCAGCGGTATCTGATACTGGGGCCATCCGGAGGCTCTGCAGCAGAGCCGAGATTGCGTTAATGAAGAAAAAAATCCTTCACTGTAATGGTCTTCTCCGTGTGCTTGGAAACAAACACATGTAGAAGACCGTTTCACTGAAGGATTTTTTTCTCCATTAACGTAATGTCGGCTCTGCTGCAGAGCCTCCGGATGGTCGTACGACAGAATACTCCTGGAGTCAGCTAGAATGCTGATCTCATGGAAAGGGGAGGGGGGTGGACTCTGAAATCGATTTTCTCTCAAACCATAAAGGTGATTGGGGGCATTAAAAACCTTTTTTTTTTTAAGTTCTACAAGACGGGGATTAGTAAAATTAAAGTATTACTATCCCTTTAAATCAATAGGCATTTTGGAAACTATTTGTTCAGTATGGGGTGCAGTTGATTCTCGCCAGAACTGTACCCCGTTCACTTAGTACAATCTCACCAATACATTATATAGCTGTGAACATGCAGCGCTCTGTAGCGATTCAGAGTATTTGTCTTCCTTTATTTTCCTGGCACAGAGTGGGCCCTGCCATCCCCATTGTCTATTCACCTCCTGCCGCCTGGATAATAACCTTTTATCCCCTATGGATGCCTCCAGGCTGCCTCTTGGATGTGTGACAGACCAGGCCAGTAGATCAGGTTTAACTGAGCAGAGTTATTTGGTACACAAACATTACTTTCTCTCTCTCCTTTTCTTTGAAATAGAGGGTTATCATATAGCTCTGCCAACCCCGAGGGTCAGGCAGTTATGTGCTTGTGGGAACAGGTTGTGTATCTGGGTGTGTATGCACAGAAGTGTATAATCCTGGGGGCAGTGTGTCTGTGGGTTTGTACTGTATATGTGCATTAAGGGATAGGATGCATGTGTGTTGAGATCATATATAGGCATTAACCCTATGATTAACAGAGGGCTGTACAAGGCATAGCTCCACCCTCTGTTACCCAAAGGATTGAGGGATAGGCTGTGTGTGATTGAAGGGACAGGCTGTGTGTGTTTTAATGGGACTGTACTTTAAAGTACAGAAGATATGTGTATTGTGACTAATCCTATATAATAATTTGCTAGGGTGTTTGTCAGAAGCCATCATGCGCAGTAGAGACTGCCTGAACATGCGGAATGCTGGGAGTTCTGGGCTGGGAGCACAGAATGCTGGGAGTTCTGGGCCTGGAGCATTCTGTGCTTTCAGGCAGTCTCTACAGTGCATGACTGCATCGGCGGCAGGACACAGAGCAGGACCCGCCTCTTGACCCTTTGAGTGCCAGAGGGGTACGCAACGCATTGCTAAGCAATGCGTTATGTACCCCTCTGGCACTCAAAGGGTTAACATCACCTGGACCTTTTAAACTAGTTGTATGTGAACTAGTGAATAAGCCCGGGTACATAGGCCAAAGTGTCACGCAGAACTGCACCTCCCAGCATTCTGTGCGTTCAGGCAGTCTCTACTGCGCATGACTGCATCAGACAAACATACATCTGGCCTTTTATTATATAAGTATAATGTGCTTTAAGACACAAGTGATGTGTGTACATTGTGACCGTATGTGTGGTTTAAGGCACAGGCTGCATGTGTACATGCTTGAGTGTATTGACGTGTGTGTGTGTCTGTCTCTGTACTTAAAGGCACAGGAAGTGTGTCTCTTGGAACTATACATGCACTTTAAGGCAAAGGATGCGTGTGTATTGTGACTAACTATATGGAACAGGATGTGTGTGTGTGTGTGTGTGTGTGTGTGTGTGTGTGTGTGTGTGTGTGTGTGTGTGTGTGTGTGTGTGTATGTATAGAGTACCTTAAATGCTAGACAGGCTTCAAAATGCTTTGGACATATCTATCCTTCGAGAGGTTACAAAGCTCCATTTAAATAAATGGGATTTGTTGGACATTTTTGTTTGTAGTGTGTACACACACACACACACACACACTACTCCTGGACGTTAAAGGGTTAAGCTCACAATATGTTCTCCTGTGTTCTGTCAGGGTTATGCATACAGTACATTGGGGACAGTTGTAATTGTGCGTGTGTGCGCTTTCAGGGGTAAGTAATGGTTCTCCTGGGGGCTGGCTGTGCATTCTGTTGGGGGTAGGCATTTAGCCTGTGCTCCTAGAGGCCAGGCTGTATGTTATGGGGAGAGATCGCACTATATATTCTAATGGGGGCTGGCCGTGCATTCTGTGGGGGTAGGCATTTAGCCTGTGCTCCTAGAGGCCAGGCTGTATGTTATGGGGAGAGATCGCACTATATATTCTAATGGGGGCTGGCCGTGCATTCTGTGGGGGTAGGCATTTAGCCTGTGCTCCTAGAGGCCAGGCTGTATGTTATGGGGAGAGATCGCACTATATATTCTAATGGGGGCTGGCCGTGCATTCTGTGGGGGTAGGCATTTAGCTAGTGCTGCTGGTGTCTGTCTCTGTGTATTGGGCACTTTGCTACATCTGAAAAATGCAGTCCTTCATTCCTCCTTTACTGAAAGCTACTGGAGCGTAGATAGAGGGTAGGAACTGCCTGTGACCCTGAAAGAACATCCTACGGCCTCCAACCTCAGGCTGTTGTACTGAGATGAACCGGAGCTACCTGGAACAAACCAACGACACGGCACCATAGGGGACCAATTAAAAATAATAAGTGAGTGGAATGGATTTCTATAGATGTACAGTCTACTTCACAGATGGCCAACCAGTGGCTCTCTAGCTGTTATGCAGACATGGAAGCAGTGCATGAAACAGGGCAAGACAGTTTGTGCCTCTTGTCATTAACCCTTTGAGTGCCAAAAGGTAGGCAACGCAGTGCAAAGGATTCAAAGGGTTAAAGGGCTGATAACGCTTCCAAATAAGCGTGTGGGAATGCTTTATGGTCCTCAACATGTGGATGTCCAGCTCTACTAAGTGGTGCTTACTACATAGGAAGGCTGTTAGTGAATCTCTCAGTTTGTTGTTGGACTACAATTCCCATCATCTTCGTCTGGCAGAGGATGGTGTAAGTTATAGTCCAACAAGGGCTGGGGAGCCTCCTGTTGCAGACAGCTGCGTTTGTTCCCCCATCCCATCCCCGCCTGTGAGGGCAGGAGGTGACATGTCAGGATGGTGACAGTTGGTGACACTCCTCAGGACAGCGATGTGTTGTACCTTGTCCTCATCTGAGTCAATGGCCTGAGAGTATTGGCGTGTCCCGGCCTGTCCCTTTATCGCTCGGAGAGAGGAGACAGAGGGCACCTCCCAGCACACTTGTAACATATGTCCACATGTGTGGGAGTGGCACAGTGCCAGAGGGGTGGGCACACGTGTAAGGTGACAATAGTTCCCCCACCGAGACAAAACGGAGCAATTGGAGGGCAAACCAGCAGCACATTGGAAGTAACCTACAATTCCCAAAGTCCTCAGTGATTTTAAATGGGGCTTGATTGCTACCAAGGTCTCCGGTGCTTGGTGAATGGCCCTCTGTCATTAACCCTTTGAGCGCCAGAGAGGTATCAATGCATTGCTGTGCAATGCGTTGGATACCTCTCTGGTGCGCAAAGGGTTAAAGGAAATTTACAAATGTGGATCTGTTCCGAGGAACGTGTTTATCAAAATGGACATTTTTAACCCTCTTAGTGCCAGAGGCCTCCAGAGCATTACCTTTGCAACTCATCTGAGATCACACCAGCGTTCGAGGCTTTAAAAGTCCTGTTTAACCCTTGGCGTGCCAGAGGGGTGTCCAACGCAATCCGTCTGGCACTCAAAGGGTTATTAAATTGATGCGACTTTGTGACATTTTTATTTGTTCCCTGTGATATCGTTGAATTGCTCCAGTCTGGTGTTTCTGCAGAGGAGTGCTCAACACATTACTTCACAACGCGTTGTGTACCCCTCTGGTCCTCAAGGGGTTAGTGGCGGTATTCCATAGTGGGCTATAACTTTTAACACTCGTTTTTTTATCTCTGGATTTCCACATAGACTTCAACAGGAATCGGTGACACAAAACTGGTGTTCCTTATCATGTGCCTTGGAAAATCCAGCTCCAAGTGGGTGTCCTTTGTACAATAGTCTCTGAGTTCCTTAGAACACCTCACTTCCTCCTGAGTCTTGCACAGTACGTTCCTGTGAGCAGGAAGTGGCGTGCAGATGGAAATTGCTTCCCCCCACAGTCTTCTGGAAAACCAGCCATGCAATTTCAGTTCTTTCATTCTGATAGTTAACCCTTCAAAGATCGGAGATGCACAACCCTTTGGTTATCCAATTTCTCTCTGGTATGTTTGATTGTCGCTTTAACCCTTTAAATGCTGTAGAGGGTTCCAGTGCATTGGCGAGACCTCTTTAGCACCTAAGGGGTTAAGGTGGTTTGAATGTATTGTTATGTTTGTGTTCTTTTTAACAATAACCTGTCTTTAGGCAAATTGATCCTATTTACCTTCAATGCCTGCCCTCTTCTCCGCCCCACTGTGTTTGAATGATATTCTAGGGTTAAATCCTTTTCCATTATTAGGATATCAAACCCCTGGATGGTTTAATCCTTTTTTCCTTTTCTCTGTTTGGAGCCCTCAGGCTGCCCCACCCCCCATGTGATTGTGTTTTGTGTACCATAGATAAAAGTCCCATTCACTCAGTTGGGCCTGAGGCGAGTGGCGCGGACAATGTGTGGCTGATACCCGGCCGTCACGCGTCACAAAGTCCCACACAAGTCTTCCCGGCTGAACAAGGCCATATGTACTGAATACATTTAATAAAGTAACAGTAAACCATTTTGACTTATCCTTTGACATATCCTGTACTTGAAAGATATAGAACGTCAAATTGCCTATATTTTTTATATATCATTTCCCCACCTTAATTTTGTTTGTTACACATGTATGTTCCTTTACAGGAAACTCACTGAATTCCTCTTTCCAGAGAGCTTCCTGTCAGTTACTGTTAAAGCATGGATAGATACAATGAGGAGGATGTATTACTAAGAACTGGAACAATTTTGTTGTATAATGGACAAATAAAACCAGCTGATATAATTTGGGGATTTTAACTCCTTGAAAGCTAGAGAAGTCTCAATGCATTGGAGACCTCTCTAGCTTTCAAGGTGTTAAAAAGACCCTTTAAAAATGAAGAGCACATATGTTAATTCTTATCTCTCTCCATATGGTATAGTTGCTTTATTCCAAAACTACCCCCATTCATTAAAGTACATCAGACTTAATGCTGAGTTATCTCTGCATACTCTGTGCTCTATACTCTGTAGTGTAGTTGGGCAGGCCTCTCTGCGGCAGGGATAGTGCAACATTGTTTTAATAGCCCTGCGTTCACATTCCCTAACAGAAAGCTGACTGGAAACAGAAATTCAGGGAGTGAGCTCCCTGCTTAGATATAAGTGGAAATAGAAAAGGAAAGTTCTATGTTTAACAATAAAAATGATATAAAAGTTAATGTATTTTTTAAAATTTAATATTTGTTTGTTTGCATATAAATATAGAAGTTTGTATTATAAATGCTTTCTAGGAGATAAATGTGAATTACGAGAGAAATCTCAATGTATTTGTCCTGATAAAACCATTTCTAAACTTTAAAAAAAATAAATAAATATATATATAATTTGAGAGAGAGATGTATATGTATCTTTATTATATTTTAAATAAATAATAAGTGCGTGTTAGTTATGTATTCCGAAGTGTCGGACAGATAGTTGTAATTATTTGACCTCTACATCTGTTAGTGCAATTGACTGAGTCTTTGTGCCTTTGGCTTTCAGTAAGCTCCGCTCCCAGGCTATTGTCTGCCTGCTGTGCCTTGTCTCCCATTAGAATAGGCTTTGTAAATGAGCCATGTGCATGGTTGGTTCCAATGTATAAGATTACATACATACACATGCGGACCAAGCCTAGGAGATGTGCCCATACAGCTCTTGTAGCTGAGGCAATAGGACTTTATGTATGAAAGAAAAACAATTGTGATGCAAAGCAATTGCAACATGGGGGGACGAATTTAACATCCCGTTCAATTAACCCATTGAATGCTGGATGTCCTCCAGCACATTGGAGACACCTAGCATTCAAGGGGTTAACGCTACACGAACCAGAGGAGTTGCTGCAATGTGTTGCGTACCCCTCTGACGTGTGTAGCGTTAACCCCTTGAATGCTAGGTGTCTCAACAGGGACATTTTTTCTGAAGTTGATTTGTTTTAACCCTTCAGTCTGTAATGGGTTAATGGGAGGAATTAAAAGAACGCCCTACTTCCCCCTTATCTCTTGTGTGTTGTCTGTAAGGAATGGGGGGCAGGGTTGAACAGATGGGGAATGGAGCTTGTTTAAATATAATGCTGTGCTGTCTGATTTTGTAATTATTTAGTTTGACCTACATTTTGGCTGGACCTTATTCAACCCTCCGATGCTAGACACGTCTGAAAGGACCGCGAACGCATCCTAATAATAAATCCCCCAATTACCTTAATCTTGCCTATAAATCCTTATGGCCACTTCGAATCAAGTCTGCATGGATTGGTCCCCCCCCACAGATGAATCCTTTAATTAGTTCTGCATGTCCTATCCATCGAGGTGGAATAGAGACATGGCTGCTAGACTGTAGGACTCCAAACTCCTCCCACTGGATGCATCTTGAGAAGACTTTCATTGGAAGAGTTTCAGAGTTTGATTGATATGGGGCTTTTAACCCACTGAATGCTTTCATGAGATTAAAAGCTCCATTAAAATCAATGAGGATTTTCGTATGGCTCTTACGGTGCGGCTGTTTTAAATCCCTTTTGATTTAAATGGAGTCCTTAAAGTGGTGGTGGCCTCTTATAGGATTCAGGGGGGTAAATTCTCTATTTTAAAGGTCTATTCATGTGACCCCCTATGGTGCTGCAGGATTGCTTCCGAATTGCTCAGTTTTCTTTGTCCATATGGTCCTTTGTTCTTTATGCACTGAGATATAGATGTGTGTGTGTATATAATATAAAATATTCACAAATCTGCACTAGAGTGACCACATTTCCATTCAGGGACACTGCGGAGACGAGAGCAGTAGAGGTACTTTTCCTTTATTCTAGTGCAGCTATGTGGGAGAGGGTCATTGTATATCACTGGACATCAGTGCACTTCCTGCTCTTTCTCTGGTGCACCACACAGTTCTAAACACTAGAGGGAGGAATACCCATTAACTGCTGTGACAGAAAGTGACTCCTGTGATGGGTACAAGAACATGCACATCCTGCCCAAAGCTTTATACTAGCATTATACTACAACAAAACTGCATGCACTGCAGCTCCTGTTTGATGTCAGGATCAAGGCCCAGTTCTCTCTAGTGTTTAGAACTCTATTTGGAAACCATTTTCTTGTAGCCCAGCAGAGAAGTTACTTTCTGTCACAGTAAACAATGGACCGTTCTCCCCTATTGTAAAGCGCTGCGGAATAAGTTGGCACTATGTAAATAAAGATTATTATTATTCTAGTGTTTAGAACTCTGTGCCCTGGAGTCATCATTCCGGGACTTTGTGTTGTCCCAGAGTGGTGCTGTCCAGGACATGGGACACATTTTAAAGGGATAGTAATACTTAAAATGTAAAAAAAAAAATATGTTGTAGGGTTTATCCCCCTGAGTAAAACAAGCGTACTCCCACTGCTGAAAGGTGTTTCATTCAAAAGTTATCAATTTTCAAAGTTGAATTTTTTTAGGTGCAATATCACAGTAACCTGAAATTGTACAGTGGCGCTGTTGCTACACCATCCTATGGAGATTTATGGTCCCGGGACCAGAGCTGTCCATAGGATCGTGTAGCAACAGCGCCTCTGTACAATTTCAGGCCACTGTGATATTGCACCTAAAAAATGCAACTTTGAAAATT
Organism: Rhinophrynus dorsalis; assembly: GCA_037306005.1. Lineage (NCBI taxonomy): Eukaryota > Metazoa > Chordata > Amphibia > Anura > Rhinophrynidae > Rhinophrynus > Rhinophrynus dorsalis. The sequence continues at coordinate 523,109,723 of CM074721.1, read as the reverse complement.
GATAACTTTTGAATGAAACACCTTTCAGCAGTGGGAGTACTCTTGTTTTACTCGGGGGGGATAAACCCTACAACATTTTTTTTTTACATTTTAAGTATTACTATCCCTTTAAAATACGAGGCACAGGGTTATCCTAATCCGCACCCCTACCTCTTTGTTTGGGTCTCTACTTCAAGTCTTCAACACAATTTACCAATCTCTCACACCATCCTCTCTGTTCTCAGGATTCCACCTCAGCGGATCCGTAACAGAACCTGGAGACCCAGAACGGACCTACCAAGTGTCCATCAGCTTTGACCGTTGCAAGATCACATCTGTGAGCTGTGGGTGCGAGAATAGAGATATCTTCTACTGCGCTCATGTGGTGGCCCTGTCCTTGCATCGCATCCGGCGGGCCCGTGGGGTGGAGCTGCGGCTCCCCATCTCTGAGACTTTATCCCAGATGAACCGTGACCAGCTGCAGAAGTTTGTCCAGTATCTGATCAGTGAACATCACACAGAGGTCCTACCTACAGCCCAGAGACTAGCTGATGAAATCCTGCAATTGGGATCCGAAATTAACCGGGTTAATGGTAAGACTGGGGAAGGGAAATGCATTAGCACAGAAGTTGTCATTACCCAGGAGACTTTTTAAAGGGGAAGCAACACACAAAATGTTTTTTCTGCAGAGTAAAATAAGTATACGCTGGCTGCAAGGAGAGATGCTTAATTCAGAATTTATTACAGCTCAGACTATCAGCTTTTAGGGTGGGGTACTTACATTTCCTGTTATTTGTGTGTGACTGTATTGTTGATGCAGTAGTCTGTGGTGGATTGTCTGTGACAAAAATGGTCCATAAATTGAAATTTTAACAGTGTCATGGTAAAATGGCAGACCGTAGCAATAATGCACCCAAACAAATGAGTTTGAACTGTAATAACTATTGAATGAAACATCTACAAATAAGTGGGAGTCTCTTTATTTTGTCTGACGGAAAGTCCCTAGAAAATATGCATTTTCCATGTTGTTCTTTAATCTTTTTGAATGCCAGAAAGGTATGCAATGCATTGCCACACCATGCTGACAGTCAAAGGGTTAAGAGGGAGGGCTTGGGGAGGAGTGCCACGTGTACGTTCCCAGTATCTTATTGGCCATATAGCCTTACTGTAGCACAAATGTGGGTGATGGTGGCTCCTCTGGGAGTTGTGGTTCAGCAACAGCTGTAGAAGTAATTTCTACCCCATCGTTTTGAACAACCGTTACATATTTCTATTTTCAACCTCAGGGGCGCCTGACCCCACTGCAGGAGCTGGGCGAGAAGATGAGAATTGCTGGCACTTGGATGAGGAGCAAATTCAGGAGCAGGTGAAACAGCTACTGTCTAACGGAGGATATTACGGAGCCAGCAAACAGCTGCAGTCTATGTTCAGCAAGGTGAGTATGGTAATACTGGATTGCCTTTCCCTGGCCTAACAGAGTCAGCACACCCCTCTTCATGTACCTGCATTCCATGACGGGGGTAAATAGTAACTAGGGGAAGGGAATTGCTGTTGATGTGCAATGGATTTTGCAGAAACCTTTGATACTAAGCCTCAGAACAGGTTACTGCATAAAGTAAAAGGGCTTGGCTTGGGAGATATCCTCTTTGTGGACAGAGAGCTGGTTAAAGGGATAGTATTAAAATATAAATATACATGTAATGGTAACTCTTTATGATGTGATGGAACGAGGTGGGAGGGGGCAACGTTTGACTCGGTTTACTAGAAGAATACGAAGATACAGACATTGCAAAATATACTATGTATTATATCACTTTACATTAGACAATCGTATGTATAGTTATATTTTGACATTACTATCTCTTATCGTTGAGTGCCAGAGGGGGGTGTGCAGCAAAAGGGAGTTATTTCGGCCTCATCAGCTATGTTATAATACCCAGATTGTTCCTTCCCACTTCATCTTGTACTCTCGTTTTCTGCAGGTGCGAGAGATGTTGCGTATGCGCGATTCTAATGGAGCCCGGATGCTGATTTTGATGACTGAGCAGTTTCTGGAAGATCCTCGCTTGGCACTGTGGAGACAGCAGGGTGCTGGGATGACGGATAAGTGCCGACAGCTGTGGGATGAGCTAGGTAAGAAAGAGAGCCTCTGATACGTGTGCCCCCTCACATCTGTAGCTGAATCTGTCCATGGTTTTGTTACCTATCTAGCATTCAGAGGGATAAAGGGCCAGAATATGGTCAATAAAGACCCTTTTATAAACCCCTGTCTCTGCCCTGAGTTCCCTTAGCTGATAACTCGCTGATTCTCTCACGGGTTGCCCTGCAGATCACAGAGATCTGCACAGCTGGGTGATGTCAGTTCCTTACTCAGCACTCCTGGGAACTTCTTCCCTCCCCATTGCATCAGTGCAAAATTACTCATTCTTATGTTCAGAATGGATGATAAGTTATACAGATTCTTCACGCTGGCTGGTGTGTGAGTGCTCCACATGAGTGAGATGTAGGGGGCGCACACTAGCTAACTTCCTCCTTCTTGTTGTCTGTCTCCTGTGCAGGTGCCCTGTGGGTTTGTGTGGTGCTCAGTCCTCACTGCCGCCCAGAAGAGCGGGAATCGTGGCTAGAACTGCTGCGGCGGTGGAATGCGTTGGACATCTGCCCACTGGAGGAAGGAAACTACAGTTTGGAGGGACCTGGGGCACAGACACAGCCGCAGGGCTACAACCCCAACCAAGGTAAAGGAGGTGGAGGATCTGGCCCTCATTGTGCGGGTAACAGACATTCCATTGGCTCCTCCCACTTCAGGGTTACACTGGAGGGAACTAAGGGACATGAAATCATTTCCATTAGTGACTTGAGGTGTATGTTTGCTTTGTTTCTAGCACCTGTGCCCCGTCAGACTGTCTTTGCTCGGGCACTGAAGGCAGGAGAGCTTCGCTGGTCGGATGCCCACCTGCAACGTGTACTGAGTGGAGAAACCTGTGCCCCAGGGACAGGGGTGAAGAGTAGTACCGACAAGCTGTCCTATGACCCGCAGGGTCGCCCGCTGTGGTTGGGAGATCATTTTCCTGTGGCTTGTGCTCGTGTGGATGCTCTGCGCTCTCACGGGTACCCGCGGCAGGCGCTAAGACTCGCAGTGTGCGTAGTGAATACCATGAGACTGCAGCGCCAGCACCAGATGGAGGGAGTGAAACAACAACGTAAAGGTGAGGCGATGGTGGGGAGACAATGGACAGAGAAACAAGGAACTAGCAGTGGGAGAAGTGGTTTAGAAGGTGAGCACAGAGAAGAGAGAATGAGTTGAATACAAGTGAAAAGAGATTATGTGGAAGTAAAGAAGGGGGGAATGTTGGGATAGGGGAGAGGGGGTGACGAGTTAAGGAAGGGAGATGATAGAATAGGGAAAGGAGCAGAGATGCAGGTATTGGGCACATGGGATTACAGTAGATGGGAGGATGAACCTCATTTGGTTAATATTGTCCCCTCTGATTACAGAACTGCAGTTGAAGGGCAGCACATCCCTCACTAATCTGGAGGGGTGGGTGGGGCACCCGCTGGATCCCATTGGCTGTCTCTGCCGGACCTTCCTAGAGGCCAGTCTTCCCGAGGACGAGGGGCTCACTCTCTACCCAGGTAAGAGACATAGAAACATAGAATTTGACGGCAGATAAGAACCACTCGGCCCATCTAGTCGGCTCGTTTTCCTACAGTAAAAACCTTAAACCTTTTTTGGTCCTTGGTCTTTTCTTATGTTAAAGACAGCCTTATGCCTATCCCATGCATGATTAAATTCTGTCACTGTATTAACTTCTACCACTTCTGCTGGTAGGCTATTCCACTTATCTACTACCCTCTCAGTGAAGTAAAACTTTCTTACATTACATCTAAACCTGTGTCCCTCTAGTTTTAGACTATGACCTCTTGTCCTAACATGTTTACTCCTTTGAAATGTACTTCCCTCCTGCACTTTCTTGAATCCCTTCATGTATTTGAATGTTTCTATCATATCCCCTCTCTCTCTTTTCTCTCCTCCAAGCTATACATATTCAGATCCTTTAGTCTATCCTGATATTTCTTTTCCTGTAAACCAGTCATCATTTTAGTAGCCCTCCTCTGAATTTTCTCTAGAGTATCTATATCCTTCTGGAGATGGGGTCTCCAGTACTGTACACAATACTCTAGGTGAGGTCTAACTAGAGATCTGTACAGTGGCATGACCACATCCCTTTTTCTGCTACTAATGCCCCCAGCTATACAACCCAGTGCCCTGCTTGCATTCCCCACCGCTTTATTACATTGCCTGCCTACCTTTAAGTCATTAGAGATAATTACTCCCAAATCCCTTTCCTCTGTTGTCTCTGACAGCACGGTACCCTTCGTAGTATATTTTTCCTTTGGATTTTTATGTCCCAAGTGCATTATTTTACATTTATCAACATTAAACTGCCTCTGCCTTACTCTTGACCATTCTTCTAATTTATCTAAATCCTATTTCATTTGGCTTACTCCCCCATATCGCAGATCTTGGTATCATCATGCCAGATTCATAACTGGCATGAGAAACCTACAGGATCTGACTCGGTGGTTGGCATGTTATGGCTTTCCAGCTTTTGGATTAAATTCCCATTATCCTCAATAGCAAAACAACTCTAATTTAAATTGGAGTTTTGTCTATTGTGGAACATGGGACCCACGGAGTTAAGATTTATTTTTTAACCACCTTCGGTACTATAGAGGTCTTCAATGCAATGCAAAGCAATGTGTTGTAGACCTTTAGCACTTAAGAGGTTAAAATCTCCATTACAGTTAAAGGGAATATTATTTTGTTTCCTGTGATGAGGAGCTTTGGACAATGTTGTGATGTTACATATTCTCAAGTGGGATTATTCTGATCGGAGTTGGGGGATGAGGCTACAACAGATCTGCCACTGCTTTACCCAGTAAGGTTGGCACAGGCAGAACTTCGGAAGCTAGCACATGTTGAGCGTTGGATGAAGAGGATGTGTTGTGTAAACAGAAGCTTTCTCCAGACAAGAACCGACATGAAGGAATCCTTGTCAGAGTACCTTCTCTGGTGTAATGCCTTTCTTCCTGCTGGGAATGGAACACTAATGCTCTGTTGTCTTTCAGAACTTGGTGGGGAGCAGCGGAAGGTGATGTATCAGCATGTTCCTGTGCCTGGTGGCCCACCATCGGGGGAGTCTCTCCTCTGCCTGGCACTAGAGGTGGCTCTCATGGGGTTGGGGCAGCAGCGCGCAATGCCTGAGGGTCTCTACGCCCAAGACAAGCTGGTGCGCAGCGAAGAGCAGATTATCGGCCTCTTGGGGACCCTGGACATGGGCGAGCGGCTGGTGCAAGTGCTGAGGAAGCAGGCCATGCTTCTCCTTGAGGGTAAGGAGGGCAGATTGCTGGGGGAGCTGCTGGCAGGGGGCGTTGCTCTGCGGTGGGTTTCAGTCCCCTCTAGCACACAAATGGATGAGGCAGTGGGAGGGGCTAGAATGGGATTGGCGAACAGGAGGGATTGGAATGGCTTCTTAGTAGAGGAAATGGGGGAGGGGCTTATTATTGGCAGGTATGGGGAGAGTTGTTTATTATTATTACAAAGTATGTGGGAGGGGCCAGATGGGGGAGGGACTAGCTTGGTGTCTTACTGTGGGGAAGAGGAAGGGCGTAAATGGTTTACTGGGGGGAGAGTGTACTATAATGGATTAGAACATGGGTCTTAGACTGCAGATATTCCTCATTTTGCTATCCTGGCCCCCTAGGTCTGCAGTATGTGACCCATCATTTATAACTAGAACGACAGGAGATAGTAAGAGGCCAGAATAAATTTCTGTTGGAGGACCTGAAGTAGGTATAGTCCAACTGTTGGGGACTACAACTCCCATCATCCACAATAAGCTGGGAGAGTTAACCCTTTGTGTGCCAGAGGGGTATGCAACGCATTGCTCTTCAATGCGTTGCGTACCCCTCTGGCTCTCAGAGTTAAAGGTTCCCCACCCCTGATACGGAGGAACGTGTAATTTAGAACTTGTGGGTTTATCTCTGTAATCCAATTGCGCTCGTTCTAACACTGTTGTCTGTCCCGCAGGCGGCCCATACAGCGGGTTTGGAGAGGTGATCTACAGGGAGAGTGTTCCCATGCACACATTCGCTCGCTTTCTTTTCACCGCTCTGCTCCCGCATGATGCGGACCTGGCCTACCGGATTGCTCTGAGGGCCATGAGGTATGTCCTGGCCTGGGGGCCAAAGGGTGCATCTTTTCACTGTGTTGATCTTTACTTTTTTTAACTCTCTTCTCCTTTTGTGGGTTAACACCGACCTCCTCCCTTCCCGGTAGGTTAATGCTCTCCCCTTTCCTTTGTCCCAGGCTTCCAGTCCTTGAGTCTATCCTCCCACCCCATGGCTCCGACATACTGCCTCTGGACTCCATGTTGACCAGTCGGTTTCCACGCTGGTTCATCTTGGGACATCTGGAGACGCGGCAATGTGAGCTGGCTTCTGCTATGCTGACCACAGCCAAGGGTAAGTTGTGGGGTTCTTCCTGGTGTATTGGAGAGATTTCAGTGTGGTGGTGGTATGGGGGTGCTGTGCAGACCTGTGGAGGAAGGACTGAGGGAGCGCAAGTCTACCGCAAAGTGCATGTTAAAGGTTAGTAATGTCTTTTTAAAACATAAAAAAATAAACTAAAGGATCACAGTCCCATCTCTCAAACCTTTATGGTTTGAGAGATAGAATGATTTAATGTTCCCCTCTCCCTCCCCTTTCCCTGACCTCAGCTGTAAGCTAACAGCAGGAGATCCTGATCCCGGGACTGGAGGTGGCTCTTCAGCAGAGACGAAATATGGCAATCTAAAAAGAAATGGTTCATTGGAACAGTCTACAAAGTGTGCTTGCAAACCAGGCACACTTTGTAGACTGTTCCGATGAAGTGTTTGTTTTTAGATTTTGGTATTTTGGCTCTGGTTAAGAGCCGCCTTGAGTCGGCCGAGCGCATCTCCTGTCAGCTTTACAGCTGATATCAGTGACGGGGGAACTTTAAAATGTACTTTCTCTCAAACCATGAAGGTTTGAGAGATGGGACTGGGATCATTTAGTTTATATTTTTAATAGCTACAATATTTTGTTATGTTTTTAAAAAGACATTAATATCCCTTTAATTAACCCTACATGTTGCACTCTCCTCTGAACCTCAAAGGGATAAATAGATCTCTACAGGTATATAAAGGCAGGTGGGGTAAAATGCTAAGCTTTTCTTCCTTGTACAAAAATGTTTAAAGTGGAACTATCACTCCAATTAAAGTGCCCCCCAAATAATTATTCCTATAGCAATAAGCATAGGAACACTAGCATTATCCTGAACAAGTCCAGCATTGTTAAGAAATACAACTTGATCCGAGATGACCAAGTGGACATCAGTGTAGAGATTTTGCCTTAGAGACAACTGTGCGTCTGCACTGTCATCCCGGGCTCCTCCAGGATTGGTGAGGGGAAGTTGCATTGTACCTTAAGGTACAGGAAGTGAGTGACTGGCGCAAGTGCACAGATGCCTCTACAGTAAGATGCCTGTCTGTGCGTCTCCAAACAAACTGTATTTCTCAATAATACCGGACTTAATCTGGATTGTACAAGTATTGATATGCGTATTGCTATGTGAATAATAATTTGGGGGGGCTCCTTAATTTGAAAGACCTCTTAGCCCTTTGAGGTCAGAGAAGTGTCCAATGCATTGCATAACTATTTGGCGTTGAAAGGGTTAAGGCAATTTAACACTTGATAGTGCCCCGTGACAGATCTGTAGATGAAGGTGGAGCTTTAGTGTGAACTCAGGAGAGCAGATTGGGAGTTTGGAGACAGACGGTGATCTAGCATACGTGATCGTTACCCTTTTAAAGGGGATCTATCACTTGATTTAAAGTTACTTCCATATAAATTATACTTGCATACAAATATGAACAGCGTTATTCGTTAGATGCAATTCATTATTCTCAAGGAGTTGTGTGTATCTGAAGTTGTACCTGTGACCTCAAATGCGGTTCACCTCAGGGCAAGTTGCCCCGCAGTTGTACTTTAATCCCTCCCCCCTTCATTGTCTTCTCCTCCCCAATGTTTTCTTTGAGCGTCAGTGAGAGAGCGTTCACACGCTCAAAATACATAAAAACTGTCAGTCTGCTTCACGTTGAAAGCATTGTAACCAGAGTTGAAGCGGACTGACCAGAACAGAGAGTATATCCGATACGCGCGCTCGCGTGATTAACATAGACTAACGCTCTCTTCCAGACCTGTATGCACAGACCTATTATCTTATCCTGTAAATGTGACCATTCACACAACTTTCTTCTGTATTAAGTTGAAATTGATGAACATATAAAACAATTTACCACAATGTTAACCCTTCGAGTGCCAGAGTGGTATAGAATGCATTCTGTACCACTCTGTCACTCAAAAGGTTAATAGACATGATATATCCACTTTAACTAGTCAATATCGCTTTACAACAGAAAAAAAATCTCTTCTTTAAAGGAGCAGTAAACTTTTTTTTATGAAAACACATATTTTATAGAGCATTTCCTGTTGAATAAAACAAGGTCACTCCCATCGCTGTCAGATGTTTTATTCAAAATGTATAACAGTTTAAATAATCAGGAAGTGAATTTACTGTGTTTACTTCCTGATAGTTCTAACTGACAGGAAGTGAATTTACTGTGTTTACTTCCTGATAGTTCTAACTGACAGGAAGTGACAGGCAGGTTCTATCGCATTCTATGGAGAACTGTATGTCTCTGACTTTCCTCTCCATTAGAATCTACCAGGAAATCTAATTAGAATTCAACCACTAGAGGGCACTGCTAATGTAAAAAAACATCTGTTTAAAATGTAATAACTCTGGAAATATAAATCTCTCTGCAGTGGGAGTACCCTTATTTTACTCAATAGGAAAATCCCTACAATATATATTTTTTCATAGAAAAAGTTTATTGCTCCTTTAAAAACAAGTTAACATTCTGGATAAAACTCTTAACATTGAACCCTGGAATTTGTAGGGAGTGATGCATTTCTGGTCTGTGGGGGAGGGTTTGAGGGAGTGGAACTGATTGGTGTGGTTGACAATATATATATATATATATATATATAGATTTTTTTTTCCCTCTTCTTCTCAATCAAATGTTTAGGAGACCCCAAGTGGCTTCACACAGTTCTGGGTTCAATCCAGCAGCACATCCACTCCCCAGCGCTGCTCTTCAAGCTGGCTCAGGATGCCTGTAAGACTGCGACACCCCCCAACTCTCCTCCTGACAACACGCTGCTAAATATCTCCCTGGAGCTGGGCCTGCAGGTGAGTCCTTCACTCCCCCAATAAACTTTTATTAACCCTCTCAGGCCCAAGGTGGTGTCTGGTCAGTGAATTACTCTTCCGTCTGGTATGCAAAATGATATTCATCGTAGGTACGACGATACAGTGAATGTAACTTAAAAAAGCACTAAAAAAACAACAACTCACAAGTTGTTACACACTCATCTGGCACTTGAAGGGTTAATAATTTCATCCTCTGTTTTATATTCTCCTCCTCCCTCCCTCTCCTATGGAGATTTATGGTCAACTGACCAGAACGGTCCATAGAATGGTGTAGCAACAGCACCACTTTTAAGTTTCAGGCCACTGTGATATTGCACCTAAAAAATTTCAGGTTTGAGCTGCAATAACTTTTGAATATAGAACACCTCTCAGAAGTGGAAGTTCCCTTGTTTTACTCAGGAGGGTAAACCCTACAACATATATTTTTCTAAAAATTAAGCATTACTATCCCTTTTTACTGTTCAACCCAATGTGTTGCGTGCCCCTCGGGCACTGAAAGGGTTAAGGATCAGAGAGGTGTTCAGTGCATTGCTTTGCATGCGTTTGTCTACTCCTTAATGGCTTAATATCTCCCAAATGTATAATCTGCATATTTGCAAGCATCATTCAGAAATGCCAGCATAATTCAGGGTGACAAAATCCAGTGTAATAAGCCCCTGCTAAAATGGGATGATAACTATGCATAATGAACTGGTTTTGTATCTCTAATGATGATTGTTCTTCCAGGTCATGAGGATGACCCTGACCACCCTGACTTGGAGGCGACGAGAAATGGTGCGATGGCTTGTATCTTGTGCCACAGAGATTGGTAAGTGACAGAGAGGAATGATCAGTGGGGCACAGAGTCTGTCCCTCCCACTGCAGGGTGACACAGACATAGGAGAGAACTATGTGACTATGGGCACAGAGTCTATCCCTCCCCTGCAGGGTGACACAGACATAAGAGAGGACTATGGGACATGGAGTCTGTCCCTCCCACTGCGGGGTGACACAGACAGGAGGGATCTATGGGACATGGAGTCTGTCCCTCCCACTGCAGGGTGACACAGACAGGAGGGATCTATGGGACATGGAGTCTGTCCCTCCCACTGCAGGGTGACACAGACAGGAAGGATCTATGGGACATGGAGTCTGTCCCTCCCACTGCAGGGTGACACAGACAGGAAGGATCTATGGGACATGGAGTCTGTCCCTCCCACTGCAGGGTGACACAGACAGGAGGGATCTATGGGACATGGAGTCTGTCCCTCCCACTGCAGGGTGACACAGACAGGAAGGATCTATGGGACATGGAGTCTGTCCCTCCCACTGCAGGGTGACACAGACAGGAAGGATCTATGGGACATGGAGTCTGTCCCTCCCACTGAGGGGGGGGCACACTCTTTTTATATATATATATATATATATATATATATATATATATATATATATATATATATATATATATATATATATAATACACACACTCTCTCTCTCACCCCCCCATTCATTCTCTCTCTCATTTTTTCTCTCGCATGCTCACTCTCTCATTTTCACACTCGTGCTCTCATTCTCTTCTCTCTCTCTCTCATTCGCTTTCTCTCTCTCTCTCTCTCTCTCGCTCTCTCAATCGCTCCCCCCCCCCACCTTGGGACATGGAGTCTGTCCCTCCCACTGCAGGGTGACACAGACAGGAGGGAATTATGGGGATATGGTGTCTGTACTTCTCACTGCAGGGTGACACAGACAGGAGGGAATTATGGGGATATGGTGTCTGTACCTCTCACTGCAGGGTGACACAGACAGGAGGGAATTATGGGGATATGGTGTCTGTACCTCTCACTGCAGGGTGACACAGACAGGAGGGAATTATGGGGATATGGTGTCTGTACCTCTCACTGCAGGGTGACAAAGAACGGAAGGAGTAATTATATGGTGTATGGAGTCTGTCCCTCCACTGAAGGGTGACACAGACAGAAGGGAAATATGGGACTTGGAGCCCCTCCCACTGCAGGGTTGTAGGAAAGTATGCTATAGTTCCAGGACTGTACCCATCTAACCAGCTTTTTCGTTGTTCCAGGTGCCCAGGCTTTGATCAGCATCATGCAGAACTGGTACACGTTGTTCACCCCCATTGAGGCTACTAGCATTGTGGCCGTCACCTGCACGTCTCCTGCCACCCTACTGCGCTTCAGTCCGGACCCCCGACAACGTGAGGAGCTATGCTCGTGTGCACGCGCACTGGCCCTGCAGTGCGCCATGAAGGACCCCCAGAGCTGCGCCCTACCCGCTTTGACTTTGTGTGAAAAGGACCACACTTCCTTTGAGGCTGCTTACCAGATTGTTCTGGATAGTGCCAGCTCTGGTCCTGGAGCCCACTCTCACCTCTTCACTGTGGCACGATACATGGAGCACCGTGGTCTGCCCCTCAGAGCCTTTACCTTGGCCACACTGGCCTTGTCCAACTTAAGCATCGGATTCAGCCAGGACTCCCACCCAGCTGTCAGTGATGTCTTGTGGGCATGCTCCTTGGCACACTCTTTAGGAAAGGTAGAATTGGGTACTGTGGTACCGCTAGTCATAAAGAGTGTGCAGTGTGCTCCCGTCCTATCTGACATCTTGCGTCGGTGTAGTCTGGCACCACCAGGCCTGGCTCAGACCCTCTCTTCTGTCTCTAATGGTGGACGAGGAAGGGGCACCGGGGGGCGCACAGACAAACCTCCGCTCTGCCAGCTGCTTGAGGCTGCAGTTGGGGCTTACATCAGTACCACCCATTCTCGTCTTACCCACATCAGCCCACGGCATTATGGGGAGTTCATTGAGTTCCTCGCCAAAGCCAGGGACACATTTCTGTTGGCTCCGGATGGGCATCGCCAGTTCTCTCAATTCCTAGATAACCTGAAGCAGACTTACAAGGGAAAGAAGAAGCTGATGCTCTTGGTACGGGAGAGGTTTGGTTGAGATTCGAGGTATAGGAGCACCAGAGAGCTTCTCTTGTACAAGACACCTCACCCCCATTTGCTAAGGGGTACAGACTTCAGTGGAATGGGAAATATACACCCGTCCTCCGTTTAATAATCGATTCTAACCACCGCCCTGCCGGCGGAGAACTCTAATGAAGGACACTTTTAATTCTGAAGAATCACTACGGGATCCCGGGTGGAAAAAAAAAACTTTTTTTATGCTTTGAATGCTAGAGAGGTCACCAACACATTGCAGAGGAATGAATTGGTGATCTCTCTCTCATCGGAGGCATTAATATATTTATTTATAAATGAGTGAACCTCCTCCTCCGCTCCACTTTCTCTTCCTGCTGCAACAGCAAATATGTCATTGATGTGCAGAGGCCGAAGCTCTTATTTATTTCTGTGGATTACCTCTGTCACTGTTCTGCAAGTGGCGAGAGGGCGAGGGCTGTTTTCGAAAGGACAGAGGGGAGGAGTGGACTTCTGGGGCCATGTATTCACGGGAAAAAGTGGAGCAATTCTGAATTAAATCCGTTGCGTCATAAAGGACAAAAGAAATAATGAAGAAACAAGTATTCCCTTAATTAGCACCCTAAAACGATAAATGACTGCTATAACGAATAATCTCCCCATTGTAGAAGACAAACAAAAGAATATATATACAAGTCAGATCTTTGAAGCACCACTAGTTGTATAAAATAACACAAGTATAGTAAATATAATTTATCCAAACATAGTATATTTTACTAACCCCCTTAACGACCGGCCACGAAGGCGTGTTGCGGTCACTAAAGAACCATGGAGCTTTTTTTTTTTTTTTTTTTTAAATTTATTCGGACTCCCCAAACGGCGTGCAGCTGTTGTGCTATGACCGTCAAGAGTCGTTAAGGGGTTAAGAAATAAAATGTAAACATTCAAAGGACAATATCACTTAGGATTAAGTACAAAATACATGCAACATTTAGAACTGTGAAAATACACACGTACAGATGTATTTTTGTATGTGTTGGTAGTTAATCCTAAATAATGTCCTTTTGCATTTTTACATTTTATTTTTTAAATAAAATATACTATGTTTGGATACATTAGGCAATAATTACAGCAGATTTATTAGAACATGTATTTTATACTACTAGTGGAGCCTCAAGATTATTTGAATACAAAGAAGAAAAAAAAAATCACATTGATTTTAAACGGGGCTTTTAATTCCTTGATTGCTCAAAGTCTCCGATGCATTGCAAAGCAACGGTTTGGGGACATTTTTGAGCATTCAAGGGTATAAAAAAAAAAAATTTGACTTGTGGAAATATGGGGCTTATTTTTGTGTTGTTCCTCCCTTTTGTGAGTACATCCCTTAATATTTATTTCTGAAGGATTCTCTGTAGTAACTTATTAATTTTTTTAAAAAAAATTTTAAAGGTGAAAAAGAAGTTATTTGTTTTTTTTTGTTTTTTTTTTTTCTTTTTCTAAATTGTTGTAATTTAACATCCCAAATCTTGGGTGACTGTGTGAAACGTTCCTAGGCCACAGCTGTGTTGATGCAAACCTTCTGTGGTCTGGAACAGTGTTAACTCCCACAATTGGTACAGGCGGCCATTTTTAAAGTGACCAAGATTTTGCGTGTATGTATTAAGAAACTGGCAGTGTCTTGTAACTGAACAATATGGTCTCTGCCTGACAGAAACATGACCGTAAAAATAACTAAATAGAGGGAAAAAAAATGATTAGGGGTTGAAGTGGCTGTCTTGATGTGTATAAATAATGTATATTAATATATATTCCTAATATATATGTATATTGCAATCATTGATTATACAAATAACAAAAAAAATAAACAAAACAAAAAAAAAACCTTGTTATTGACCCTTTGAGTGCCAAAGGGGTGTATAACTTGTTACATACACCTCTAGCGCTCCAAGGAAAAGTCTGTGGCGTGGTGGGGGTTCTGCAATGATGGAAGTGTTATTAGATGAGCTGGGGGGCTAAAATTATTCTTCTTGATACCTCGCAATCCCCCCCTCCGTGTGATCATGTACTGAAGTGAACACTGGAAATCTTTACTCAGGAAGATGCCATTCCTCCACCCTCCACTAGGTGGCACCCTGCTTGCCCCTGAGGCTGATGTTTTATGAAATCTGGAGCAAACGAACTGCACCTTAGGGAACAAATCTCCCCATTGATTAAAATGAATTTTAACTCTGAATGCTAGAGAGAGCTCCAACGCATTGCTTTGCGTTTAAAGCCCCTTTAAATGCAAATTTGAGTTTTTATTTATCCCCTATGGTACTGTTGGTTTGCTCCAGAATGTCTCCAGTACATCAGCCTTTCTGTGTTGCTCTCTCTTACTCCTCTGCCATTTTCCTCTCTGTGCCACTCTGCCATGCTCATCTGCCCAGTCTTCTCTCCTATCCACCAACCTGCCACCCAGTTTTCCTCCCACTTTCTCCTCTTCTCTCCATCTAATTGAGCTCCTAATCTTCTCTCATCCAAACCTGTGTACCGCTCTGCCATATCCTGCCCGGTCTCCTTTTTCCTGATGCCACTCACCTCTTCCCAGTCTCCTTTCTTCTTGGTGTCACTCTGCCATTTTTTTTTTCTACCATTACTTGTCTCCTTCCGTTTGTGGCACAACGCCATCAAAAAAGGCTTCCTAATCTATTTTCTACTTTCCTGTGTGTCACTCTGTGTTACCAAGTGTCCCCTCTTCATTCCACTCCCTCAGTTCCGTGCCACTCTGCCATCCTGTGCGCAGTCTTTTCTCCCCTGCTTCCTATTTGTGTTAGCCCCCCAATGTCCTACCATCAGTACCTGCTTCCTGACCACTACTTTTCTCTCTTCCTCTCTGTCTCCCTGCCCGCCGCCGTCCCTTCTTTCCATTCTAGATGAAGGTTTGAATTCCCTTTATGATATGAATGTCTCTCACTGAGGAATAGACTTTTCTGTATTGTGGGGGGAGGGGTCTGTTATGTAAAAACAAAAAATAATTTGTTCATCTGTTTTATTTATTGATCTGTATGTCACTTGTTTCTAAAGGGAAAAAAAAATACATTTTTAAAGAGAACCTTGAGTGTTTGTTTTCTCTTGGTGTTTGTGTTTTGGACATCTTTATGGCATCAGAGGATCCGTATCTATAAAGAAAGAGGGGTAACTATTTTGGGGCCAATCGACTGAGCCATAATTCTCCCTGGAGACCTATTTACATCTATGGGAAAGTTTTTGTTCCCCAAAAATGCAGTTGTTCAATAGAACCGCTCCATGTTTGTCTTGTCTTATCTTCCCCATTGATGTAAATTGGACACGTAACTTCTTGAATTCTAGACGTCTCCAGTGCTTTTGTTATGAACGTTTAACAAAGTCTGCATTGGAGTTACACATGTACCATGCAGCCTGGCCCAAGTTTTAATTACACATTTAACTCTTTCGGTGCTGGCTGCTTACCTTAGAGGGAACATTCTTTACTACCTTTCTGTAAAAATCCCTCCACATTTTCTTCCCCTTTTAAGGGATAGTAATGTTTCACAAAAACAGCAGCTCCAATTAATCTTCATAGTATTTGGGCCATGGAGAGTGTTATTTCAATACTGTCAGAGTTCTAGTACAAGAGTAATTGAATGATAAAGTATCGCCCTCCCTCCCCTTTTACCTAGTGTAAGCCACCTCCCCTGAGATGTGGAATCTGGTCCCTTGACCAGACAGGTCACAACAAGGGACAATCTTCTTACTGTGAACATAAGGAAAACCCTGTCCCCCTTGACAGGTTTTTCCTTATGCTCACTGAGGATTGTCCAGATGCATCACAGAGAGGGACAGTCTTGCTGCTCTGAGGTGAGCAGTGTTAAATCAATAAAAAAGGCAGGAGCGGGATACTTTATCATTCAATTACTTTTGAACTACAACTCTTGACAGTATTGTAATAACACTCTCCTTGGCTCAAATACTATGAAGATTAATTGGAGTACATATTTCTGTGTCCCCTTTTTGATGCCAGAAAGAAGGGGAATTTAGTACTAAAGTCCCCTTCTTTCTGGCATCCAATAGGGGACACAGGGACCATAAGACAATCCCAAAGAGCACAGGGTGGGCAAGAAAGGAAAACTGGTTAAATAGCTGCTTCTTTCAGAACCTGGTATTTGCAGTTGGTATCCACTGAAGAAGGCACATTAAAATTGTAGAACTTCATAAATGTATGGACAGGTGTGGCTTAAAGGAACAGTATTACTTCATTTTAAGGAAGTTTAAAATTGTGCATATTAAAAAAAAAATATATAAATGAACAGATGTAAGTCCCATCTCTAGAACTTTCGTAGTTTAAGTGATATAAGCTTCTAAAGTCCCCCCTTCCGCCCCTTTTACAGACGTCAGTGCTCTAGCTGACAGATTGAGACTGGGACTGGATGGCTCTTCAGCAGAGCCAAAGTAGCGTTCTCTACAAATACATTTTTCATTAGACCTGTTTGCATTGAAGAATTTCTTTGTAGAGAATGCTACTTTGGCTCTGCTGAAGAGCCGTCCAGGCCCGGGACCAGGATCTCAATCTGTCAGCTAGAGAGCTGATATCTGTAAAAGGGGCGGAAGGGGGGACTTTGGAAGCTTAAATCACTTAAACTAGGAAAGTTTGAAAGTCCCCGCCCCCTTCCGCCCCTTTTACAGATGTCAGCTCTCTAGCTGACAGATTGAGATCCTGGTCCCGGGCCTGGACGGCTCTTCAGCAGAGCCAAAGTAGCGTTCTCTACAAAGAAATTCTTCAATGTAAACCGTTCTAATGAAAAATGTATTTGTAGAGAACGCTACTTTGGCTCTGCTGAAGAGCCGATCTGTCCCAGGACCAGGATCTCAATCTGTCAGCTAGAGAGCTGATGTCTGTAAAAGGGGCAGTAGGGGGGAACTTTAGAAGAATATGTCTTTAAAACCAGCAAAATTTGAGAGATGGAGCTTACATCTTTTATTATTATTATTATTATTATTATTATTAATTTTTTTTTTTTTTTTTTTAATATATATAATTTTAAACTTCCTTAAAATTAAGTATTACTATCCCTTTAAGAAAGCTGGTCTGCTGATAGGTTAGGGTCCAAGAAGTGCTCATATGACATGTCAAATGTGCTGTAAGCTTGAAAGGATCTGGTCTAGATCTGTGAATATAGCCTTTTCTTCAAGTCAGTTTAATCCAGTCAGCTGTGGAACTTCCTCCACATCCTATGTTTTTCTATAGAGCCTATGGACTTAGATCTCCAAAGCTGAAGAAATCTTAGTGCATAGGCTCTATAAAATAACATAGGAAATGGAGAAGTCATCTCCACTTTATCGCCTCCTTGTTAATCTCCCCCTATCGTCACACACACTCACACACTCTTTCTAGGGTCTTCGAGAAAGATGCAAAGTTAATCTGATTGTCCGAAAGATTTAGTGTAAGAAACCAAACCACACCTAACGTGTGCAGTAGGTCTACCTTCTTCTTGCATAGGTTAGGATATGGAGAAGGTAAAATTGTCTTGGTTTAATGTGGAAAGCAGACACCACCCTGGGTTGGAACTCTGGAAGGGTCCTCAAAACTGCTTTATACTGATGAAAGATTATGGGGTTATGCATTAAGGCATGATAAGGTGGAAATGTCTTCATTGATATCCCTTCTCCAGTTCCTATGTTATTCTATAGAGCCTATGCACTAAGATCTCCAAATCTGGACAAATCTTTGTGCATGGGCTCTACAGAATAACATATGAATTGTATAAGTGATATCACTAGAGAAGTCTAATCCACTTCATCACCTCTTTATCACTCCTTATTGCATAACTCCCCAGGTGAGGGAGCTGCCGGATTAATCAATGGGCTCTGAAACTTCTAGCAGAAGAAATCACAGTAAGGAATGAGGTCTTGCAAGGAAGGTGTTTCAGGGAGGATGAAGACAATGGGTAAAAAAGGAGCAGCTTGTAGTTCCTCAAAACCAATTTCAAGTCCCAGGGAGGTAAAGTGGGGCAGTGGAGAGGGGAGAGTAAATCTTTTACTTCTCAGTTAACCATTTAAAAGGATAGCAATAGTTCATATTACACACATCTCAGATTGTTGAACATGTGTAATAGTTGTGCTCCACTACATACATTTGCCACATAACTTGCTACTTAATGTGTAATAAAATGTAATCTTAAGGACGCGTGGCCGGCACTTACAGACCATGGAGCATTGTTTAAAATTTTTTTTTTTTTTTTTTTTAATAATGTGATCCGATTCAAGGCTCCCCAAACGGTGTACAGCCCTGAAATCCATGACGTGCCAGGACCGTCCCTTGTCCTTTTAGGGAAGTTTTCCCATGATGGTCCTGGCACGTCATGGATCATCAAGGGTCAAAGATGATCCCTCCCTCCCTCCCCTTTCCCTGACGTCATGGTTTTTGTCCCAGATCCGACGGTGGGTCACTACGAGGCACAATCTTCTTGCGGTATTAAGAAAAACCTGCCCTCCTTCGTCATATTGTCCCTCGCTGTTATCTGTCTGGTCAGGAGACTGGATTTCAGAACTGAGGGGGAGGCGGCTTCATATCAGGGAAAGGGGCGGGAGAGATCACTTGTAACATTATATTACACAGTAAGCGGCAAATGTACATTAAGGAGCAGGCCTGGACTGGGACAAAAAATAGGCCCCGGCATTTAAGGCGAGCAGCCTATTTTTATTTTTTGAGCAGCCCATGGGTGCCCATTGTGGGCGGAGCTTCTAATCACGTGCGGTGTGCCGCACGTTGATTGCCTGCCCATCAGGAAACTTGTAACGAGGTGGCCGTTGTTCAGAAAGTCAAAGACAGCCCAAACTCGTTTAATGATTTTTTTTTTATTTTTTTTTATAAAAAGCCCAGACTGGCCCACCAAGCAAATGTCCGGTATGCCCGATGGCCAGTCCGGGCCTGTTGCGGAGCACAACTACTACACATGCTCAACATTCTGAGCTATGTGTAATATGAACCATTACTATCCCTTTAAGTGATTATTTATTTTACCCTATAGTTCTTGTGTTCCCCAAAAGAGAAACCGGTGTTAATATTTAACCCTTTGGACGCTAGAGAGGTCACTATTACATCGTGGGTTATGCACTGAGGCTTGAAAAGAGTTGATAAAGCGGAGATAATTTGTCCAGTGATAACATTTCTCCGATTCCTATGTTATTCTAGGGAGCCATTGCATTAACCCTTTGAGTGCCAGAGGGGTGCGGAATGCATTGCAAAACAATGGGTTCCGTACCCCCTCTGTCACTCAAAGGGTTAAAGGGATAGCAATGTTTCACACACAAAAAGCAAATTGTCCAGAGGGCATCAACAGAATTAAAATGTTGCACATTCATTTTAGACTAATGTTTCTTACAATTTGAAGCAATAAATGGCATTCTCTTAACCCCTTAAAGGGATGCTAATGTTTCACAATAAAAGCAGTTCCAATTAATCTTCATAGTATTTGGTCCATGGAGTGTGTTATGTCAATACTGTCAGAGTTGTAATTCAAGAGTAATTGATAAAGTATCCCCCTCCCACCCCTTTTACCTAGTGTAACACTGCTCACCTTAGATGTGGAATCTGGTCTCTTGACTGGACATCTCATATCAAGGGACAATCTTCTTACTGTGAGAATAATGAAAACCTGCCCCGGCAGGTTTTTCCTTATGATCACTGAAGATTTTCCCTCTCTGTGATCCATCCGGACAGTCTTGCTCCTCTGAAGTGAGCAGTGTTACATCAGTAAAAGGGGCGGGAGGGGGATACTTTATCATTCAATTACTCTGGAACTACAACTCTGACAGTATTGAAATAACACTCTCCATGGTCCAAATACTATGAAGACTAATTGGATCTGCTTTTATTTGTGAAACATTACTATCCCTTTACGGTATCTCCAGGTTTGAAACTCTTAGTGCATAGGATCTATAGACTGACATAAGGACTGAAGAAGTTAACTCTGCTTTTTCACCTCTTTATCACTCCAATGTGCTGTGTACCCCTCTGGCACTCAAAGGGTTAACAGGTGATACGAATAGCACCACATGGTGACCACAAGAGAAAACTGCACTTTTAAATAAAATTTACCAGTGTAAGATGCAATAAAATTTGAAAGGAAAAAAAATCTTCCCCCGTTACAAGTACCTTTTGTTATGCACAACAGGAAAAGCTGCCTAACGTATAGTTTTTTTTTCTTTATCATAATAGTAAAAAGTACGGTTTCTTTTAACCGTTTCAGTGTTAGAGGGGTGTCCAATAATGCATCGGCCACCCCTCTGGCATTCAAACTGTTAAAACGGCCCGGTCTCCCTCTATGTTTTGGGTGTAGCGGATAATTAGTCACCAGTCATTTTTTTTTTCCCTTTCCTGGGTTGAAGTGGAGTTACTGGTGGCACAATGCCCAGTATCACACAGCCACCCTCTTGTCACAGAAGACGGCAAGGTGTGGCATTTATCACTTAATGGCGCCAGGATCCACCAGCCCCTTGTTTGGATCCCTTATCGTTGTGCCAGGAAACTCACCATTACTCACTGAGGAAGTGCTGGAAGTGAAACTGCAATTTTAATCATCAAAAGTAACAAAAATAAACCAGGAATGTCGAAGAGCTGGGTGTCATTTCTTTCTGTGATATGTAAAGCAAATTAATTAAAGGGATAGTAATACTTAAAATGTAAAAATAAATATGTTGTAGGGTTTATCCCCCTGAGTAAAACAAAAGTACTCCCACTGCTGAAAGGTGTTTCATTCAAAAGTTATTAATTTTCAAAGCTGAATTTTTTAGGTGCAATATCACAGTGGCCTGAAATTGTACAGTGGTGCTGTTGCTACACCAGCCTATGGAGATTTATGGTCCCGGGACCAGAGCTATCCATAGGATCGTGTAGCAACAGCACCACTGTACAATTTCAGGCCACTGTGATATTGTACCTAAAAAATTAAACTTTGAAAGTTAATAACTTTTGAACGAAACACCTTTCAGCAGTGGGAGTACTGTTATTTTACTCAGGGGGATAAACCCTACATTTTTTTTTTACATTTTAAGTATTACTATCCCTTTAACCTTTTGCTTGCTGGAAAGATGGGGGGGGGACAGTGTTCTACAGATTGTAAATTACCCACTTTATTATTGTTATTATTATATTAGACATTGTTGCCATGGAAAAAGTACTGAGACTTGCAAGAAAACTGATAATGCAACTGAAAGATTTTTTTTTTTTTTTTTACATTTAAAGGGATAGTAATGGATAATTTTAAGTATATTTAATATTATAGATAGTAAAAAAATAAAGTAATTGAGGCCAGTCCAATCTTTCAAACATGTATAGTTTGAGTGATATATGATTACAAAGTTCCCCTCCCTCCCTCCCTTTTCACTGACATCCGCGCTCTAGCTTTACAGCAGGAGATCCTGGTCCCGCGGCTCTTCAGCAGAGCCGAAATAGCACGATATATCTGCCAGGTTTGCAAGCGCACTTTGTAGACTGTTCTAATTAAGTATTTATTTCTATATGGCGCTATTTTGTCTCTGCTGAAGAGCCGCTGGTCGGTCCCGGGACTAGGATCTCCTTCTGTAAGCTAGAGTGCTGGTGTCAGTGAAAGGGGAAGGAGGGGGGAACTTTGCAATCGTATATCTCTCAAACTATAAATGTTTGAGAGATCAGACTGGCCTCAATTACTTCTTTACCATCTGCAATATTAAATATACTTAAAACAATCTATTACTATCCTTTTAAAGGTGCAACCTCAGTAGCATTGTAAACAGAGCCTGCTGTAACGTTAGCCCACAGAAATACAGCTATGAAGGGGAGCATGAACACGCTCCCTGAGGCAGCTGGGAAGTCCTGAGGCGTCATGCAGGACATACAGGGTGCCGCAGAACGTGGAAGGACCTGATTTTAAAGGCTTCATATCTGCACTAGTAGGTGAGTTAATAAAAGTGCTAATCTTGTTTTATTGATTAAAACCCATGGTCAGTTTTTTTTTCTCTCTCTAGGTGACTGTTCCACTTTAAGATTGTCCCTCAACACTCTCCATCCGGACCAGACTTAGAGGCTGAGTGACGCAGGGAAAGGGGTGGGAGGGGGGATCCTTTCGGCTTCAAAAGCGCTTGAACTTACGGTGACCACATGTCCCAGAATGCCTGGGACTGTCCCTTATTTGGGGTCTGTGTCCCACGTCCCGGGTCACCCCCCTCCTGGATAACAAAGAGTCCTGAAATGGAGCAACATGTGCCAGTCCAGCCAGCCAATGAACTGTATTTGCTATATGGTCCTCATTGGCTGGTTCATATAGCAAATACAGTTCATTGGCTGGCTGGACTGGTGCATGTGAGACAGCTGGGATGGAGCAGGTAGGCTGGCGCTGCAAGTGAGACCCACGGCTGAGACTCCCGCCGGCGCTGACCATCTTTCTGAGGCTGACACAGAGTAAGAGTTCCCACTGTCAGCCTCAGAGAGATGGTCAGTGCCAGTGGGAGCCTCAGCCGCGGGACTAGGGTGACCACATGTCCCGGAATGGCAGAATGGAAATGTGGTCACCCTACTTGAACTACAAATCTGTAAGTAATGAAATACATTGCTACTAGTTGAAAAGCCTGTATACACGGGCCACATTGCCACCCAGCAACGGCCGCGGTGCACGGTCTGAATTCGGAGCCCCACTCTGTTATCAGCTGCGGCTCGGGCAGTCTGTAGTGCGCATGACTGCTTCTGACAAACAATTTAGCTAATCGTTATATAGGACGTGTTACAAAACAAGTAAAGAAGACTCGGACATCAACCTTAATAGCTGTGTTACTCTCTCTTTAAGAACCTTTACACTTGCTCTTTCACTCTTGCAACTTTTGTATGATACTTTTTTGTAGCAACTGAAAATGCATTTTTTATTGATAAATGGAGCAAGGATTTCCCAGCATTCCATTCTCCCAGTGTAAATAGAAGTGACAAACTTTCAGTGAAAACACAGCTACCTGCAATAGTTGTGTGATTTCAGTGGATTTGTGACTTCAGTGGATACAGCTGAAAGCCACACTACAGAGTTGTAAATACTGTGTGTTATTGCCTGTGTCTCTGTGATACACTGCAGTTGTCACCAATGTGAAATGCACCATAGGATACAATGATTCACAACTCAGTTTTTGTTTTTTTGTTTTGTCCCCCCCCATCACCACTACCTACGTATGATGAAGTTGTTGCAATAATGTCACACACATACATACCTCCCAAGTGTCCCTCTTTAGGAGAAATAGTCCCTCTTTGAGACCCAAATCCCTCTGTCCCGCTTTCCTACCCTGGTGTCCTGCTTTTTAGGCGATCAGACTGTGCGGTGTGTATATAAGTGTATCACTCTGGTGTCCCTGTGTTTAGGAGATCAGACTGTGTGGTGTGTATAGAAGTGTATCACCCTGGTGTCCCTGTGTTTAGGAGATCAGACTGTGCGGTGTGTATATAAGTGTATCACTCTGGTGTCCCTGTGTTTAGGAGATCAGACTGTGTGGTGTGTATATAAGTGTATCACTCTGGTATCCCTGTGTTTAGGAGATCAGACTGTGTGGTGTGTATATAAGTGTATCACCCTGGTGTCCCTGTGTTTAGGAGATCAGACTGTGTGGTGTGTATATAAGTGTATCACACTGGTGTCCCTGTGTTTAGGAGATCAGACTGTGTGGTGTGTATAGAAGTGCATCACACTGGTGTCCCTGTGTTTAGGAGATCAGACTGTGTGGTGTGTATATAAGTGTATCACATTGCTCCACAGCAATAAAACTCACATTAATGTTTGTTTAACCATCAGTATATGTGTTTATACATTAGTCTGTGTAACTAAAATAATTTGGTCTTGTTCTAAATCATTTATTCAGTTACACAAAAAGGTGTCAGTGTGTCATAAAATACCCTAAACATTATCTGTAATGTGCCACCCACAAGCCACGCCCCCAACAACTCCACCTAAAGCAAAAGTGTCCCTCTTTGGCCGTTTGAAATGCTGGGAGGTATGCCTATATGATATGGGCATTACAGGGGGATATTATTCCTGTTTACAAATATATAAAGCCAATTCAAAGAATTCTGGTAGCTGTTTACTCAAAGAGCCAAGCAGAAAACAAAGGGACATTCGTTAAAGGGTTAGTAATACTTAAGATGTAAAAAAAAATATATATATGTTGTAGGGTTTATGTCCCCGAGTAAAACAAGGGTACTCCCACTGCTGAGAGATATTTTATTAAAAAATTATAACCGCTCAAACTTGAATTTTTTTTAGGTGCAATATCACAGTGGCCTGAAAATTTACAGTGGCGCTGTTGCTACACCATCCTATGGAGATTTAGGGTTTATGGACCAGAGCAGTCCATAGGATGGTGTAACAACAGCGCCACTGTAAATTTTCAGGCCACTGTGATACTGCACCTAAAAATTTCAAGTTTGAAAGGAACCACTGAGATTATTTCCTATTTTCAAGTAGGTGGTGGGGTATAGATGTTATTATTACCCTATTTAATTCTACTCATTTTATGAATGAAAGGCTGAGTTGACTCAGCAGGTACTAGAACCTGTGACCGGGAAGTTTAACACACTAGTAATATCGGCATGGCATTGCCTGGGTAGTAAATAAAAGAATTGCTGCTGTACTGACTTGTTGAATTTTCAGTGCTTAGTCCTTTCAGCTCCAAAAAGGAGTGCAATTCAATGCAAAGCACTGTGTTACACTAATTACCATCAGTGTCTGTGTGTGTGTCTCTGAGCACGTGCATTTTGCAGGTAGTGTGTGTTATGCTTGTATTGTGTAGAGGGTTTTGTACATAGCGTACAGCATATTGCCTAGAAGGTATTGTTTTTCATATAGCATTTTGCACATTGCTTTTCAAATTGCATTGTGTATATATCGTTTTGCGGATGGCCTCTGGAGTACAGCATTTTATATTTGATGTATAGTGTTTTGCCTATGGCGTATTGTATTTTGCATATAGCATTGTACATATATCATTCGGCATTTACTGTATTGCATATAGCATTTTGCATATAGCGGTTTGTGTATATCATTATGTGCATATCATTCTGTGTATACTATTTGGAATATTGTATTTCCCATGTTCAGTTTGGTATATTTCATATAGAGTTTGGCTGTGGTGTATACCATATGGTGTATAGCGTTTTGCATATTGTGTTTGGCGGTTTGAGTATTGCATTGCGCATATTGTGTTTGGCGGTTTGAGTATTGCATTGTGCATATTGTGTTTGGCGGTTTGAGTATTGCATTGCGCATATTGTGTTTGGCGGTTTGAGTATTGCATTCTGCATATTGTGTTTGGTGTATAACTTTACGCAATATGGCAAACGCTATACACAAATAGCATATGCCATGTATGACGTATTGCATTGTGTGTGACTGTGTATATTGTGTGGGTGTTGTCTGGGTGTTTTGTTTATTGTGTGCATATTATGTGAGTGTATTCTGTTTGTGTGCATTGTGTATATTGTGTGTTCATTGTAGCCCTTGCATCTCCTTGCTGTGATTTTGGCAAGATAGAGGAGATCCTCCTTACTACTGTCCCAGGGTGTGCGTGCCAGGGCTGCAGACTTTTGGTCACATGACCTCCTCTTCTTTATTAGATCATATGTCTGTATACATACCTGGGAACTCTAAGCTGTACCTAGATCTCATGGTGAAGGGCCCAATTTTCAGGGTAAGAGAGTCCACCCTTTCTTTCTTTCTCTATCTAATCTCACATATATATCTATATATATATATCTATATCTATCTATCTATCTATCTATCTAAAAGAGAAAGGCTCATTGCACAATTTATGTCTCCTCAGGAGACACACACACCCAGGGGTGGCAATAAGGAGGGGTTACTGTTCCCATTGGGTGATTCAATGGGGGTGTGATTTTCACACCAATTGCAGTGGCCGAAGGGAGTTTGCCCACCCCCACTATGCAGCCAGCCCACCACTATCAAAGTCAGAAAAAAACAATATGGCCGCCACTTGCTCCTACACCACAGACAAACACACACATGCCCCACTCACACAGCACCAAACACACACACGTGCCCCACTCACACAGCACCACACACACACACACACACACATGCCCCACTCACACACACAAAAGCCAGAAAGAAATATGGCTGACACACAATCACTCACCCTGACTCCCAGTGGCCTCAGCAGGACCTGTACTACAGCCACTGAGGAACAAAATGACACTCAAAGGGTTAAGGTAGGTACTCATTGCTCAATTATTTCTTCACTGTCATCATTTGCCATGCAAGACACAGGACAGACAGCCATAAGATTCACACTTGACCCACTGATTGCCACAGGATTGTGTATCAAGCTTTACCCCTCAGGGAGTGTGTTCAAACCCCTCACACTGTAAACTTGCATTTCTCTCCCACTTCTCCTCCTTCCCCAGCCTATTACTAACACTTTTCCACATTTCTCTTAAGCCCCGCCCCCTACTCATGATTAAGCCCTGCCCACTTTTAACCCAAATTGCCCCATTTGTCTCTCCACATCAGCACCACATGAGGGACTCCACAAGTAAAAGTTCCCAGGTATTACACACACATGCCCCCCTCACACAGCACCAAACACACACAAAGCCAGAAAGAAAGATGGCTGACACACAGTCACTCACCCTGACTCCCAGTGGCCTCAGCAGGACCTGTAGTATAGCCACTGAAGGGTGCTACATCACCAGGGGAACAAAATGGCACTCAGAGGGTTAAAATAGGCCCTCATTGCTGAATTACTTCTTCACTGTCATCATTTGCCATGCAAAACACAGGACAGACAGCCATCAGATTCACACTTAACCCACTGACTGCCACAGGGTTGTGTATCAAGCTTTACCCCTCAGGGAGTGTGTTCAAACCCCTCACACTGCAAACTTGCATTTCCCTCCCACTTCTCCTCCTTCCCCAGCCTATTACTAACACTTTTCCACATTTATGTTAAGCCCCGCCCCTACTCGCGATTAAGCCTCGCCCACTTTTAACCCAGATTGCCCCATTGCTCTCTCCACATCAGCACCACATAACTCCCTTCCAGGGACTCCACAAGTCAAAGTTCCCAGGTATGAATACACTTCCCACTGCTATTTAACTCTCACATGCCTCTCTATACATTAACCATTTGAGTGCCAGTGAGGTGCACAACTCATGCACGCATGTGTTTCTGCGCATATATGTTGCATGTGTGTGTGTGTGTGTGTGTACATCTCTGTTACATATTTGTGTGCATGTGTGCATCTCCGGTATGTGTGTGCATGTCTCTGCCGCTCACTGTGTGTGTATGTGTCTGCCTGTGTGTTGCATATGTCTGTGTTTATCAGTGTGTCTACATTTCACACACGTGCGCCCAACACCGTCCCACATTGGTAGTGTATATATATATATAAGAGAAAAAACCTGCGTCCCCTGCCACACACACCCAGGGGCGGCTGTAAGGAACAGTTAGCCTGCCCCCCAACATCAGTCTTAACCTAGGCTGACCAGACCTCACCTTTAACCGGGGACGCATAGGAAAAATGCATACTGCAGGACTGCTTTCATTTCAGTGAAGTACTGCAAAATGGCTATTTCCTATGTGTCCCCGGTTAAAGGTGAGATCTGGTCAGCCTACCTTAACCCTTTGAGTGTCAGAGGTGTACGCATACATTGCAATGCGTACCCCTCTGGCAGTCAGAGGGTTAGCCCTCTCCTCCACAACTCACCTACTGCTACATCACTTCTCTCGACTTACAACTCTTACAGTAAACAACTCATGGCACAATACTATAACCCACCAACCAGCAGCTCCCATTTTGCTGGGGAGCCACACATTGATCACTTCTTTCAAAGACACACTGGGACACTCAGAGTCAGCTGGGGAATAGGTTAGAACACACACATCTTCAGTTTCTATGGTAAGAACTGGGGCTGATGGACTCATTTTGTTTCAATTTAACCCTATGAGTGCTGTTGCAATGCCTTGGATACCTCTCTGGCACTCAGAGGGTTAAGCCCATTAACCCTTGGAGTACCAGAGATGATATGCAGCACATTGCTCTGCGTACCTCTGTCACTCAAAGGGTTAATATCTGTTTGGAAAGCTTCCACATTTGGGTATTGTGCAGCCCACTCTTTCCTCACAAGTGGCCCACAGGGTTAAACTGATTTCTTTGAAAATGTCCATTGATTTCAATGAGACTATTAATTCCATGAATGCTACAAACAATGCAAACACATTGCCAAAGCAACACGTTGGGGGACCATTGTAGCATTCAAGGGGTTAAAGCCCCATTTATGTCAACACGATTTTCCTGAATTTTCAATTCAACCCTATGGTGTCAGTTTTTTTGGAGTTGCACCCTTTATTTTGATACATAAGGCCCATACAGTTATACTCTTACCCCATTAATTTAAACCCATTTATACTTTTGGCTCTTGCAGCAGCTGACTGTGCACTGTGATCTGTGAGGCTGATGTACTAACACAAAGAGGAACAATTCATCTGTACCATACAGAACAAATACAATGCTTTGCTGACCTCTCTAGCGTTGAAGACGTTAAAACGCCCATTTAAATAAAAGGGTATTGTTCCCTGTACTGCTGTTGCTTTTCCACAAAATTCCACTACTTTCCTTAGTATATGAGCCTTCCTGTTTTGAAGCCTATTAGCTGTTAGGGGTCCCTCTATTGATCCCTTGCCTACGGCCCATGGACAAATAATCTGGTTCTGTCCCAGCTGACCACCACGGCCCACTAATGCAAGGAGCGCTCAACGTGTCACATATTCCTTTCACTGCCAGAGGACTATACAACTCATTACACAGCAATGTGTTGTGTACCTCTCTCACACTCAGAGTTAAAGTGATCCACCCGTGATGGGTGAGAGAATGAATGCAATCCTGAACCTGCTGATGAAGAGGTTTCACAGAAGGGGCCTTCAGAAGCAGGTTGTCCATGTATGGAGTAACTGATGCCGCCCCGATGGAGGATGGATACTAAAGCTCCCAGGACATGGTTGAAGACTTGAGGAGCTGTAGTCAGACCAAAGGGAAGAGCTGAAAACTGAAAGTGCCCTTGGTCGCAGGCAAATCTGAGATATTGCTGACTCTCTGGATGAATGGTGATGTGTAGATACGCATCCTGAAGATCCAAAGAGGCAAGGAATTCCCCCGGGGACATAGCAGCAATCACCATTCTTAGGGACTCCTGGTGATAATGAGTCTTGATCACAAAGGAATTGAGATCCTTCAAATCCAAAATGGGACGACAGCCACCGTCCTTCTTGGAGACCACAAAGAGGTTTGAGTAAAAACCCATACCTCTATTCCGAACTGGAACAGGCTCCAGAACATCCTTGTCCAGAAGGGCCTGAATAGCTCCACTGAACAGACGGCGTTTCTCTGCGCCCTAAGGCGTATGAGAGGGGAAAAACTGAAAGGGGACAAGAGAGATGAAAGGGATCCTGTACCCTTCCGCCACCACCTCTAAAACTCATGAATCCGCCACTGAATCCTCCCAGATGCTGTGGTAGTGACGCAGATGGCCACCCACAGCCGAGTGGGGACCTGGGTTCGGCGAGTCATGCCAAAGAAGGCTTGAAAGCCTTAGGATTGGAGGAGACCTTGGGTTTCCATTGCTGTTTGGGCTTGGAGGAAGAACGTGGAGGTGAGGGAACTGCCTGGATCGGTGGACGTGTCTCAGTCTGGAAGGAACGAAAAAGCCGATTACGCTTGAGAGGTGCCTTCTTCCTGGGGACCATAGGTAGAAGGGTACTCTTGCCCCCTGTGGCCTCACTAATCAGATCCTTAAGATCTGGCCGAAATAAAGAGGTGCCTTGAAAAGGCAATGAGATCAAAGCTTTCTTGGAAGCAGTGTCAGCAGACCAGATTTTGAGCCGAAGAGCTCGTCTGGAAACCCTTGCCACCAAACGGATGGCATTAAATAAGGCAGCAAAAACATAGTGCTGGGCCTCAGAAATGTTGGCAAGAAGCCGCAACATATCCGAAGTAAGCGCACCCTGACGGACAGCCAGGGTGAGCTGTTCAGTCCATACCGCAATGGCCCAGTTCACCGATGCCGCAGTGAACGCTGGACGTATGGCAGTACCAGCAGTAGCAAAAATGGACTTGAGGGAGACCTCAAGTTTCTTATCAGTCCAGTCTTTCAGAGTGGACACATCAATAACTGGTAAGGCAGTGGACTTAGCCTGGAGATAGGAGCATCCACTTTGGGGTGATGAACCCACTGTGCATGTGCCGCTTCAGAGAAGGGGTAAAGCTTGGCAAATTTCTTCAAAACAGAAGATTTCCTCTCTGGAGACTTACACTCATCGGACACAAGGCGGTCAAGAGTGGGGTTAGGTGTAAAACAAGTATAGGGCTTTTTAGGCTCCTGAAATACATCAGAGGGATCCAAAGAAACCTCCTGAACTAAGGGAATGTTTAGGGTGGTTAAGACAGCTCTGATCAAGCCCTCAGTCGAGGGTTCAGGATCAGCCTCAAAGGGGTCCCCAAAAAACTGAGAGGAGCCCTCACCAGAACATTCCTCAACATCCAAATCCACCAACAGTTCCTCCTCAGAGGAATCCGATACATCAGGTGCTCCCTGCGGTTTTGGCAGGGAAGATCTGATAGAAGAAGGTGTCTGCCAAGAGTGGAAGACCCCCTGTAACTGGGATGGAAAGAGTTGCAATGTAGACCGGAGGTCTCTAGTAGCAGCCTTAAACTCTTGCACCCAAACTGGCTCTACTGCATGGCTGGAGGTCCCTGAGAGAGACTCTGGGACATCAGAACATGCTGGGCATAGGTAACCCTGAATGACATGAGGAGCAATGCGCAATAAGGGACACAGAGACCCCAGCATCCTTAGTCTTAGGCCTGGTCCCAAGCTATAACGGATTAGACATTCTCACAGTCATGGGCGGATTGTCCTATCGGGGGATCGGGCATCCCCCGGTGGGCCGCTATATCGCGAGCCACTTTTTTATTGAGTGCAGACTCTCTCTCCCCCTCCGGTGCGCACTGAAAGAACTGCAATTAAAACAGAAGTGCTGTACAGCGCTGGCCATCTCTCTCCCCCTCCGCTTCACTGTGTCTTGAGTGGATCGGAGGGGGAGAGAAACGGGCAGCGTTAGTTGTCTTGCAGTTCTTTCAGTGCGCACCGGAGTGTGTGTGTGTGGGGGGGGGGAGCCCGGGCTGGTATTCCCCTACAATCCGCCCCTGCTCACAGTGTCAAAACGTTTAAAGTATAAAGAATCACCCAAATACAGTGTGTAAGATTAAAATTTCACCCCAGAAATCGCTAAAATGCACTCATCTGGCAGGCAAAGGGTTAGTCTGCAGAGGAGAGAAGGAAAGTCCAAGCGCTGCGTAGGATACTCATTCAGGAAAAGGCACAAAATGGATGCCGCGGCGGGAGCCAATCAGAAATGAGTATGTAAAGCAAACGCTCATGGGAAATGTAGTTTTCCCAGAAAAAGTACCCCAAGAGAGCCCGAAGCCCCCTGAGCCTCCAACACACATAAAACTTTAACCGGATGACAGAGCAAGGGCAGACAATTAAAATGAGCCATCTCTGAAGTCGCTATGTTGAGCGGTTGCAGAGATTTGTCCCATAGAAGTGAATGGAGCAATGGCGTCTATGTGGTAAAGCTCCTCTTAAAGGCGCGGAACACAAATTTTGCAAATTTGAAACTGTGAATTAAAATTACGTGAAACATCACTAGAACATGTTAGCAGACCCAAAAAACACTGAACTCAGTAGGAAAAGTGCCAATAAGCCCCCAGAAGATGCAAAACCAGCAGCTAAAGGGTTAAGTTACCACAGAAACAAAACACCCAACAGACATACAGATAAACCCAATGAGTGCAGAAGTGTGCAATAGGAACTCCAAAGGAAAACCCCTGTGCGGAGGGGCACTGTGGGACATGTAGACCTGCAGCACAGGGTTGCTTACCTTTCCTGCAGATCTTCTGTCTTCAGACTACCATGTAATAAGAAGAAGCCTCAGTGGGCAACTCCTTAGGAAAGAACTTGAAAGCAAGATTCCCCCCCCCAGGTCTTAAGGTCCACAAAAAGCACCTGGATACTGAGCTAGCCGCATCTAAGGACATTGTCAGTCATGGTAATCTGCCTAATGATGGTATTCCATATCTAACAGAAAAATAAAAAATTAGGTAAAACTATAGCAGAACTGTTCTCTTGCCTGTAACTTCACCAAGGAACAAATCTTACTGGAGCTGATTGGCTAGCTGCAGCCAAGGAGGGAAGGTAGGCACCACCTCCTGCATTCACTTGTAGAATTGTTCCTGCCTAGTTAAAGGGGCAGATCGCCTACTCAAAGTTACCAGTAACCTGTATTGGACGACAGAGAAATATATATCTCACATATAGCTATCTATATAGCTATCATCTATCTATCTCACATCTATCTCTTAATCGTATCTATCTAATCTATCTGTGGGTGGACCTTACTGTCATTGTCCTGCGGAAGTGGGTGGAACAAGGTGGGCTGAGGATCAGCCTCTGTCTCCGGAGACCTGGTAATTAACAGTAAATACCGAAGTCCCTGTGGTAGATCCAGAGAGTTACCAGGTATGTAGATAATGGAACAGCCTACCAGCAGAAGTGGTAAGGGTTAATACAGTGAAGAAATGTAAGCATGCATGGGATAGGCATAAGGCTGTCCTGAACATAAGACAAGACCAAGGACCAAATAATAACGTTTGAAGTTTTTACAGCAGGAAAATTAGCAAATTCTGTATTTCTATTTTGCCTTTAGGCCCAATATTCTTTACTTCTGCCCTAAGAATAAAAGGCACTGAAGCTGCAGTTTTGGCATCAGAAGGTAGTAGTACTCAGTTCTCCCTCTAGAGGGTAGAACGTTTGACATTCATCCAGCCCTCTCATAATGGCCCTTGATAACATAACAGGAAGTATGGCTCAGTTCTCCCTCTGGTGGTTAGAATTTGTGATTGGTACTTTATGATGTCACTCATGATCTCATCCAGCTTTCTCATAACTGCCCTTGGTGACATAACAGGAAGTGAAGAACAGTGATCACAGGGGATTCATAGGGGGTACATTTTTAAACAACTTACAATATTAAAGGGATAGTAACACTTAATATATATTAATAAGTATACTGTTAGATTTAATAACAAGGGCACTCCCACTGCTTAGAGGTGTTTATTGGAAAGTTATTGCAGCTCAATCTCAAATTTTGGTGCACTATAACAGTGGCCAGAAATTGTACAGTGGTGTTATTGCTACACCATCCTATGGAGGTTTATGGTCAAGTGACCAGAACTTTCCATAGGATGATGTAGCAACAGCTCCATTGTGCAATTTCAGGCCATTGACATATTGCACCTAAAAAAAAACAAGTGTGAACTGCAATAACTTTCCAATAAAACACCTCTCAGCAGTGTGAATGCTCTTGTTGTACTCAGGAAGATAACCCCGACAATATATATATATGTTTTTACGTACTAAGT
Organism: Rhinophrynus dorsalis; assembly: GCA_037306005.1. NCBI lineage: Eukaryota > Metazoa > Chordata > Amphibia > Anura > Rhinophrynidae > Rhinophrynus > Rhinophrynus dorsalis. Next base: position 523,075,972 of record CM074721.1, on the reverse strand, counting down.
GTTACTATCCCTTTAAATTTTAAAATGTTATCACTTTTTTTTTTTTTTTTTTTATAAATAAGAAACGTGTTATAGTGCTTTGCAATGCATTTCTCACCTTTCTGGTCTTTAAAGGGTAAAAGGCTCATGCACCCTGCCTGATTCAGTTAAAAGGATAGTAATACTTCAAAATTACTGTCCCTTATATTGAAGCACTTTAAAAACTGAATTAAATGCCACCAGTGGCATCTCTCAGAGCTTTATGGTTTGCGAGATAGACGCTTTTAAACTTCACTCTCCCCTGACGTCAGCGTTCTTGCTGCAGCAGGGAAATCCGGTCCCGGGACCAGTGGAGGCTCTTCAGCAGAGCCAAGATCTCATTATGGAAGACAAGATCCTTCACTAAACTGGTTACCAAGCACACGTAGAAGACCGTTTTAGTGAAGGACCATTTCTTCTATAACGAGATCTGGCTCTGCTGAAGAGCAACGAACGGATTCCCCTGCTACAGCAAGAACGATGACATCAGCGGAGAGGAAGGGGAGATCGAAGTTTAAAAGCGGCTATCTCGCAAATCATAAAGGATTGAGAGATGCCACTGGTGGCATTTAATTCAGTTTTTAAAGGGCTTCAATAGTAATTTTGAAGTATTACTGTCCCTTTAAATGTGCCAGCAACTGTCATGTCTGTCTCCGTGGACACGGTATTCTGGACTGACTGAACAAATGCACAAGGGCAAAGTTCCTAGGGGCCCATTATGATTTTCAGACCATAGTTAGTCAAGCGTGAGTTATTAATTAGGAGGCGTTCCTTGTTATTGAGATGGGCAAGGATGAGGGAGGGGAGTTGGTGGCGTTTGCCCCACCAAAAGAAGGAAGAATTGGTGGATCTAGTCGATAAATTAGTCCCCAGAGACCTGATATTGAGCACTTAAAGGAGAAGTAAATCCTCTTCAAAAATGTGTGTTATAAGGGTTCTCCTACTGAGTAAAATAAATGAACTCCAGCTGCTGGGAGGATTTTAAGTTATTTCATGTCAGACTTGTTTTGTTGTTTGTTTTTTTTATTTACATTAAACTGCAATTTTCTACTGTTATCACCAGATGGTGCTGTTACTTACTGTGTCGAGCCATAGTCAATTACTCAAGCCTTTTGGACACCAGTTGGTGCTGTGATGAAGCATCTTTCAGAAGAAGAAGTGCTATATCAGCATTTCTTAAGTGCGGCCACCATCTAACTTGCAGTAATGGTGGCCACTATTCCACAGGCAGTAAAGGTGGCTGCTTTGATAGGATCAGGGCTGTGTAAACTTTAATTTTGACTGGCTGAGGCTCCCCCACTGCCGTTGCCTCAGCCAGGCAATCCGCTTTCACCCCACTCCAGCTGTTTTAGTGCAGCTCTGCAGTCATGTGTCCCAGACTGGAACAGCACCAAGAAGCAGAGCGCACAACAAGAGCTGGCTACACGAGGCAGCGGGACAAGGCTCGGGATATGAATGTCTGGTTTCTTGGCTTCTGTCAGACAATGGTGGTGGGGTGGGGCAATATGTGTGGGTCTACGGCTACCCGTGCATTAGTACAAGGCTGGGTGGTCAGTGTGTGGGTCTATGGCTACCAGTGCATTAGCACAAGGCTGGGTGGTCAGTATGTGTGGATCTATGGCTACCAGTGCATTAGCACAAGGCTGGGTGGTCAGTATGTGTGGGTCTGTGGCTACCAGTGCATTAGCACAAGGCTGGGTGGTCAGTATGTGTGGGTTTATGGCTACCAGTGCATTAGCACAAGGCTGGGTGGTCAGTATGTGTGGATCTATGGCTACCAGTGCATTAGCACAAGGCTGGGTGGTCAGTATGTGTGGGTCTATGGCTAACAGTGCATTAGCACAAGGCTGGGTGGTCAGTATGTGTGGGTTTATGGCTACCAGTGCATTAGCACAAGGCTGGGTGGTCAGTATGTGTGGGTTTATGGCTACCAGTGCATTAGCACAAGGCTGGGTTGTCAGTATGTGTGGATCTATGGCTAACAGTGCATTAGCACAAGGCTGGGTGGTCAGTATGTGTGGGTCTATGGCTACCAGTGCATTAGCACAAGGCTGGGTGGTCAGTATGTGTGGATCTATGGCTACCAGTGCATTAGCACAAGGCTGGGTGGTCAGTATGTGTGGGTTTATGGCTACCAGTGCATTAGCACAAGGCTGGGTTGTCAGTATGTGTGGATCTATGGCCACCAGTGCATTAGCACAAGGCTGGGTGGTCAGTATGTGTGATTCTTTGGTTACCAATGCAGAGGGACAAGACTAGAGTTTGTGTCAATATGTGTGTGTGTCTATGGCTACCAGTGCAGTGGGACAAGGTTGGAGGTCAGAATGTGGGTATTCTATTGAAATGTCGCCCTCTATTGGGCAACATACAAAAAGGCGCACTAAAAATATCGCCTGGTCCAAAAGGGTGAGATTAGAATGTTGCACGCATGAAAAGGGCGACATTCTGATCTTGCGTGGTTAAGGTGTTGTGGATGATACTTAAGCCCGGTATCTATGCCATACCCTACATCTAAACCAGAACACTGTTACGTACTGATTCAATATTGTGGGAATGACACTCACTTTCTGCAGCTACATTGTCTTAGTCAGACAGCATTAAGCCACCAGTAGGGTATAATAATATTTAAATACTCTTGATTTTGCCTGCCTCAGCCAAAAAAAAAATAAATGTATAACACATATACACTATTATATGAGAGAATCCAGCTGTGAACAGCTTGCCCATATGAACTTTTAGCCTACTAGTTTTATATTAAAGGAATAGTAATGTTTCACAAAAACAGCAGCTCCAATTAATCTTCATAGTATTTGGGCCGTGGAGAGTTTTATTTCAATACTGTCAGAGTTGTAGTACAAGAGTAACTGAATGATAAAGTATCCCCCTCCCGTCCCTTTTACCTAGTGTAAGCCGCCACCCCTCACATGTGGAATCTGGTCCACAGACCAGACAGCTCACAGCAAGGGACAATCTTCTTACTGTGAGAACAATTAAAGCTATGCCTCTGCAATCAACTTGGACACCACCCTGCTTCTCTGAGGTGAGCAGTGTTACACTAGGTAAAAGGGGCGGGAGGCGGGATACTTTATCATTCAATTACTTTTGGACTACAACTCTGACAGTAATGAAATAACACTCTCCATGGGCCAAATATTATGAAGATTAATTGGAGCTGCTTTTATTGTGATACATTACTATCCCTTTAAACATCACTTTATCAAGCAAAACAAGTCAAAAAAGTGAATCTGTCCTTTTTTGGCTTGATAAAGCGGTGTTTAACAGCAAAACGCGTAGCCAGTATATATATATATATATATATATATATATATATATATATATATAAATATATATATAAATATTTATTTTTTTTTAATTTTTTTTTTTTATTGGTTTTATACCATTGTTATATTTTGTGAGCGCCGTTTTTTGGAGCATTATATTAAATCCTTTTTGAAGAGGAGACTCTTGTTGGACGGTTTGTGCGTGAGTGGATGGAGAAGCTGTTTGGATACCACCAAGTGGAGACATTGAGACATCTCCACCTGCGTATCTGTCTACTCTGGTTATCCCCATTGTTGACCTGGCTCAAATATGAGTAGATCTAATGATATAATATACTTAAGAATCCTTTATGGAAGATATCACACTAATAGGCGATGTTCTATTTGTTTCTTGTTTTTGAAGGAGAGGAGACTGTGCAGCTTAGTAAACTACATCCCTCACCTTGTAGGTGGCCCAGAGATGAAGGAGATGAGACTGCGCTGTTTAGTATCGGCTTACTGAAAATGCCTACAAGGCGAGCGATGCAGTTTACTAAACAGTCTCTTCACCTTCTTAACCAGCTCCCACGCCACCCAGGACACACCTCAACTCCACCACCGAAATAAGGATCAGTCCCTTATGCAAGCTGTGACCTTCACCTTGTCTTATACTGCTAATTAGAACAAAGGTGCATAATATAAAACGAGTGAGTGCCATTCCTGCAATGTTGAATCAGTACGTAACAGTGTTCTGGTTTAGATGTAGGGTATGGCATAGATACTGGTCTTAAGTATGATCCACAACACTTTTACCATGCCAGATCAGAATGTTGCACTTTTCAACCAGGCGATACAACATTCTAATCTCACCCTTTTGAACCAGGCAGTATTTTTAATGCGCCTTTTTGTATTTCGCCCAATAGATGGCGACATTTCAATAGTGAACCAGAATGTGTAGTTCTATGGCTAATAGCACAGTGGGATAAAGCTAGGTGGTCATTATGTGTGGTTCTATGGCTACTAGAGCAGTGGGATAAGGTTGGGAGGTCAGTATGTGTGGTTCTATGGCTACTAGAGCAGTTTGATAAGGCTGGAGGTCAGTATGTGTGGTTCTATGGCTACTAGAGCAGTGGGATATGGCTTGGAGGTCAGTATGTGTTGTTCTGTGGCTACTAGAGCAGTGGGATATGGCTTGGAGGTCAGTATGTGTTGTTCTGTGGCTACCAGCGCAGCGTGATAAGGCTTGGAGGTCAGTATGAGTGGTTCTATGGCTACTAGAGCAGTGGGATAAGGCTGGGAGGTCAGTATGTGTGGTTCTACGTCTACTAGAGCAGTGGGATAAGGCTGGGAGGTCAGTATGTGTGGTTCTATGTCCACTAGTGCAGTGGGATAAGGCTGGGAGGTCAGTATGTGTGGCTCTATGGCTACTAGAGCAGTGTGATAAGGCTGGGAGGTCAGTATGTGTGGTTCTATGTCCACTAGTGCAGTGGGATAAGACTGGGAGGTCAGTATGTGTGGTTCTATGGCTACTAACACAGTGTGATAAGGCTGGGAGGTCAGTATGTGTGGTTCTATGGATACTAGAGCAGTGGGATAAGGCTGGGAGGTCAGTATGTGTGGTTCTATGGCTACTAGCGCAGTGGGATAAGGCTGGGAGGTCAGTATGTGTGGTTCTATGGCTACTAGCGCAGTGGGATAAGGCTGGGAGGTCAGTATGTGTGGTTCTATGGCTACTAGTGCAGTGGGATAAGGCTGGGAGGTCAGTATGAGTGGTTCTATGGCTACTAGCCCAGTGGGATAAGGCTGGGGGGGTCAGTATGTGTGGCTCTATGGCTACTAGAGCAGTGGGATAAGGCTGGGAGGTCAGTAAGTGTGGTTCTATGGCTACTAGCCCAGTGGGATAAGGCTGTGAGGTCAGGATGTGTGGTTCTATGGCTACTAGAGCAGTGGGATAAGGTTGGGAGGTCAGGATGTGTGGTTCTATGGCTACTAGAGCAGTGTGATAAGGCTGGGAGGTCAGTATGTGTGGTTCTATGGCTACTAGCCCAGTGGGATAAGGCTGGGGGGGTCAGTATGTGTGGTTCTATGGCTACTAGCGCAGTGGGATAAGGTTGGGAGGTCAGTAAGTGTGGTTCTATGGCTACTAGCGCAGTGGGATAAGGCTGGGAGGTCAGTATGTGTGGTTCTATGGCTACTAGTGCAGTGGGATAAGGTTGGGAGGTCAGTAAGTGTGGTTCTATGGCTACTAGCCCAGTGGGATAAGGCTGGGAGGTCAGTATGTGTGGTTCTATGGCTACTAGCGCAGTGGGATAAGGCTGGGAGGTCAGTATGTGCTGCTCTATGGCTACTAGAGCAGTGGGATAAGGCTGGGAGGTCAGTATGTGTGGTTCTATGGCTACTAGCGCAGTGGGATAAGGCTGGGGGGGTCAGTATGTGTGGTTCTATGGCTACTAGCGCAGTGGGATAAGGTTGGGAGGTCAGTATGTGTGGTTCTATGGCTACTAGAGCAGTGTGATAAGGTTGGGAGGTCAGTAAGTGTGGTTCTATGGCTACTAGCGCAGTGGGATAAGGCTGGGAGGTCAGTATGTGTGGTTCTATGGCTACTAACACAGTGGGATAAGGCTGGGAGGTCAGTATGTGTGGTTCTATGGCTACTAGTGCAGTGGGATAAGGTTGGGAGGTCAGTAAGTGTGGTTCTATGGCTACTAGCGCAGTGGGATAAGGCTGGGAGGTCAGTATGTGTGGTTCTATGGCTACTAGCCCAGTGGGATAAGGCTGGGAGGTCAGTATGTGTGGTTCTATGGCTACTAGTGCAGTGGGATAAGGCTGGGAGGTCAGTATGTGCTGCTCTATGGCTACTAGTGCAGTGGGATAAGGCTGGGAGGTCAGTATGTGTGGTTCTATGGCTACTAGTGCAGTGTGATAAGGCTGGGAGGTCAGTATGTGTGGTTCTATGGATACTAGAGCAGTGGGATAAGGCTGGGAGGTCAGTATGTGTGGTTCTATGGCTACTAGCGCAGTGGGATAAGGCTGGGAGGTCAGTAAGTGTGGTTCTATGGCTACTAGCACAGTGGGATAAGGCTGGGGGGGTCAGTATGTGTGGTTCTATGGCTACTAGCGCAGTGGGATAAGGTTGGGAGGTCAGTATGTGTGGTTCTATGGCTACTAGAGCAGTGTGATAAGGTTGGGAGGTCAGTATGTGTGGTTCTATGGCTACTAGCGCAGTGTGATAAGGCTGGGAGGTCAGTATGTGTGGTTCTATGGCTACTAGAGCAGTGGGATAAGGTTGGGAGGTCAGTATGTGTGGTTCTATGGCTACTAGCGCAGTGGGATAAGGTTGGGAGGTCAGTATGTGTGGTTCTATGGCTACTAGAGCAGTGGGATAAGGTTGGGAGGTCAGTATGTGTGGTTCTATGGCTACTAGCGCAGTGGGATAAGGTTGGGAGGTCAGTATGTGTGGTTCTATGGCTACTAGTGCAGTGGGATAAGGTTGGGAGGTCAGTATGTGTGGTTCTATGGCTACTAGAGCAGTGTGATAAGGTTGGGAGGTCAGTATGTGTGGTTCTATGGCTACTAGCGCAGTGGGATAAGGCTGGGGGGGTCAGTATGTGTGGTTCTATGGCTACTAGAGCAGTGGGATAAGACTGGGAGGTCAGTATGTGTGGTTCTATGGCTACTAGAGCAGTGGGATAAGGTTGGGAGGTCAGTATGTGTGGTTCTATGGCTACTAGAGCAGTGGGATAAGGTTGGGAGGTCAGTATGTGTGGTTCTATGGCTACTAGCGCAGTGGGATAAGGTTGGGAGGTCAGTATGTGTGGTTCTATGGCTACTAGAGCAGTGGGATAAGGTTGGGAGGTCAGTATGTGTGGTTCTATGGCTACTAGAGCAGTGTGATAAGGTTGGGAGGTCAGTATGTGTGGTTCTATGGATACTAGCGCAGTGTGATAAGGTTGGGAGGTCAGTATGTGTGGTTCTATGGCTACTAGAGCAGTGTGATAAGGTTGGGAGGTCAGTATGTGTGGTTCTATGGCTACTAGAGCAGTGTGATAAGGTTGGGAGGTCAGTATGTGTGGTTCTATGGATACTAGAGCAGTGGGATAAGACTGGGAGGTCAGTATGTGTGGTTCTATGGATACTAGAGCAGTGGGATAAGACTGGGAGGTCAGTATGTGTGGTTCTATGGATACTAGAGCAGTGGGATAAGGCTGGGAGGTCAGTATGTGTGGTTCTATGGATACTAGAGCAGTGGGATAAGACTGGGAGGTCAGTATGTGTGGTTCTATGGCTACTAGCGCAGTGTGATAAGGTTGGGAGGTCAGTATGTGTGGTTCTATGGATACTAGAGCAGTGGGATAAGGTTGGGAGGTCAGTATGTGTGGTTCTATGGCTACTAGATCAGTGGGATAAGGCTGGAGGTCAGTATGTGTGGTTCTATGGATACTAGAGCAGTGGGATAAGGTTGGGAGGTCAGTATGTGTAGTTCTATGGCTACTAGAGCAGTGGGATAAGGTTGGGAGGTCAGTATGTGTGGTTCTATGGCTACTAGAGCAGTGGGATAAGGTTGGGAGGTCAGTATGTGTAGTTCTATTGCTACTAGAGCAGTGGGATAAGGCTGGAGGTCAGTATGTGCTGCTCTATGGCTACTAGTGCAGTGGGATAAGGTTGGGAGGTCAGTATGTGTGGTTCTATGGCTACTAGCGCAGTGGGATAAGGCTGGAGGTCAGTATGTGTGGTTCTATGGCTACTAGCGCAGTGGGATAAGGTTGGGAGGTCAGTATGTGTGGTTCTATGGCTACTAGTGCAGTGGGATAAGGTTGGGAGGTCAGTATGTGTGGTTCTATGGCTACTAGTGCAGTGTGATAAGACTGGGAGGTCAGTATGTGTGGTTCTATGGCTACTAGTGCAGTGGGATAAGGCTGGGGGGGGTCAGTATGTGTGGTTCTATGGCTACTAGAGCAGTGGGATAAGGTTGGGAGGTCAGTATGTGTGGTTCTATGGCTACTAGTGCAGTGTGATAAGACTGGGAGGTCAGTAAGTGTGGTTCTATGGCTACTAGAGCAGTGGGATAAGGCTGGGAGGTCAGTATGTGTGGTTCTATGGCTACTAGAGCAGTGGGATAAGGCTGGGAGGTCAGTATGTGTGGTTCTATGGCTACTAGAGCAGTGGGATAAGGCTGGGAGGTCAGTATGTGTGGTTCTATGGATACTAGAGCAGTGGGATAAGACTGGGAGGTCAGTATGTGTGGTTCTATGGCTACTAGAGCAGTGGGATAAGGCTGGAGGTCAGTATGTGTGGTTCTATGGCTACTAGCGCAGTGGGATAAGGTTGGGAGGTCAGTATGTGTGGTTCTATGGCTACTAGTGCAGTGGGATAAGGCTGGGGGGGTCAGTATGTGTGGTTCTATGGCTACTAGTGCAGTGTGATAAGACTGGGAGGTCAGTATGTGTGGTTCTATGGCTACTAGTGCAGTGGGATAAGACTGGGAGGTCAGTATGTGTGGTTCTATGGCTACTAGAGCAGTGTGATAAGGCTGGGGGGGTCAGTATGTGTGGTTCTATGGCTACTAGAGCAGTGGGATAAGGCTGGGAGGTCACTATGTGTGGTTCTATGGCTACTAGTGCAGTGGGATAAGGCTGGGGGGGTCAGTATGTGTGGTTCTATGGCTACTAGAGCAGTGGGATAAGGTTGGGAGGTCAGTATGTGTGGTTCTATGGCTACTAGTGCAGTGGGATAAGGCTGGGGGGGTCAGTATGTGTGGTTCTATGGCTACTAGAGCAGTGGGATAAGGCTGGGAGGTCACTATGTGTGGTTCTATGGCTACTAGTGCAGTGGGATAAGGTTGGGAGGTCAGTATGTGTGGTTCTATGGCTACTAGCGCAGTGGGATAAGGTTGGGAAGTCAGTATGTGTGGTTCTATGGCTACTAGCCCAGTGGGATAAGGCTGGGAGGTCAGTATGTGTGGTTCTATGGCTACTAGAGCAGTGGGATAAGGTTGGGAGGTCAGTATGTGTGGTTCTATGGCTACTAGCGCAGTGTGATAAGGTTGGGAGGTCAGTATGTGTGGTTCTATGGCTACTAGAGCAGTGGGATAAGGTTGGGAGGTCAGTATGTGTGGTTCTATGGCTACTAGAGCAGTGGGATAAGGTTGGGAGGTCAGTATGTGTGGTTCTATGGCTACTAGCGCAGTGTGATAAGGCTGTGAGGTCAGTATGTGTGGTTCTATGGCTACTAGTGCAGTGTGATAAGGCTGGGAGGTCAGTATGTGTGGTTCTATGGCTACTAGAGCAGTGGGATAAGGCTGGAGGTCAGTATGTGTGGTTCTATGGCTACTAGCGCAGTGGGATAAGGCTGGGAGGTCAGTATGTGTAGTTCTATGGCTACTAGAGCAGTGGGATAAGGCTGGAGGTCAGTATGTGTGGTTCTATGGCTACTAGCGCAGTGGGATAAGGTTGGGAGGTCAGTATGTGTAGTTCTATGGCTACTAGAGCAGTGGGATAAGGCTGGAGGTCAGTATGTGTGGTTCTATGGCTACTAGTGCAGTGGGATAAGGCTGGAGGTCAGTATGTGTGGTTCTATGGCTACTAGTGCAGTGGGATAAGGTTGGAGGTCAGTATGTGTGGTTCTATGGCTACTAGCGCAGTGGGATAAGGCTGGGAGGTCAGTATGTGTGGTTCTATGGCTACTAGAGCAGTGGGATAAGGCTGGAGGTCAGTATGTGTGGTTCTATGGCTACTAGCGCAGTGGGATAAGGTTGGGAGGTCAGTATGTGTGGTTCTATGGCTACTAGAGCAGTGGGATAAGGTTGGGAGGTCAGTATGTGTGGTTCTATGGCTACTAGCGCAGTGGGATAAGGTTGGGAGGTCAGTATGTGTGGTTCTATGGCTACTAGAGCAGTGGGATAAGGTTGGGAGGTCAGTATGTGTGGTTCTATGGCTACTAGAGCAGTGGGATAAGGCTGGAGGTCAGTATGTGTGGTTCTATGGCTACTAGCGCAGTGGGATAAGGTTGGGAGGTCAGTATGTGTGGTTCTATGGCTACTAGTGCAGTGTGATAAGACTGGGAGGTCAGTATGTGTGGTTCTATGGCTACTAGTGCAGTGGGATAAGACTGGGAGGTCAGTATGTGTGGTTCTATGGCTACTAGAGCAGTGGGATAAGGTTGGGAGGTCAGTATGTGTGGTTCTATGGCTACTAGAGCAGTGGGATAAGGCTGGAGGTCAGTATGTGTGGTTCTATGGCTACTAGCGCAGTGGGATAAGGTTGGGGGGAGGGTCAGTATATGCTAGCATTGATGGGGTTAAAAACTCCAATTAAAACAATGGACTTGTACAGAGTTTTCACCCTTCCACGGGCAGTTTGCCTGATCCAGTAACAAGATGCTGATTTATCGTTGTTACACATATTTAGCACATTTTTGTATGTCTTAATCACATTGTACCATTTGCACATGTAATTTGCTAATGTGGCCACCAGAAAAAAAAATCCTTTGGGAACCTCTGACTATAGCATTTACTTTTACAGAACCATTAACTCTTTGCATACCTGTTTGATCCTTAAAGGGATAGTAATACTTCGTTTTAACTTTATTTTATTTTGTAGGCATTAAAAAAACATGAAGAATGATATAAGTCTTCTCTCTCAAACCTTTATGGTTTAAGAGATATTCACAAGCAAAGTATCCCCCTCCCGCCCCTTTTACTGATGTAACACTGCTCAGCCAGATCAGAAGGGAGGTGCCCAGGTAGACTGCAGAGAGGGACAATCTTCAATTAAGATAAGGAAAAAATCTGAAAAGCTTGTCAAGGGGGGCAGGGCTTTCATTGTTTTCAAAGGAATAAGAGTGTCCCCTGCTGTTATCTGTCTGGTCTATGGACTGGATTCCACATCTGAGAAGAGATGGCTTACACTAGGTAAAAGGGGCGGGAGGGGAAACTTTGCTTGTGAATATCTCATAAAGGATTGAGAGATATGACATATCATTCTTCATGTTTTTTTAATGCCTACAAAATAAAATAAAGTTAAAACGAAGTATTACTATCCCTTTAAGGAGTTTAATTAAAGGGACAGTAATGTTTAGGTTTTACAGGATCGATAGTTCTGTATACATTTGTGTTAACGATGTGTAGCTTAATAACCATCTATAACTTTGCAGTTTTTTTCCCCACCTCTTTTACATACATCACGAATATACAGCAAGCCAGTCTGCACAGATTGCGACGAGGGACAATCTTCATTTGCCATATGGGAAATCCTGCCCTCCTACTTCAAGTGGGCAGGGATTTCCTTATACTGACAGGAAGAAGATTGTCCCTCGCTGCGATCTGTCTTGTCCGCTGACCAGATTCCAGATCTGAGGGGGGAGACAGTGTTACATATTTAAAAGGGGTGGAAGGGGGACACTTTATTATAGAATGAAATGAAAACGGCAAATTTATAGATGGTTATAAAGCTACACATTGTTATCCAACTGTATATAGAAGAATCGATCTTACTGTAAAAGATCAACATTACTATACCTTTAAAGGGATAGTAATACTTAAAATGTAAAAAAAAAATACACATCTTCTTAGCCTGCTGTAACCAGAGGAGTAGAATTAATTAAAGGGGAAGAAAATCAGGCAAAAGCTTTCAAGATGGAGACTCCTACTGAGTGGAGGAGTTAAAGGGATAGTAATACTTAAAATGTGAAAAAAAAAAATGTTGTAGGGTTTATCCCCCTGAGTAAAACAAGAGTACTCCCACTGCTGAAAGGTGTTTCATTCAAAAGTTATTAATTTTCAAAGTTGAATTTTTTAGGTGCAATATCACAGTGGCCTGAAATTGTACAGTGGCGCTGTTGCTACACGATCCCATGGACAGCTCTGGTCCCGGGACCATAAATCTCCATAGGATGGTGTAGCAACAGCGCCACTGTACAATTTCAGGCCACTGTGATATTGCACCTAAAAAATTCAACTTTGAAAATTAATAACTTTTGAATGAAACACCTTTCAGCAGTGGGAGTACTCTTGTTTTACTCAGGGGGATAAACCCTACAACATATTTTTTTTTCACATTTTAAGTATTACTATCCCTTTAACTCCTCCACTCAGTAGGAGTCTCCATCTTGAAAGCTTTGCCTGATTTTCTTCCCCTTTAATTGATTCTACTCCTCTAGTTACAGCAGGCTAAGAAGGTGTATATATGATTTTCTGGACATGTGAGTTATTAATTATCCAGCTTTATCAGACAAATCTGAGAACAAAGCTCTGCTGAGATTGGATTCCCCAAGTACTAAATCAGAATTCTCTAAAACCATTAAACTGAAAAACAAAACACAAGTATAGTCAGCACTCAAAGGGTTAATGATATTAATAAGCTGTGTATACGATAGGTCCACTTCAATAACAGTCTCATGGGCTAAGCTGGCACGCTACCAAGCATGGAGATCAGTCCTTGACCAGAAACGCGGTTGATGACTATCACTGATGTGCAATGGGAGGAAGGGTGGGGTTACGACTTAACAACATCTCGTAGGTGTAGGTAATCCCCATCATAAGGCAGCAACTGTGGGGTATTAATCAAGAAGATGTCGCTTTTGATACATATTTTGTTGGAAGACCACTAAAGTCTCTTCACCTTCAAAAATATGATACATGTAGCTCAATGTTTTCATTTGGATCCCACCAGAGTTTTTCGACTCTGCATGGAACTGTATGTAAATAAGTTACTTTGCAAACAGCGCCAGACTCTGAGAAGTGACGTCCCCAAAAGGGGCTGGGCTAAAATATTACAAACATAGTTAAAGGGATAGTAATACTTAACCCCTTAAGGACTGGGAAAATCTGAGGTGGATTTCACTTAAGGACCAGAGCAATTCTGACCTTTTTGACTATGTCTTTGTTCAACAGTGTTTTCCCTCTAAGTACTTTATTTTACCCATGAAAAATATATACAGGTTTTTTTACGCACAAATACGGCTTTCTTTTGATACCACACTTATATGGATAGCCCACCTTTATTTTAGTAAAATTGAAGAAAACTGTAAAAAAAAAAAAAAAAAAACACACCATTTTTTCTTCTCTTTGGATAATTTGGGCACAATGGGGTAAATTTTTATGGAGACTGCATGAAAGGTATGACCGGTCAGTCATACCTACAAAATGGGCAGTTTTAAAGGGACACTGTCCCCCCTGGGTGAAAATCCCCATGTCCCTTTTTCCCACCCTATTTTCCCACTTTTTTGTTGGTGACATTTGGCGGTGTGTATAAGTGTATTACATGGCTCCACAACAATCACACTCCCAATTTTGTTCATTCAAATGTGTGTTTTTTTTGTTTTTTTTTAACAACATTTTTATTTTGTGTTGTGTTAAAAAAAAAAAGTTTATTTGAGCAGGTGAAAAATGGACCTGCATTCAGCCAGCAATTTTTTTTAACCACTAGGTGTCTCCTCTGTGCTTCTCTATCCCTTACTTTGATGTAAGGGACAGAGAGGTAGAGGGGAGACACAGAGGCAGTATTCTTTGCCTACTACCTCATTCATTCAGAATGCCAGTACATGTGATTGCTGCTGCAGCGATCACATGACCCAGCACAAGTGAAAGGGGCTGAGACTGAACGCTCCGGTACTGGAGCTCTCAGTCTCAGCCTGCAAAGAATGATAGCAGCGTGCATGGAAGCGAGCTGCTATCATTTAAACCATGACATGCCAGGACTGTCACTGGTCCTTAAGGCACGTTTACCCATGATGGTCCTGGCACGTCATGGGTTAAGGGGTTAAAATGTAAAAAAAAATATATGTTGTAGGGTTTATCCCCCAGAGTAAAACAAGGGTACTCCCACTGCTGAGAGATATTTTATTAAAAAAATATAACAGCTCAAACTTGAATTTTTAGGTGCAATATCACAGTGGCCTAAATATTTACAGTGGCGCTGTTGCTACATCATCCTATGGAGATTTATGGTCTACAGACCAGAGCTGTCCATAGGATGGTGTAGCAACAGCACCACTGTAAATTTTTAGGCCACTGTGATATTGCACCTAAAAAAATTAAAGTTTGAGCTGTTATAATTTTTTAATAAAATATCTCTCAGCAGTGGAAGTACCCTTGTTTTACTCAGGGGGATAAACCCTACACCATATATTTTTTACATTTTAAGTATTACTATCCCTTTAAAACATTGGTCCAAACACACCAAGTTATCTGGAGCAAACCAACAATGTCCCAGGGGGCAAATAAAAATTCCTATTTACTTAAATGGGCAATGCGTTAACGATTTCTCTGGCATTCAGGGTTTTAAAAGACATTTGAATCAAAGGGAAGTTTTAGGAAACTGAATATGTTCTCAATGGTACCGTTATTTTGCCCTAGACTTGCAATACAGAATATTGACTATTGAAGTAGTGGACAATGTGAGGCCTACCAGCTTCTGCTAGACTACAACTTCCATCATTACCTGCAAGCCAGAATGATGGGAGTTATAGTCAGTCGGGTGACCACACTTCCATTCTGCCATTCATGGACACTGAAAAGATGAGGGATGAGAGTTGGGACCATGTTAGCTGTAGAAGGCAAAAATAGTCAAGTTTATACCTTTATTGACTAGCTAAGCAGATTTAAGATGCAAGCTTTCAAGACCTCTTAGGTCTCTTCCTTAGGCATGGTATAACATGTCTGAGGAAGCAACCTAAAGTTATTTAATGCTTACATCCTAAATCTGCTTAGTTAGGCAATAAAAGGTATCAACTTGACTATATTTGACTCCTGAAAAAATGAGAGCATCAGAGTCCTTGTCTTTCACTGACACCACACAGTTCTATACACTAGAGGGAGAACTGCCCCTTGACTGCTGTGACAGAAAGTGGGGTCTGTGGTGGACTACGAGATAATGTACATCATACCCAAAGCCTTAGACTAGCATTGTACTACAACAAGATTGCACTGCAAGGCTCAGCTCTCTCTCTAGTGTTAAGAGCTCTTTCTGGAAGCCATTTTCTTGTAGCCCAGCAGAGACATCACTTCCTGTCACAGTAGGTAATGAGCAGTTCTACTTCTGTGCTCTGGAGTCTTCATTCAGGGACTTTGTATTGTTCCAGAAGGGGGCTGCCCAGGACACAGGACATTTAAAATCCAGGACTGTCTTGGGCAATCCAGGACATGTGGTCACCATACGAGTCAGGCAGCAGCTAGAAGGCCTCACGTTGCCCATCCCTGGGCTAGTGTAAAGTTACAGGCAACTTGGAAATATGCAAGCCTTTATTCTGAGTAGGGTTGCACCAATACCGATACTGGTATCGGTGCCGATACCAGCATTTGCGCAAGTACTTGTACTCGTGCAAATGCGGCCGATGACAGCACTGATACCCTGTGTCAGGGTCGGTGCTGCAGTGAGGGAGTCCGGGGAGTTGCTCACAATGCTCCCTGGTTGCCTCTCTCCCTCCTGTAGCATCGGAGCGTTGCCGCGGGTTACCATGGTAACGCTCCGACGCTGACTTCTGCCGGGGCTCACGAGAGAACAGCGAGCACCCGGCAGAGGAGGGTAAGGGAGGCAAGATGGGACATTGAGCGGGTGGTGAAAGAGGCAGAGAGGGGGGTCAAGAGGGAGAAAAAGGCAAAAGGGACTAAGAAAAAGAAAAAAGAAAAAAAAAAAAAAAAGGCAAGAGGAGGAAAGATCAGGAGACAAAAGGAGGGGGAACAAGAAGAGGCAAAAAGGAGGGGGGATCAGGAGGGAGAGAGAGGCAAAAGAGTGGGATCAAGAGTCAAGGAGTGGGACAAAGGGGGATCAAAAGGGAGAGAAAAAGCCAAGGCAAAAAGAGGGGGGTCAAGAGGGGGAGAATGAAGTAAAAGGTGGGAATCAAGAGGGGGAGAAAGCGGCAAAAGGGGACAGTCAAGAGGTGGTGTGTGTGTATATATATTTCAAGTACTCACCAATACTTTTTTTTGTGGTCTTTTGCCAGTTTTCCAAGTACCTAAAGCATATATATATATATATATGCACTTTAAGTACTTGGAAAACTGGCAAATGACAGCAAAAAAAAGTATCAGTAATTGGTATCGGTGAGTACTTGAAAAAAGTATCGGTACTTGTACTCGGTCTTAAAAAAGTGGTATCGGTGCATCTCTAATTTTGAGTGATGGGGACACTTTAACCCATTGAAGAGCGGTGGAGTGAGGCATAGCACAACCTCAAGGGGGTTAAAGGGCAATTATCAATGTGCATATGAAGCAACTAGCCAAGTGACAGCTGCCTGCTAAATCCACAAACATTCGGCTGATGAGGGTTATTTTTCCACTAAATCCATATAAGCTGACATTTGTACCAGACAGATATTGGAAAACGGAAATAAGAATTATAAGAACTAAAAATCACAGCACAATATTAGAAAAACAAGGAATTTATTGGAATAAAGACAAGATACAAATTAGCAGAATGTGTTATTTGCAGCAAAACCAGCCATTGAGGGTCCCGTGTATAAAGGGAAGGTGGATAAATTAACAGAGAGATAGCTTTAAGAATACAATACAATAATTTAAGAATACAATATCCAGTGTGGCCATTGGTATCCTTGTGAAGACACTCGGCTCTGACTTCTGTCCTGCTGAACTGAGCCAGGTGAAGCTATAAACACTGATAATCAGCTCAGTAGGTACAGGAGGCAGAGCCAGTCAGATCCTCAGGGGTGGTCCAGTAGGAGGGGCTTTGCAGTGAGGGAGGAGCTAGCCTCAGAACTGCGGAACTTAGCCACTGTGAACAGGCATATATGTGACAGTGTTCACTAATGAGCTAAGCTCCGAGCCTCTGAGCCACTCGGTGAGAAGCCTGCAGACCGCTGATTCGCTGAAATAGATCTGCAGAGCATTGACCTGCTGAACATAGGATGAAGGAAGTTGTAGTCCAGCAGCAGGTGGAGGGTTTCCCGATACTTACCCCTCCTGTACAATCAAAGTATCTTGGGTATTTCCTAGTAAATGTTTTCAGACCAGGCATCATTTTAAGTATATACAGTTTCCTTATAAATAAACATGAAAACAGTGGTAGGCAAGAGGCGGCCCTGGGGCCTCATAGGCTTCTTCTGTGGCCCCAAGTCTTAGTACTCTGGTGTCCTATTTTCAATCAAAAGATGCACCCATCATTTTTCTCACTGCATACTTCTTTTTACTTCTCCATTTAAAGGGATAGTAATGGATCATTTTAAGTATATTTGAATATTGTAATATTGCAAACCAGGCACACTTTGTAGACCGTTCCAATGAAGTATTTGTTTTTTGATAGCGCTATTTGGCTCTGCTGAAGAGCCGCCAGCCAGTCCCAGGACCAGGATCTCATGCTGTAAACTAGAGCGCTGACGTCTGAAAGGGGAGGGGGACTTTCTAATCATATATATCTCTCAAACCTTGAGAGATTGGACTGGCCTCAATTACTTTATTTTATATCTACAATATTAAATATACTTAAGACAATCCCTTTAACTCCTTGGGTGCTAAAGAGCTCTTCAATGCACTGAAGACACCTCTAGAATCCAGAGGGTTAATATTTTTATTACCAATCCTTACTATGAATATTAAGTCACAATATGTGGCAGTTTGAGAGACTCAGGGGACCACACAGGCAACCAGATTCACCCCAAGAGCTGCATATCACTGCATTAACCCACTGAGTGCCCTGCATAAAACAAGGGAACTCCCACTGCTGAAAGGGGTTTTATACAAAAGTCATTACAGCTCAAATTGGAATGTTTTAGGTGCCGTTTCTCAATGGCCAGAATTGTACAGTGGCACTGTTGCTACACCATCCTATGGAAATTTATGGTCAACTGACGAGACGTGTCCATAGGATAGTGTAGCAACAGCGCCACTGTACAATTTCAGGCCACTGTGATACTGCACCTAAAAATTCAAGTTTGAGCTGTAATAACTTTTGAATAAAACACCTTTCAGCAGTGAGAGTACCCTTGTTTTACTCAGGGGATAAACACTACAATATATATATTTTTTTACATATTAAGTGTTACTATCACTTTAATGAAGCCTGGCGACTTGAGTTAGGGCCTTATGTTCAAAAGTTGAGCAATTCTGGAGCAAACCAACTGCACCATTGGGGAGCAATACAAATATCCAAATTTCAACTGATTTAAATATGCCTTTTAACCCCTTGAATGCTAGAGAGTTATCTTATATGTTTGCTCTCTAGTATTCAGGAGGATAAAAGTGTTATTTAAATCATTGTTTCCCCACGAAGCAGTTGGTTTAAGCCAGAATTGCATCCATCTTCTTTTGATCAGAAAGCCCTTAAATGGACAGAAAGGAATCACTTTAGAGAGGAAATTGGCTGAGGGGGAGAATTGCCCAAAGGGCCATTAAGAAGCACCTCTGCCCCTTTGTGAGTGGGGGTGTGGCCAATCTCTTGGGGGGAGGGGGTGGTCCCAGGGTGGGAGGGCAGAAAGGGGGAGATGGGATTACTTAAAGAAGAACTACCACCCAATAAGCTCCAATTAATCTTTATAGTATTTGGGCCATGGAGAGTGTTATTTCAATACTGTCAGAGTTGTAGTGAAAGAGTAACTGAATTGAAAGTATCCTCCTCCCGCCCCTTTTACCTAGAGTAAGCCACCTCCCCTCAGATGTGGAATCTGGTCTCTTGACCGGAGAGACCACAGCAAGGGACAATCTTCTTACTGTGAGCATAAGGAAAATCCTGTCCCCCTTGACAGGTTTGTCCTTATGCTCACTGAAGTTTGTCCGGATGGGTCACAGAGAGGGACAGTCTTTCTCTGAGGTGAGCAGTGTTACATCAGTAAAATGGGTGGGAGGGGATACTTTATCATTCAATTCCTCTGGAACTACAACTCTGACAGTATTGAAATGACACTCTCCATGGCCTAAATACTATGAAGATTAATTGGAGCTGTTTTTTTGTGAAACATTAGTATTTTTTAATAAAAGCAAGCTTTTCTAAATAGTAATTATTAATAACCTTTTCTTGGGGCCTCTAAGGGTAAACATGTAAAACCCAATATTACTAAAGCGATGATATCTTTATTGCCACCTTAGTTAGTGTCTTGTTTTATTTCATAAGGTTTTGTTTAAATAAAGTTATGCTAAATGCATGTGTGTGTGTGTCTGTCTTGGGGTAGTGGGAAACAAAGTGTACCTTTCTAACACTCCATAACGTTGTCATCTTCATTTGTTTTTTATCAGTGTCCCCCTCCTGCCGTTTTTGCAAACGTCACAACGATTTCCCTCAGAGCAGCAAGACTGTCTGCATGGATCGTGAAGAGGCACAATCTTCTGTCAGCATAAGGAAAAACCTGTCCTCTGTCATGGGTGCCAGGGTTTACCTAATACTGATACATATAAGAATATCCCTCGTTGCGATCAGTCCAGTCCTCTGACGGGATTCCAGATCTGAGGGGAGGCATCGTGACATATGGAAAAGGGGCGGGAGGAGGACACTTTAACAGAAAATAAAATGAAGACGACAAGGTTATGGACTGTTAGAAAGGTACACTTCGTTATAAAAAATTATGTTGAAGAATCGACACTGCCTTCATAGATAAACATTACTGTCTCTTTAAGACAAGTCTGCTCTGCTGTACAGAGAAATCTGTGCATTTTGTGTCTATGGGGAGATATTATTACCATTTACAAATACATTCAAGGTCAATACAAAGAACTACCTAATGAATTATTCACGCAAAGAGCTGAGCTAAGAAAGAGGTTGTCCATTAAGATTAGAGGAAATGAGCTTTCAACTAAGATAAAGGCAGGGATTTTTTACAGTAAGGGTGGTAAAGCTATGGAATTATTTGCCTCGTGATGTTGTACTTGCAGATAATGTAACTGCTTTCTTGCAGATAATGTAACTGCTTTCAAAAAAAGCAGTGGATGCCTATGCAGATAGATGCCAGGATAAACAACCTATCTCACTGCCATTTGGAGTCAGGAAGGATTTTTTTTTACCCACTTGGGGCTAAATTGGCAGTTGCTTCAGGGTTGTTGTTTTTTTTGCCTTCCTTTGAATCAACAGGGGTGTTTTTTGCATGGGTTGGACTTGATGGATGCATGTCTTTTTTCAGCCTCTTCAACAATGTTTCTGTGTAAATTCTGTGTTGTGCAGAGCTCCACAGGTACAATAGCTGCAGATTGGGGCTGCCAGCAGTTGGAAATCCCTGGCAATGTGATTTTTTTGTATATAAAATAAAATCCCATGTCCAGGAATCCCCCTCTGTCAGAAGCTGGTCGCTGCCTGGGACAAAGAGCACACTGCAGGAAAGAGGTAGGGAAGGGGTTAACAGAAGACTTCTCTGCAAGGCGCTGGCCATGGAGAGTAAGAGTTTCTGTACTGGAAAAAAAGTGTCACTGGTGGCGGGAGAGGAAAGAGGCTCTGCAGGTCTGTAGTAGCGCAGAGCTATTGCGGAATATTGCTCTGCAGGTCTGTAGTAGTGCAGAGCTAATGAGAAATATTGCTCTGCAGTGGGGCAAAGAGGAAAGGATCTGCTGGTCTCTGGAAAATTAGGTGGCATGAGAGATGCTCTGCAGGGCTATGGCAGGGGACACCTAGTTCCCACAGGACTGGTACAGACTGGCATCATTTTCAGGGGAATGGTTAACCATTCGAGAGCCAGCAGGTTGTGCAACGCATTGACTCGCATGTACTGTACAACCCTCTGGCTTTTGAAGTGTTAACGACGACATAGTACAAACTACTAGCCCCCATACACAGAAGTAACATGGGCCTTATTTACCAAGAAAGCTGGAGTAGTCCAAATGCACCATGGGGGGGAAGAGTGTGTGAAAATTCTGTGAATTCTCATTCATCTTAACGGGGCTTTTAACCCTTAAATGCTAGGGAGGTCTTTAATGCATTGCTCCACAATGCATTAGAGACCTCCCTAGCATTCCACGGGTTAAAAGCCCCATTTAAAATCAACAGGAATCCCCTCTCCCTGAGTCTGAGTTGGTTCGCTCCAGACTGCACACTACAACAGCCTTCAGCTCCATCAATAAATGACTGCCCACCACACTGGGCCTTTTGGACAGTTGAGAATGATGGAAGTTGCAGGCACACTCACAGCGCACCTAATCTAAAAACCTCCAAAGTTGCACAATGTACAAGTCACCACCAGGGGGCTCCCTACATCAAATACTTCAATGGAGTGAGTCCAAAGAGACACTAGGGCAAGAGAGAAAGGGGCAAGAAGCCAGGCATGTCAACCTGTATTCCTAAAGGGCTGAGGGTGTAGGTTTTTTGGGCTTCCCTGCACTGTCTCAGCTTCCCAGCAACGCTGCATGGAGACCCATGCTCTGAACAAATCAGGGAACTCACTGAGATTTGACATATTAACCATAAACAATTCCATTAAGGTAGCTTCTATATCAGGGGTGTGCAACAGAAGGCCCTCCAGCTGCTGCCGTTGGTTGGTGGGGGATGATGGAAGTTGTAGTCTGGCATTAATCTGGCACGGTCCTTATCCATGAGGCACCTGTGTGTGGAAGGATGGCAGTAAACTGGACGGGTCCTTATCCTTGAGGCACCTGTGCTTGTTCTGCCATTGGTCTGTGGCGGATGATGGGATTTGTAGTATGGCAGCAGCTGGAGGACCTCATGGCCCTCAAGGAAACCTTATTAAGATACTACAATTTAGAGATATATCTGCTTGAAGACATAAGTTTTTGCTCAGACACAGGCCCCTAAGGGATAAAGAACACACCAGATTACTGCCATCCTTCCTCACAAGTGCAGGTGCCTCAGAGAGCTAGGCCCAGGCCAGATTACTGCTATCCTTCCTCACAGACACCTTAATACTAAGGAACACACCTGATTACTGCCATCGTCACAGACACAGACGCCTCAAGGATAAAAACCAGGCCCGATTCCTATCATCCTTTCTCACAGACACAGGCCACGCTGGGATAAAGACCAGGCTAGTTTACTGCGATCCTTCCTCACGGGCACACAGTACTAAGGAACACACCAGATTGCTGCCATCCTTCCTCACAGGCACTGCCCACTCAGCACTTATGAACACACCATTACTGCGGAATTAGTTGGCGCTATATAATGAACAACAATAATAATACTCCCATCATCACTGACATAGGCACCTCAATTATAAAGACCAGACCAGATTACTGCCATCCTTCCTCACACACTGAGGCACCTCTGGGAGAAGGACTAAACCAGATTAATGTCATTCTCCAAACAGACACAGGACACTCTGGGTTAAGGAACACACCCGATTACTGTCATTCTTCCCCACAACCACAGGTGTCACAATGATAAAGATCAGGCCAGATTACTGCAATCCTCCCCCTCAGATAGCCCCTCAAGGATAAGGACCAGGACAGATTACTATTGGTTGTTAAAAAAAAACTATACACATAATAGATTCTAGTAAACCACCCACACATGAATTCAAGAGATCAAAAGCCCCATTTACGCTCTGGTTTGCACAGGGAGCGGCTGTAAGAGGAGACTGTCCACATGAAATTATAATATTGTTCAAAGTGGCATTCAAATTAGTGAGGGGGTGATCTCATGCAAATCAACCCAAAAGGATTAAGGCTTGTGAACTAAGTGGTATTAAACTTGTGGACAAACCAAAAAAGACACACATATACACATATCTATATCTATACACACAAACACGCACATACATACATACATATATCTATACATCTATCCATATCGACACACACACACATATATATCATTACATCTATCCATATCGACACACACACACATAAACACACATCAAAGAAAAAGAGGGAAGCACCTGTGGGTCTTGTTAAGGAAGAAATAGGTAATTTTATTTCGGTCCTCTCAAGACCTTTTTCAAGGTCCTGGGAGGACTGAAATGTTGACCGCAATAAAATTGCCTGTGTCTTCCTTAAGGAACACAATAACACAGACACAAGGCAACACTCGGGCCCGGTAGCACAATAACACAGACACAAGGCAACATGTGGATCCAGTAGAACAATAACAGACACAAAGCAACACGTAAATACGGTAGAGCAATAACAAAGACACAAGGCAACACGCGGACACGGTAGCACAATAACACAGACACAAGGCAACATACGGACACAGTAGCGCAATAACACAGACACAAGGCAACATGTGGACCCAGTAGCTCAATAACAGACACAAAGCAACACGTAAATACGGTAGAGCAATAACAAAGACACAAGGCAACACTTGGGCCCGGTATCGCAATAACACAGACACAAGGCAACACGCGGACACAGTAGCGCAATAACACAGACACAAGGCAACATGCGGACATGGTAGCGCAATAACACAGACACAAGGCAACACGAGGGCCCAGTAGCACAATAACACAGACACAAGGCAACATGTGGATCCAGTAGAACAATAACACAGACACAAGGCGATACACAGGCCTGGTAACGCAAGAACGACACAAGGCAACTAGTGGACACACACAATAACACACACACACGTCAACCTGCGCACCTGGTGATACAATAACACAGACACAAGGCAACTTGCGCACCTGGTTACACAATAACAAACATAAGGCAACGCACACACACACAGTAATGCAATAACTGAGGAGAGGCAATGAGCATACCTGATAATGCAATAATATAGACATAAGGCAACACTGGCACCTGGTAATGCAATAACAGACACAAGGCAACACATGTACCCGGTAACATAATAACACCAACACAAGGCAACACGTGTACCCGGTAACATAATAACACCAACACAAGGCAACACATGTACCCGGTAACATAATAACACCAACACAAGGTAATGCACGCACCTGGTAACACAATATCATAGACACAACGTAATGTGCACACCCGGTAAGATAATAACAGACACAATGAAACGCTTGTACCCGGTAATGCAATAATAGACAAAAGGCAACACGTGTACCCAGTAACATAATAACACAGACACAAGGTAATGCGCACTCCTGGTAAAGCAATAATAGAGACACAAAGCAACGCGTGCACCCCGTAACACAATAACACAGACACAAGACAACGCGCACACATGCTAATGCAATAACACAGACACAAGACAACGAGCGCACCCGGTAACACAATAACACAGACAAAAGGCAACGAGCACATCTGGTACTGCAATAACACAGACACAAGACAACTCGCACACCCGGTAACGCAATAACACAGACACAAGACAAAGTGCGCACCTGGTAACATAATAACACAGACACAAGGAAAAGTGTGCACTCGGTAATGCAATTTCATGGGTACAAGCTAGAACACAAGTATGTTGATCAGAGGCTCATTCATATTGATTAACTCACCTGTGCTCTTAAAAGGAAATTCTCAAATCCTGGCCTGTTAGTAGCCACTGAGGGCACGGGTTGAGAACCACTGGTATAGACATACAGCGACACAAACACATACACTAGCAAAACAACAGACACACAATAACACCAGCACCTGCAGTAACAGACAATAAAAGACACACCATAGCACAGTGACAGGCTAACTCAGACACAAGGTAACATGAACACCAACAATGAGACACACTCAATAGCACAGACACATGCATGTCACAGGCACCAGATTTTTAGGATAAACAGTTTGACAAACACAAGAAGACACAGAGGCGTCACAGACACACATGTATCAGTCACACAGGCATTTTAGAGAAGGATTAAAGTAAGCAGTTCTGGGACTCACAGCTACAACATATGGAACAAATACACACTCACTTTTGTCCTTTTACAGTCATGGTGCAGCTGTTTAACCCTAGAACTGCACACCACATTAGTCTATAACTCAGAGTGTGCTGCATTGCTAAGAAAAACACTGCACACTCTCCCGACACTTAAATGGTTAAACATGGTCCACTATATCATAGTAAGATGCTGGTAATTGAACTATAAGGTTAAAGTGGCATAAACACTAAATATGGCACACTCATTGGCACATATTCACACTAGCACAGATGATGGTACCTTCACTGGCATAGGCATACATTGTCTACACAATGGTACACTCATTTGCACGGGCACACAAAGCTGCACAATTTCACTGGCACACTTAAAGTTACACAGTTACACAGGCACACTCACTCGTACAGGCACACAGTTACAGAGGCACACTCATTCATACAGGCACACACTGGCACACTCATTCGTCACACAGTTACACTGGCACACTCATTCATGCAGGCACAGTGTTACACAGGCACACACTTACACAGGCACACTCATTCATACAGGCACAGAGTTACACAGGCACACTCATTCATACAGGCACAGAGTTACACAGGCACACTCATTCATACAGGCACACAGTTACACTGGCACACTCATTCATACAGGCACACAGTTACACAGGCACA
Source organism: Rhinophrynus dorsalis (assembly GCA_037306005.1). NCBI lineage: Eukaryota > Metazoa > Chordata > Amphibia > Anura > Rhinophrynidae > Rhinophrynus > Rhinophrynus dorsalis. Next base: position 523,050,354 of record CM074721.1, on the reverse strand, counting down.
CTCATTCATACAGGCACAGAGTTACACAGACACACTCATTCATAAAGGCACAGAGTTACACAGGCACACTCACTCATACAGGCACAGAGTTACACAGGCACACTCACTCATACAGGCACAGAGTTACACAGACACACTCATTCATAAAGGCACACAATTACACAAGCACACTCATTCATAAAGGCACACAATTACACAAGCACACACTGGCACACTCATTCACACAGGCACACAAGCACACTGGCACTGTCACTGGCAAAGGCACACACATAGCTGCACAAAAACACTGGCACCCTCACAGGCACAGACAGTTGCATTTCACAAATACACTTTAAGACTCGTTGGTACAACACAAACAGCTCCACAGACACCCCTGCACATTTACTGGCACAGACATGCATCTGCACGCACTGGCACATTCATTCACTGACACAGGCACACAGTTATGCAAATGCACGCTGCCACACCCATTCGTATAGGCACACAGCTGCACAAAACACTGGTACACGTTGGCACAGGCACAGAGTTGGACAAACACATTGGAACACTCAATTCAACAGATACGCAGAGATACACAGAGCTGTATGAACACACACTGACACATGAAGTTGCACAAACCCACTGGAACACCCATTGGTACAGACTCACAAAGTTGACAAACGCACACTGGCACACTCATCTGCAGAAAATCACACACTGGCACTGATACTCATTGGCACATGCACACAAATCATTACTGACACGTACGCACACTTGCACAAACACTCACTGGCATACAGACTCATTGGCACAGGCACACACAGTTGCAGAGGGTGGCACAACATTCACTGGCACAGTTAATACCAGAAAGAAGCACTTACCTCCAGTGCCTTGGATCCAGGAGATCCTGCAGAGAGCCCAGGCAAGCCCCACACATCCTAATCACAGTCCAGATCCTATAGAGGAGTATATACCATCCATGTGCAGCCCGCACACCTACCCATGCCATGCTACTCCAGTCACTGACCGCTCTACACCAGGGAATTCCCTTTATAACCTGGAAAGTGCGTCATCCTCCCTCCCGTAATTACAGAACACAGGGAGGGCTCGGATTACCGTACATACTGGAATATGAGCGCATTCCTAAAACAATCACCTTTGTCACACTCGTTTGAACGCAACAGCTCTGAGACATCAATGAGAATAAGTGGATCAGTCTTGAGAAAACCAAGTACACTTCAAAGAACAAATAAAAACACTCATTGTTTTAAATCAGACTTGTTACCCAATGAAAATTAGATATGTCTGCAACAACATTGCATTCAAGGGGTGAAGAGCCCAGTTTAAATACGTAAATCTCCTAGTGTAGTTAGATGGCTCCAATATTGCTCCATTTTTCTGTACCATGTTAGGGAATAGGGTTGCTTCATGACCCCTGTAATACTGAACACATACCTTAAATACCTGCTGCATAAATAGATGGGGAAACAGGTATTTTTCATATGAATTGTTTTACATGATCAGTTGGCAACCCAATATTTCATTGTAATCCAGACTTGTCCGTATTCCCCCCTCCCAGTGGTACCTCCTCTCCCTGTATTGTACCGTGTCCCTCTGTATATTACAGTGTGAGATCTACAGGACAGGATTCCCTTCTCCCAGTGGTTCCTCCTCTCCCTGTATATTACAATGTAAGCAGGGGAGGACTGGCAACATTTGGCCTGGGGGGCAAATTTAATCAAGTGGCCCATTTCCACTATTTGTGCCTCTTTCACCCATTTGTGCCTCTTTCACCCCTTGCACCTTTCTTTCTCACCCATGTACTTCTTTCACCCCCTTGTGCCTTCTCTCCCTTGCAATTCTTTCTCCCCTCTGTACCTCTCCCCCCTTGCACCCCTCTTTCTCCCTTATGTACGTCTTTCACCCCATGTACTTATTTCACCCCCTTGTGCCTTCTCCCCCTTGCACCTCTCTTTCTCCACTCTGTACCTCTCCCCCTTGTACCTCTCTTTCTCCACTCTGTACCTCTCCCCCTTGTACCTCTCTTTCTTCCCCCATGTACTTTTCTTCCCCATCTTGTGCCTCTTTCCCCCCTCTGTACCTCTTCCCCCTCCTTGTACCTCTCTTTCTTCCCCCATGTACTTCTTTCTTCCCCCCTTCCCCATTGTGCCTCTTTCTCTCCTCTGTACCTCTCTTTCTTCCCCTTGTATACTTCTTTCTCTCCCACCCCCAGTACCTCCTTATGCCTCGTTCTCTTCTTCTCCACACTGCCCGCACTGATGACAGTCAGGACAGAGTCACGCTGAGACGCGCTTGCACCAAGCGGCGTCTCCGCTTGTGACACTGTCCCGGCTGACATCATTGCGGAGTGGGGAGAAGAGAACATAAAAAAAGTAACAATTCCCCCTCCGCTGCGGCCCTGCACGCTAAGACTGACAGACAGTCAGTCACATGTCTACTGTTTTTTTTTTTTTTCTTTTAACATGGCGGCCCGCTACACACGCTGGCCCTGCGGCCCGGGGGGCAATTGCCCCCCTGCCCCCCGCGCCAGCCCGCCCCTGAATGTAAGAGCTACAGGACAGGATTCCCTTCTCCCAGTGGTTCCACCTCTCCCTGTATTGTACCTGTGTCCCTCTGTATATTACAGTGTAAGATCTATAGGACAGGATTCCCTTCTCCCAGTGGTTCCTCCTCTCCCTGTATTGTACGTGTGTCCCTCTGTATATTACAGTGTAAGGTCTACAGGACAGGATTCCCTTCTCCCAGTGGTTCCACCTCTCCCTGTATTGTACCTGTGTCCCTCTGTATATTACAGTGTAAGATATACAGGACAGGACTCCCTTCTCCCAGTGGTCCCTCCTCTCCCTGTATTGTACCTGTGTCCCTCTGTATATTACAGTGTAAGATCTATAGGACAGGATTCCCTTCTCCCAGTGGTTCCTCCTCTCCCTGTATTGTACGTGTGTCCCTCTGTATATTACAGTGTAAGGTCTACAGGACAGGATTCCCTTCTCCCAGTGGTTCCTCCTTTCCCTGTATTGTACCTGTGTCCCTCTGTATATTACAGTGTAAGATCTACAGAACATGATTCCCTTCTCCCAGTGGTTCCCCCTCTCCCTGTATTGTACCTGTGTCCCTCTGTATATTACAGTGTAAGATCTACAGGACAGGATTCCCTTCTCCCAGTTGTTCCTCCTCTCCCTGTATTGTACCTGTGTCCCTCTGTGTATTACAGTGTAAGATCTACAGGACAGGATTCCCTTCTCCCAGTGATTCCTCCTCTCCCTGTATTGTACCTGTGTCCCTCTGTATATTACAGTGTAAGATCTGCAGGACAGGAGTCCCTTCTCCCAGTGGTTCCCCCTCTCCCTGTATTGTACCTGTGTCCCTCTGTATATTACAGTGTAAGATCTACAGGACAGGATTCCCTTCTCCCAGTGGTTCCTCCTCTCCCTGTATTGTACCTGTGTCCCTATTACAATGTAAGATCTGAATGATAGAATTCCCTTCTTCTGTTACGTGGTCTGTATATTAGGATATTTACGGTGTCTGTGTCACTGTATACAGACAACGCTCCAAACAGTAGCATAGGACAGCCCTTGGGACCCACCCCAGTGATGTCACACTCGTCGTCTCCATAGCAATAACACAACAAAGCTCAGACAGGACAAGGAGGGGGGGGAGAGCGGGAATCCCTCGCATCCGGAGGCTACGCCATTAACCCCATCACTGCTTGTTTGTATATGTGTACTAATGCAAATATTGTACATGGCTGCAATGTTACAATGATTGTCTGGAATGTAGGAAGGTCCAGGCGATACTTGAACAGTTAACCCTTTGAGCGCCACAAATCCAAGCGCACCATGAGGTTGGGGGTTTTAAATAAAGATTCCCCAAATTCTCATTGATACAAATAGGGGGTTTTAACCTCTTAAATGCTATGACTTTTCCAAGATATTGCAAAAGCAATGCTTTGGAGATTTCTCTAGCATTCAATGGGTTAAAAGTCCAATTTCATTCAATGGGAATTGGCTTTTTTTTTGCCCCCTTATAGTGCAGTTGATCTGCCCCAAAACGAGTCCAGTTCTTATTTTTAAGTAGACGTTAACCCTTTAATAGGCAAGGGGGACAAAAGCATTGAAAGGCAATTCAGAAATATTGTTACCTTATCTCAGCCCATTTATTATTATTATTATTATTATATACCTTATTTAAATAACGATCGCTTATTTCACAGCGATGTACTATAGGGAACAGGCATACAGAGACATTAATAAACAGTACAAATGGAACATAGAACACAAAAGGATCAGGGGGGCCCCCTGCTGGTGAGATCTTACAGTCTAGTAGAAGGTAGGTGAGACACAGAAGGAGTAAGTGCTATCCCTAGACAATGCTAGACGATCGCCGTCAGATTGCTGTGGTACTGGAGCCGAAAGGCATGAATGGCCACTCGCTCACAAGACTAGATTTTAGGCCTCAGGAAGAAATAACATAATTTTTACAGATCCAGGAATGAAGTACAAGGGCATTTTAACATGATTGAAGATGTGCTAGGACTGTCATTGGTGAATCTGACTTAAGGAACGATGACGGTCCTGGCACGTCATGGGTTTTTTTTTGCTTACAAGTATCAGACTCTCATTCGGAGCCAGCACATGTGATCAGCATACCTGGGGACTTTCAAAACGAGCTGACCCTGAGATATAGTAAATATTAGCTCTTAAAATTACCCATAATATAAATTCTTGCTTAATCTAATTGAGAGATGCCCCAAACAGTCATCAAGGAACCATTAACATGCAACAACTTAGATTTATCGCTACTTGAGCACACAGGAGACAAACTGGACTTCTCCCTCTGCCTTCCTGGTACCAATGGCACCAGTTTAGAGACTAACCCCTTAACGACCTTTGATGGTCATAGCACGTCATGAGTAGATCTGACTTAATGACCTATGACGTAGTATGACTGTCATGGAATTCCGGGCTCCCCCCACCCATGGCTGCACGCCGTTCGGGGAGTCCAGAACCGGAAACAAAGAAAAAAAAAATGCTCCGTGGTCCTTAAGTGACCGCTGCGTGCGTGCGCCGATGGTCCTTAAGGGGCTAAAGAAACATTTAATTGTGAAAAATCACATAGTAGGTAACACTGAACTCTCTCACCCTGAGAATTTGGACCTTCACCCTGAGACTCTGAGATTTGGGTCAAAACCCTGAGTCTCAGGGTCAAACTCTGAGAGTTCCCATCTATGGTCATCAGTCACGTGTGCCGGCTCGACGAATGAGATCAAAGTGGTCCTTAAAGGGGAATCCACTCTCCATGCATTCGCTGTGGGTCTCCAGTCTCAATAGGCCTCACCTTGGGCCTCCAACAGTCCCATTTGTACAGAAAGGAACCAATTGAATCCTCTGGTCAGATGTCCAGTGAGGAGTGAGGCAGTTCTGAGTGCACAACATGTAAATGTTGATAATTTTACCACAGATAGAAACGTATGGATCCTAAATGTTAACCTATATCAGAGGGAATGGGGGGGAGGGGCTCCATTCACAGTTCCACCAGAGGCCTCAGGGGTTCTTAAAACCGCCCTGATGAAGTGCAAATTATTTAAGTGTAAATAACCCCAGTTCATTTGTAGGTCTTTGTGTTTCTTTAATGAACAGATTAAATTTTAATGTTGTTGACGTTTCCGTGACGTAATTAGACCTTCCTTGGAACAAACAAAAACACCCCCCTTAAAAAACTGCTGTGAAAAAAAGGGTGTTAAAGTGTTTTAACCCCTTAACGACCAGCGGTCGCGGGACATTTCCGTCCCATAATGACCGCATAGGGGCACTTTGACGCGCTGGTACACGTGACCTGTCACGTGTATCAGCGCCTCACTATGGGGCTTGAAAGAGATCGCTCCGATCTTGGAGCGGTCTATTTCATGCCCTATTTTTACTTACAGCGCTGCCGGTAGAGCGCTGTAAGTAAAAAGTACGTGACGTACCATGACCGTCATCGGTCCCTGAGTAGTTCAAGGACCGTGACGGTCCTGGTACGTCAAGGGTACCTAAGGGGTTTAAAACAGCATCCCTGTACTTTGATGACATCATAGGTGAGGGTTTACCTCACCAGACATCATTCTGTGACAACATAACCTAATCATTTCTAAAAATAATAAAACATATATTCACTGTACATGAAAATAAGCACTAAATTTGAGTTAGATATCACTTATAATATTTAACTAAATGCGGGAAGTAAAACCAGACGCTGGGTAAAATGTACAAAAGGTTACAAGACTGTATTGGTTAAACATATATAGAGGATATTATGAGGATATCTTATTGTTACCAATCAAAGCTGTCATATTCCACCTGCCGCATGAGGTCAACAACCCCGGCCACAAAGCACAGTTATTATAGAATTTAAAGGGATAGTAATGTTTCACAGTAAAAGCAGCTCCAATTAACCTTCATAGTATTTGAGCCATGGAGAGTGTTATTTCAATACTGTCAGAGTTGTAGTATAAGAATAATTGAATGCTAAATTATCCCCCTCCCGTCTAGGGTTGCCACCTTTTCTTCAAAAAAATACCAGCCATGGCATTCCCTCCATTGAATTAACATTGGACAGAAGACAATTTTTTACTGGCCTGCTGATAAAATACCAGCTGGGTGGCAACCCTACTCCCGTCCCTTTTACTGATATAACACTGCTCACCTCAGAGCAGCAAGACTCTCCAGATGGATCACAGAGAGGGACAATCTTCAGTGATCATAAGGAAAAACCTGTCAAGGGGGGCAGGGTTTTCCTTATGATCACAGTAAGAAGATTGTCCCTTGCTGTGATCTGTCTGGTCAAGAAACCAGATTCCACATCTGAGGTGAGCAGTGTTACACTAGGTAAAAGGGGTGGGAGGGTGAAACTTTATCATTCAATTACTCTTGAACTACAACTCTGATAGTGTTGAAATAACACTCTCCATGGCTCAAATACTATGAAGATTAATTGGAGGTGCTTTTTTTGTGAAATACTACTATCCCTTTAAAGAAGAGCAAAAGGGTATGCTATATGTATCATTACCTCTTCTATGCAGTAAGGCTTATCTCTTGTCTCTGACATGTTACAGGCTATAGTGCACTTAGAGACACCCACCAAAATTGTTTATGCAAATTAGTTGGAGGAGTCTGATGGGATTTGTCATCCAAAATGTCTGGAGAGCCATCCCTGATCTACATTATAAAGTCTGTTACCCTCGCCATTTTCTTTACAGTAGCAGTTGTCTCTGGTTAGTTCATTGATACCATTTTGGTAAATGTAATCACATCTTTACTGCTACTATAAAGGCAAATTTGGATTTTAAAGGGATTGTAACACTTAATATATAATACTAGTGTAAAAGCCAGTGTACACGGCCCAAGGTCTGGGTGATGTTAATCCTTTGAGTGCCAGAGGGGTACGCAACGCATTGCTTTGCAATGCGTTGCGTACCCCTCTGGCACTCAAAGGGTTAAGAGGCCGGTCCTGCTCTGTGTCCTGCCACCTACGCAATCATGCACGGTAGAGACTGGGTGAACGCACAAAACTCCCAGCATTCCTACACCTCCCAGCATTCCCAGCATTCTCCTAGACCTGGCTGGGACTGACATTACAGGCGCGCAGATGTCATAATGGCAAGATGTCCGCTCTCCGTCCTCCCTGTCGCCCACGGAAGAGAGAAGAAATCTATTAAATAAGGTAATTATTCTGGCCACTAGCACTACTAAGCAGCTAGTTGCCAGATGAGGACTTAGTGAAGGTAAAGATTGTGTCGGGTGGTAGTTCCCCTTTAATCAGGGGAAGCATTATGTAGTTCTCCAGAAAATGCCACCTTCTATATTAGGCTTTACAGCAAATGGCTCCTAGCAACGCCTCCTAGACCCGGCTGGGACTGACAGCGCAGGCGTGCGGACGTCACATTGGCAAGATGTCTGCGCTCCGTCCTGCCTGTCACCCATGGAAGAGAGGAGAAATCTATTAAATAAGGTAATTATTCTGGCGACTAGCGCTACTAAGCAGCTAGTCGCCAGATGGGGACTTAATGAAGGTAAAGTTTGTGTGGGGTGGTAGTTCCCCTTTAAGATAATCCTACAGCTCCACCCTTACCTGAACTGTGTACTTAGATTTTCCAGCAGCTGTGTGAAACTGTTTGGACAATGGCTGGTGGTTATTTACATAAAAGCCTAAATCCCATAGATTTTAAACTCTTTCATAAAAACTACAAAAAGCAGAAAAAATACCAACAATAATAATGTTATTTTAGCATGTTTATTAAAATAAATAAAATGTGTTTCTTGATTAAAGTTTCCCTTTAAGTCCCTACAGCTTAGTGAATTTCTTTACAAAGTGTTGTCGCCTAGCACCACAATAGATGTTAGATTCCATTTTGTAAAACTTATTTTTTTCCCCGATATTATTTCCAGTAAGTCCATAAACGAGACAATATTTCATTCATAAATACCGTGTGTAGGCTGTGTTGGTGGGGGAGGGGAATGCTGGACTGTAAGGAAGTTGATGCAACTTTGTAATGAAATGACACAATCCATTCATAGAAACGGCTCTAATACACTTGACGTCAATGGCATTTTTATACAATACATTTGCAGAGATCGGCGTCTGATTGATACATAACTCCACCCCCTCATTACACAAAGATACACAGAAATACAAACACATATGTACATAAATGTATACACACACACACATATATACACATGCAATAATACATAAACCGCCTTACACACACAAACAACCCCCCCCTCATGCACACAAATACATGTACACATACACATGCACACATATACATGTACACGTACACATGAACACACACATACACATGCACACACATGCAGAATGAAGAAAAGATGCATTTTCCTTAGAACAGAGCAAATCAGCTGTACCACACAAAACCTTTCCCCTTGAATTGCATAAGGATTTTAACCCCTGAATTCTACTGAGGTCTACAAAACAGCAATTTTACATACCCCCCAAATGTCCCTTTTTAGGAGAGGTCCATACCTCCCAAGTGTCCCTCTTTAGGAGATATTAGGGGTCCATACCTCCCAAGTGTCCATCTTTAGGAGACATTAGAGGTCCATACCTCCCAAGTGTCCCTCTTTAGGAGACATTAGGGGTCCATACCTCCCAAGTGTCTCCTCTTTAGGAGATATTAGGAGTCCATACCTCCCAAGTGTCCCTCTTTAGGAGATATTAGGGGTCCATACCTCCCAAGTGTCCCTCTTTAGGAGATATTAGGGGTCCATACCTCCCAAGTGTCCATCTTTAGAAGACATTAGAGGTCCATACCTCCCAAGTGTCCCTCTTTAGGAGAACATTAGGATTCCGTACCTCCCAAGTGTCCCCTCTTTAGGAGATATTAGGAGTCCATACCTCCCAAGTTTCCCTCTTTAGGAGAACATTAGGAGTCCATACCTCCCAAGTGTCCCTCTTTAGGAGATATTAGGAGTCCATGCCTCCCAAGTTTCCCTCTTTAGGAGACATTAGGGGTCCATACCTTCCAAGTGTCCCTCTTTAGGAGATATTAGGGATCTATACCTCCCAAGTGTCCCTCTTTAGTAAATACTAGAGGTGCATACCCCCCAAGTGTCCCTCTTTAGGTGACATTAGGGATCCATACCTCCCAAATGTTCCTATTAGGAGATATTAGAGGTACATACCTCCCAAGTGTCCCTCTTTAGGAGATATTAGGGGTCCATACCTCCCAAGTGTTCTTTAGGAGATATTATGGGTCCATACCTCCCAAGTGTCCCTCTTTAGGAGATATTAGAGGTTCATACCTCCCAAGTGTCCATCTTTAGGAGATATTAGAGGTACATACCTCCCAAGTGTCCCTCTTTAGGAGATCTTAGAGGTACATACCTCCCAAGTGTCCCTCTTTAGGAAATATTAGGGGTCCATACCTTCCAAGTGCCCTTCTTTAGGAGACATTAGGGGTCCATACCTCTTAAGTGTCTCTCTTTAGGAGACATTAGGGATCCATACGTCCCACATATCTCTTTTTTAGGAGGGATAGTTTCTCTTTGAGATCCAAATCCCTCTGCCCCTCTTTCCCACCCTGGTGTCCCTGTGTTTAGGATATCAGACTGTGTGGTGTGTATAGAAGTGTATCACCCTGGTGTCCCTGTGTTTAGGAGATCAGACTATGTGGTGTGTATATAAATGTACCACATTGCTCCACAGTAATAAAACTCACATTAATGTTTGTATAAACTTCAGTGTATGGGTTTATACATTAGTCTATGTAAATAAAATCTTGTGGTTCCCCTGTTTGGCCATTTGAAATGTTAGGAGGTATGATTTTAAGATGTTGATATTACATGATGTCGTAACCATTTTTATTGTTGTAAAAATATTTATTTAAAGGGATAGTAATGTTTCACAAAAACTGCAGCTCCAATTAATCTTCATAGTATTTGGCCATATAGAGTGTTATTTCAATACTGTCAGAGTTGTAGTTCAAGAGTAACTGAATTATAAAGTATCCCCCTCCCGCCCCTTTTAACTAGTCTAAGCCACCTCACCTCAGATGTGGAATCTGGTCTTAAAATCAGACAGCTCACATCAATGGACAATCTTCTTACTGTAAAAACAATGAAAGCACGTCCCCCCCTTGACAGGTTTTTCAGGTTTACCCTTATGATCACCTGAAGATTGTCCCTCTCTGTGATCCATCCGGACAGTCTTACTGGTCTGAGGTGAGCATCAGTAAAAGGGGCAGGAAGGGGATACTACAACTCTGACAGTATTTAAATAACACTCTCCATGACCCAAATACTATGAAGATTAATTGGAGCTGCTTTTATTGTGAAACATCACTATTCCTTTAAATAAATACATTCAAAGGTACTATTGCATACCTACAAGGGGAGTTGTGTCCATAGCCTTATCCTCTAATCGTAACCCTTTGAGTGCCAGTTAGGTGTCCAGTGCTTTGGACACCTCTCTGACACATAAAGGATTAATGCAGAATTTTATTTTCCTTTTTTTTTTTTTTTACCCTTTTTGTAGACATCTCTAAAGGCTTAAAGTGATAGTAACGTTTCCCAAAAACAGCAGCTCCAATTAATCTTCATAGCAATTGAGCCATAGAGAGTGTTATTTCAACACTGTGAGAGTTGTAGTTCAAGAGTAATTGAATGATAAAGTTTTCCTCTCCCGCCCCTTTTACCTAGTGTAAGCCACCTCCTCTCAGATGTGGAATCTGGTCTCTTGACCGGACAGCTCACAGTAAGGGACAATCTTCTTTCTGTGATCATAAGGAATACCCTGCCCCCCTTGACAGGTTTTTCCTTATGCTCACTGAAGATTGTCCCTCTCTGTGATCCATCCGGACAGTCTTGCTACTCTGAGGTGAGCAGTGTTACATCAGTAAAAGGGGAGGGAGGGGGATACATTATCATTCAATTACTCTTGAACTACAACTCTGACAGTATTCAAATAACACTCTCAATGGCCTAAATACTATGAAGATCAATTGGAGCTGCTTTTATTGTGATACATTACTATCCCTTTAAAGGGATAATACAATGTTTCCTGAGACTGTAAATTCTTAGCTATTGTATCCTTTGTTTTCAGTGTAGCATAAGTAAAAAGAAAAGTGGAGCTATTCTGGGGTAAAACAACTTCGCAAAAGGCGGTGAATAATAATCCACAATGATTTATTTGGGGCTTTAAACCCCTTGAATGCTAGAGCGTTGGAGACCTCTCTAGCATTTAATTAAGTGGGATTTTGGTGAGTTTTTTTTATGCCCCCCTATGGTGCAGTTGGTTTGCTTCAGAATTGGTCCAGTCAAGTTTAGTGCATCAACCCCATACAATATGGTCAAGTAGTAGACAACCTCTGGCTCTCCAGCTGTTAGAGACTATGACTCCATCATCCCCAAATAGCCTTTGTAGACTTCAAAAACAGGAGAACCAGAGATTGCTTGCCCTTTCTGTAGAATACAGAGCTGTTAGGGTGACCAAGTGTCCCAGATTGAGGACAGTCCAGGATTTTAAATGTGCGCCCCATGTCCCGGGCAGCCCCCTGCTGGGACAATATAAAGTCCTGGAATGAAGACTCCAGAGCACAGAGGTCGAAACACTGGACAGAGCAGTGGCGTAACAATAGGGGTTGCAGCGGTCACACCTGCGACCGGGCCCGTCACTCCAGGGGCACGGCCGCCCCCTGCGACCCCCTCGCCCGCATCAGCAGCTCAGCAGATCTACCACTCGGCGCGCCGCTCTAGTAATACAGAGCGCTGGGAGATGACATCACCTCCCAGCCTCTGCATTACTAGAGCGGCGCGCGGGAGATGTGAGATCTGTCCCGAAGGAGGCACAGATCTGTCAAACCACACCGCTAGACCACCAGGGACTGGAGGTAGGGGCAATGTGGAAGGGGCAATGTGGAGATGAAGGTGCAATGTGAAGATGGGGGCATTGTGGAAGGGGAAATGTGGGCATTGTGAAAGGGGCATTGTGGAGATGATGGGGGCATTGTGGAGATGAAGGGGGGGCATTGTGGCGATGAAGGGGGCATTGTGGAAGGGGCATTGTGGAGATGAAGGGGGCATTGTGGAAGGGGCAATGTAGAGATGAAGGGGGCATTGTGGAAGGGGCAATGTGGAGATGAAGGGGGGCATTGTAGAGATGAAGGGGGCATTGTGGAAGGGGCAATGTGGAGATGATGGGGGCATTGTGGAGATGAAGGGGGCATTGTGGAAGGGGCAATGTAGAGATGAAGGGGGCATTGTGGAAGGGGCAATGTGGAGATGAAGGGGGGCATTGTGGAGATGAAGGGGGCATTGTGGAAGGGGCAATATGGAGATGAAGGGGGGCATTGTAGAGATGAAGGGGGCATTGTGGAAGGGGCAATGTGGAGATGAAGGGGGCCAATGTGGTCGGGGGGGGCCCATGGCAATTCTTGCACCAGGGCCAGGTGGCTTCTAGTTACGCCTCTGAGACAGAGAACTGTCCATTACCTACTGTGACAGGAAGTGATGTTTCTGCTGGGCTACAAGAAAATGGCTTCCAGACAGAGCTCTATACACTAGAGAGAGCTGGGCCTTCATTCTGACATCAGATAGGAGCTACAATTAAGTATTGTTGTAGTGTAATGCTAGTTTAAAAGGATAGTAATACTTTATTATTACTATCCCCCATAATGTAGATATTTTCAAAATAATTTAATTGTCCCCAGGTTCATCTCTCAGACCTTTATGGTTTAAGAGATAACCAAAGGCAAAGTTCCCCCCTCCCTCCCCCTTCCCTGAAGTCAGCGTTGTGCTGTGCCTCCTTCAGCAAAGACCTCTTCTCCCATGCGGTCCTCTTCAGAAATGCAGCGCGACGGGAGATTATGTCATTTCCCAGCGCTCTGCATTGCGAGAGTGCTGGTCTGCCGGAGGGAGATCATGGCATTGTGGGTGCCAGGCGAGGGGATCGCAGGGGGTTGCTGGGCCCCTGGAGTGACAGGCCCGGTCGCAGGGGGGACCCCTATAGTTACGCCACTGATTATTAGCGATATGCATAGACATAATTGTCTCTTCAAGATTAATTGCTGCATTAAAGAAAATTAGAACCTTTCAGGCAGACAGGTACCGGCTGGGATCTTAGAAATACACTAGAAATAGGGTGCTATCACGCCATATTCTCTTCTTAATTATTCATAACTTCAAAAAGCACTTACTGTCTTAATTATGGAGAAGTTCCGGGTGCTCAGTCCCCTCAGATTCTCCCAATCTGTAGTGAAAACTGCAACAAAGATACAGATGGAACTCCAAACACAAAACGCGTTAGACCTGATGTAGAAGTCTGTGTATAGAACTATTTACAACTGTCTTCCCTCTCTTACTATACACATCATCCATAAGATTTTAATGAATCCTGAATGAAGCGTTACATTATGAAGCTGCTTCTGTTGCTACATTGTGTCTGGAGTGCAGTCTGTATCTTTGTTACCGGCAGGGATCTTGCTGTAGGTGCTCTCTCCGGTGCCTTAAGACACAAAGGCATTCAACACGCCAGTCGTGGAGCTGAAGGGGACGGACAGCGCAGATGCAGAGATGCCGTCTGTGCAAGATGTCTGTACTGTTCCCCGCTGCTTGTCTGCCGAAAAAGTCTCTTTTTCTTTAATGCAGCAATTATTCTTGGAAAGACAACTGTGCCTATGCATATCGCTAATGTAATAATGATTTAAGGCTCTATATTCATCTGATGAAAGTTCCGCTATCTTCTAAATGGTAACTGCAACAACAAAAAAAATTAATGCGCTTAATCCTTTCTCTCAAACCGTTATCGTTTGAGAGATAAGAAAATAAAGTCCTCCTCTCCCTCCCCTTCTCATGCATCCGCTGTACAGCGGACGTCATGAGATCCTGCTTCCGGGACCAGACGGCGGCTCTTCAGGAGCGCTGTCATCGAGATATCTAACTATGATTACTTCATCGGAATGGTCTACAATGTGTGCTTGCAAGCCAGGCACACGTTGTAGACCATACAGAAGAAGTAATTATAGTTAGCTATCCCGATGACAGCACTCCTGAAGAGCCGCCTACAGTCGGGAGACTGGATTCTGCCTCTGACAGCTTTACAGCTCGTGAGGCAGAAAGGGGAGGGAGCGGAGGACTTTATTTTCTTATATCTCTCAAACCATAATTGTTTGAGATACGAGTAAGGCCATTAAGTATTATTTTATTCCAGCTACCATTTTTGTGGATACTTTTGTTGGGACATTACTATCCCTTTAAAGTGTAACTTTCATGTAATACCAAGTCGCCATGCGTTCATTAAACGCATGGCGACTAGCTTGAAAATAGATGTCTTACCGTTAAAGAATATCCCAGTGTAAAGAAATCCGTCCCGTTTCGGGACAGACGGGCAGATTAGTGCGGTCTGTGTGCCTGCATTGTCAGTCCCTTCCGGTGACCATATGGTGCACTGCAGTCTAGTCAATGGAGACCGGGACTGACGGCGCAGGAGCACAGACAAGATGTCTGCACTGTAGCCTGGGTTCTGGTCTCCAAACGGGACGGATTCCTTTAGACACATCTATTTTTTTTACGGTAAGACATCTATTTTCAAGCTAGTCACCATGCGTTTAATGAATGCATGGCGACTTGCGATTATCTGAAAGTTCCTCCTTAAAGGGATAGTATTGTTTCATAATAAAAGCAGCTCCAATTAATCATCATAGTATTTGGACTTTGGAGAGTGTTATTTCAATTCTGTCAGAGTTGTAGTTCAAGAGTAATTCATTGACAAAGTATCCCCCTCCCTCCCCTTTTACTGATGTAACACTGTTCTGCCAGATCAGAAGGGAGGTGCCCAGGTAGACTGCAGAGAGGGACAATCTTCAATTAAGATAAGGGAAAAACCTGAAAAACCTTGTCAAGGGGGGCAGGGATTTCATTGTTTTCATAGGAAGAAGATTGTCCCCTGCTGTTATCTGTCTGGTCTATGGACTGCATTCCACATCTGAGAAGAGATGGCTTACACTAGGTAAAAGGGGCGGAAGGGGAGAACTTTGCTTGTGAATATCTCATAAACCATAAAGGTTTGAGAGATAAGACATATCATTCTTTGTGTTTTTTTAATGCCTACAAAACAAAATAAAGTTAAAACGAAGTATTACTATCCCTTTAATTGCTTTTTTAGTTTTGACTTGGTGCACCTTGTACAAGAAAGGCAGACGGGGGAGTCCTGATTGTCTTGTGTGTGTTCATGCAGTGATATATTTACGTTGTTAGATATTTAATGATTCCTGGAGCACTGACTGAAGCAGGTGTGCAAGCAGGGGGAGAAGATCTGCACATGGGATGCTACTCATGCAATACCTGCTCTTTAACTCATGGTATTTGTCCCTATGGTGCTGTTGGTTTGACAAGAATTAAACCAGTTTTATCATAAATCATGAGACTGGCACACTCTAGGTCACAGAGACGTATACACGTGTTCACACTCTGTTTGCTTATATGTCACTGTTTGGTTTCCAGGCAACTGAGAGATTGTATGAAAGCATAAAGGAAGTTAAGAGCGGTCTAACAATGTGAAACTCTCTCTCCTCCCACCCTCGCAACTTAAATAATATTCCCACACTTACAGATAATGAAACTCCCATCCTACCGCCACCAAAGTGACACCGTAAACATCCACTACATTGACACGCACATAACACACTGCTGGGGGAGAGACTGTACAGCTGTCCGAAACACTTACAAATTCTACTGAGAACTGTAGATAGTTACTAACCTCTCCCACAGAATGCAAGATGAACTGTAGGTGAACTGTGTGGACGTGGTAGCGTTAATATTAAAAATGTTTTAACCTTAATAACTTTGGAACGAAGCAACTACAAGCAGTGGGAGAACTGTTAGTTTACTCAGCAGTAAGAGCCCTGATACCAATAGAGGATCGAAATGTTGCAATTCTTTGCTATTATTAAATGTTAATTATATTATTTTGGAAACCTGTGAGTGCACAACTTTCTTCCATATAGATCTTACTTCTGTAGCACCCGGTATTATACTACGATTTTCCAACTTGAATGCATATAGTCACTTTGGTTGGCACACATCTTCTTACATGAATTGCCTGGGTGCTTGGCGAATAAACATCTATTACATACTAGGCTCAGGGCCGGATTTACATCTCAGGAGCCTGTGGGCACAGAAATCTGAAGCGCCCCCCTCCCCCACTGGCCATCTCCACTGGACACCTCTGCAATGCTCCTAATCTCCACATTGCCCCCATCAGTTCCAACTTGCACCCCATCAGCTCCACATTTCCCCCACCATCTCCATATTGTCCTCACATTGTCCCCCATCAGCTCCAACTTGCCCCCCATTGCCCCCACCATCTCCATATTGCCCCCATTAGCTCCACATTGGCCTCACATTGCCCCCCATCAGCTCCACATTGCCCCCACCATCTCCATATTGCCCTCACATTGCCCCCCACCCCATCAGCTCCAACTTGCCCCCTATTAGCTCCACATTGCCCCCACCATCTCCATATTGCCCTCCATCTGCTCCAAATTGCCCCCCATTAGCTCCACATTGCCCCCACCATCTCCATGTTGCCCTCACATTGCCCCCCTTCGGCTCCAACTTGCCCCCACCATCTCTATGTTGCCATCACATTGCTTCCCTCCCCATTGTCCGTTTCCTACCTCCCCCCGCTGTCCGTTTCCTACCTCCCTGGCAGGAGATCTGTCATCTGTGCCTCCTTTGACACAGTCCTGTATCTGTTGGCGCTCCTGCGCGGTCACCTATTCAAGAATGCAGAATGCTTGGAGATGATGTCATCTCCCAGCGCTCTGCATTCATAAAGATCCGATGAGGGAGCTCAGCACTTACAGGACTGTGCCAAGGAGGCACAGATGACAGATCTCCTGCCAGGGAGGTAGGAAACGGACAATGGGGGAGGTAGGAAACGGACAATGGGGAAAGGCAATGTGAGGGCAACATGGAGCGAGGCTAATTTCAAAAATAAATAAATAAATAAAATTAAAAAAAAAAGCGATCCCAATTACAGGCGCCCCTCTGTGGGGTGCGCCTGTAGGCAGATGCCTACTCTGCCTTATTGTAAATCCGGCCCTGACTAGGTTAGCACTCACAGGTCTTAACAAATTAAAATCTTTTATCGTAGTCCCTGGTATTATACTACGATTTTCCAGCTTGAATGCATATATATATATATACACACACACACACATACACAATATATGTATACATACACTATATATATATATATATATATATATATATATATATATATATATATATTAGAGGAGGTGGAAGCACTCGCACTTGATGGGTTAGCTGCCTGGGTGCTATCGAGAGGCTAAATTGAATTATAATCTAATGTGATCAAGCACTCATAGGAGTTTTCAGCAAGGTTTAATATGTATGTGTCGCCATCAGATCCACGTGGGGCATCCCCCACCACTGAACAAGTAGTTGAAACACCTCGGGATGTAGTTCCCACTCTCCGCTGTCCACTGTGTGACGACTGAGGAAGTCTGCCATGATGTTGTCTACGCCTGGAATGTGCACTGAGGAAATGACAGGAACATGAACCTCTGCCCAGGACAAAATGGCCTTGACTTCTAACCACGAGGTGAGACTTCTTGTTCCGCCTTGTCTGTTGATGTAGGCCACTGCCGTGGCGTTGTCGGACTCCACTCGGACTGGACAGTCCCCCAGTTGAGACACCCAATGACGTAAAGCATGAAATATTGCCCGAAGTTCCAATATGTTGATTGGGAGAAGGGACTCCTCTGTGGACCATTTCCCCTGAGAGCTGAAGCGACCCAGAACAGCTCCCCAGCCCGAGAGGCTGGCATCCGTCGTGACCGTGGTCCAGTAGGGAATCAGAAAGGATCTCCCTTTCAGCAGATTGTAAAGGTCCAGCCACCACTCCAAGCTCAGCTCCACATGAGGAGGAAGTGACACCAACATCCTCTGATGATCTGGTCGATCTCTGCACACCTGTATCACAAAACTCTGGAGTTCCCTGGTGTGTGCCATGGCGAATGGAACTGCTTCTATCGTGGTAATAAACTTCCCACTCCAACCTCTGAACTGGGATCAGATCCTGAGGCAGAATCGCTGATCCCTGTGGGCAATTTGATGGGCTACCATGTCCATTAGAAACACCATGCTCCTCTGAGTATCGAATAGAAGACCCAGGAAGATCAGTTGCTGGGATGGGATCCGACTTGTCCAAGTTGACAATCCATCCGTGATGGGTGTGAACTTGGATGCAGGTCTGAACTTTCTGGTGAAGAAGGTCCACAGAGGAGCTTTCAAAAGTAAGTTGTCCATGTAAGGAGTCACTCTGATGCTGTCCTGATGGAGAATGGATATCAAGGCCCCCAGAACTCGTTGGAAAACCTGAGGGTCCGTCGTCAGACCAAATGGAAGAGCTGAGAACTGAAAATGTCCTTTGTTGCAGGCAAACCACATGTACCGCCTGCTCTCCTGATGGATTGGGATGTGTAAATACGCATCCTGAAGGTCTAGAGAAGCAAGGAACTGCCCCGGAGACATGGCAGCGATCACTGTGCGCAGAGACTCCTGACAATAGTGAATCTTGGTCACGAAGGAGTTTAGATCCTTCAAATCCAAAATAGGGCGACATCTGGCGTCCTTTTTGGCTACCTTTTTGGCTACCACAAAGAGGTTAGAGTAAAACCCCGAACTCCTGTCTGAAGGAGGCACTGGCTCCAGGACATCCTTGTCCAGAAGAGCCTGAACAGCGTCTTCGAACAGACGGCGTTTCCCTGCATCCTGAGGAGTACGAGAAAGACGAAAGCAAAAAGGAGGAAGAGAATAGAAAGGGATCTTGCATCCCTCTGTCACCTCCTGTAAAACCCATGGGTCCGTCACAGCATCCTCCAAAATCCCGCGAAAGATTCGAAGACGACCACCCACAACGGGATGCGGACCCGGGTTCGGTAAGTCATGCCGAAGCAGTCTTGGCAGCCTTGGGCTTGGAGGCAGCCTTAGGCTTCCATTGCTGGAATGTACACTGAGCAGATTAAGGAGTAGAGGGCTGTATTACTGCTGCGACCCACACTGCATGTGGGAAGGAAATGGATTCAGTAGCTGTGGTAGCACAGCCCTCTAGGGCGCTAGTATTAACCCCACAAGTGTCAGAGGACTGTGCGTCGGTAATCTATACACTGAGTAGATGGGGATGAACTGGTTAAATGTATGCCACCATTCAACCCACGACATGAGAATCTCACGCGGTCATGCAGTACAAGATTCTCATATCGCCATTTTTATCCTGGTGACATAGTTACTGGATCATGTGGTCACGCGCTCTTTAGGGGATATTAGGACACCATACCTCCCATGTGTCCCTCTTTAGGAGATATTAGGACACCATACCTCCCAAGTGTCCCTCTTTAGGAGATATTAGGGCTCCATTCGTACCAAGTGTTCCTCTTTAGGTGACATTAGGGGTCCATACCTCCCAAGTGTTCCTCTTTAGGTGACATTAGGGGTCCATACCTCCCAAGAGTCCCTCTTTAGGAGATATTAGGGGTCCATACCTCCCAAGTGTCCCTCTTTAGGAGATATTAGGTATACATACCTCCCAAATGTCTCTCCTTAGGAGATATTAGGTATACATACCTCCCAAGTGTCCCTCTTTAGGAGATATTAGGTATACATACCTCCCAAGTATCTATCCTTAGGAGATATTAGGGGTCCATACCTCCCAGGTGTCCCTCTTTAGGAGATATTAGGTATACATACCTCCCAAGTGTCCCTCCTTAGGAGATATTAGGTATACATACCTCCCAAGTAACCCAGATCCCTCTACCCTGTTTTCCCTCTGTTTAGGACAGTGATTCTCAACCAGGGTGCCGTGGCACTTTGGTGTGCCGCGGACATCAACTTAGGGTGCCCCATGATTTCTATAAAGACTAACAAAAATGGACCTCTACATAAAGAGTTATAGAAATTAACATGTACAATATGTTTAGTTTTGTTATTATGATTATAAGACCTAATAATAACTGTATATTTGTGCATTGTACCCTTCATTATGCCCTTGATAAAATACATTAAATATGTTAGGGGTGCCCCGAATGTTCAAGATTATGTGTTAGGGGTGCCCCGAACAAAAAAGGTTGAGAAACACTGGTTTAGGAGATCACACTGTGTGTATATAAGTGCATCACACTGTTTAACAGCAACAAAACTCACATTAATGTTTGAATAAACGTCACTTTATGTGTTTATAAACTATTCTGTGAAAATAAAATACTCTAGTCTTGTTTATTCAGTTACAAACAGAGCTGTTTATATGTCATGATGTAACAAAGTTCTCTATAATGCCATGTCGCCCAATCAAGGCCCCAGCAAAACCACATAAAACATAAGTGTCCCTCTTTGGCTACTTACAATCTTGTGACATATGTAGATGGAACATTTAAATATTTGAGCCCATAACATTTTTTTAATCTGCACTGTAATATAACTCCTTGTAACTGAAAAATATCAAGTATTATATAGAGATACCAGATAAAAATAAGTGATTAGGCTAAAATGTGTTGTTGATACCAATCAGCTTTCAACACTCTAGTAACCAAAGGGTTAAGGAGCTTGGTAGGATTCCATATGGAATGTATTTGGAGATAAAGGGTTCCATTGCAGCAAAACATTTGAGAACCCATAGGATAAGGGTATATTCTGTACTGGGTAGAAATGAATAGGGTTAGAGCCTGAATCAGGAAAAGAGAGGGTGTGGCCCAGGGGGAGGGGTTAAAGAAGAACATTTCTCTAGGAATAAGTGGCTCTTAATATGTTTAGACATTGGTCCTTATGTATAAACGCACAGGGGATCAATTCTGAGATAAATATAAAATCCCTTTGATTTATATGGAACTTTTAACCCCTTGAATGCTAAAGAGGTCCCAAATGCATCATGAAGCAATACTTTGGAGTTGTTTCTAGGGGTTAAAAGCTTGATTTAAATCAGAGGAAGTTTTTGGGAATTTTTCTTCCTTCCCTATGATGAATGCGTTTAAGACCTCTATCATTCAAGGGGTTAAAAGCCACATTTAAATCAATGTGAATATTTATTTGGTCCCTAGGGTGCACTTGGTTTGCCTAGAATGACTCCATTTTCTTAGTATGTCAGCCTCAGTTTATGGTAAATGAAACGTGGCCAGATCACCATTTTAATGCTGGACTCTAGTAATACACGCATTGTATGTGTGTAGAACAGGTGGACAATGTATATAACAAGAGGACAGTGTATATAACAGGTGGACAGAGTGTATATAACAGTGTGGACAGTGTATATAACAGGCGGACAGAGTGTATATAACAGGAGGACAGAGTGGATATAGAACAGATGGACAGTGTATATAACAGGTGGACAGAGTATATATAACAGTGTGGACAGTGTATATAACAGGTGGACAGAGTATATATAACAGTGTGGACAGTGTATATAACAGGCGGACAGAGTGTATATAGAACAGATGGACAGAGTATATAACAGGAGGACAGAGTGTATATAACAGGTAGACAGAGTGTATATAACAAGAGAGCAATGTATATAACAGATGGACAGAGTGTATATAACAGGTAGACAGAGTGTATATAACAAGAGAGCAATGTATATAACAGGAGGACAGAGTGTATATAACAGGAGGACAGTGTATATAACAAGAGGGCAGTGTGTAGAACCGGTGGACAGAGTGTATATAACAGGTGGACAGAGTGTATATAACAGGTGGACAGAGTGTATATAACAGGAGGACAGTGTATATAACAAGAGGACAGAGTGTATATAACAGGAGGACAGTGTATATAACAGGAGGACAGAGTGTATATAACAGGAGGACAGTGTATATAACAGTGTGGACAGTGTATATAACAAGAGGACAGTGTGTAGAACAGATGGACAGAGTGTATATAACAGGTGGACAGAGTGTATATAACAGGAGGACAGTGTATATAACAAGAGGACAGTGTATATAACAAGAGGACAGAGTGTATATAACAGGAGGACAGTGTATATAACAGGAGGACAGAGTGTATATAACAGGAGGACAGTGTATATAACAGTGTGGACAGTGTATATAACAAGAGGACAGTGTGTAGAACAGATGGACAGAGTGTATATAACAGGTGGACAGAGTGTATATAACAGGAGGACAGTGTATATAACAAGAGGACAGTGTATATAACAAGAGGACAGAGTGTATATAACAGGAGGACAGTGTATATAACAGGAGGACAGTGTATATAACAAGAGGACAGTGTATATAACAAGAGGACAGTGTGTAGAACAGATGGACAGAGTGTATATAACAGGAGGACAGTGTATATAACAAGAGGACAGTGTATATAACAAGAGGACAGTGTGTATAAAACAGGTGGACAGAGTGTATATAACAGGTGGACAGAGTGTGTATAATAGGACAGTGTATATAACAAGAGGGCAGTGTGTATAAAACAGGTGGACAGAGTGTATATAACAGGAGGACAGAGTGTGTATAATAGGACAGTGTATATAACAAGAGGGCAGTGTGTGGAACCGGTGGACAGTGTGTATAAAACAGGAGGACACTGTGTATATAACAGGAGGACAGAGTGTGTATAACAGGTGGACAGAGTGTATATAACAGGTGGACAGAGTGTATATAAAAGGAGGACAGAGTGTGTATAACAGGAGGACAGAGTGTATATAACAGTGTGGACAGAGTGTATATAACAGTGTGGACAGAGTGTATATAACAGTGTGGACAGTGTGTATAAAACAGGAGGACAGTGTGTATATAACAGGTGGACAGAGTGTATATAACAGGAGGGCAGAGTGTGTATAACAGGAGGACAGAGTGTATATAACAGGAGGACAGTGTATATAACTGAAGGATCTAAACAGAGGGACACCTGGGTAGGAAAGAGAACAGAGGGATTTGGGTCTCAAAGAGGCACTGTTCCTCCTAAAAAAGGACACTTGTTAGGTATGGACTCCTAATATATCCTAAAGAGGGACACTTGTTAGGTATGGACCCCTAATGTCACCTAAAGAGGAACACTTGTTAGGTATGGACCCCTAATGTCACCTAAAGAGGGACACTTGGGAGGTATGGACCCCTAATGTCACCTAAAGAGGGACACTTGGGAGGTATGGACTCCTAATATCTCATAAAGAGGGACACTTGGGAGGTATGGACCCCTAATATCTCCTAAAGAGGGACACTTGGGAGGTATTCTTGATGGACAGAGTATATACAACAGGTGGACAGAGTGTATATAACAGGTAGACAGAGTGTATAAGAAAGTCTCCATCTCCATGGATACCCGACAAACAGCCTAGGATTCACAGCAGACAATGTAACTTCCAGGAACCAATCAGGAGGCCTGTTGTTAAGGCATATGTCTGGTTGCTAGGTGACGCCTTCAGACTGTGGTTAGGAGACAGGAAGTCATAGTGAGCTGGAGACCGCAGAGCATTACTTCACTACAGATTGCTCCCCCCACAGAGCATTTCCCATCCCGTGGTCACAGAATCATTTCCTCGTTTCTGCAGTTTCACTGCTCTCTGAAGAGCATTGCATCATGCAGAGCATCAACCTTTGGAGACATTTAAATGTCCCACATTTTGCAGAGCTTCAAGGGAAACAAACACCTTTTAAATAATAACTCCAGCTTGCCTTACTATGGTCATAAAATCCTAATGACCTCTATGAATTATGCCCTTGCATGTTGGTTCAAGAGATAACATTTGCAATCAGTCATGGATGTCACGTCCATTTAGATAGACATGACAGTTGCTAGCTTAACCCTTTAAGGGCCAGAGGGCTGTGCAATACTTTGCATACCTATCTGGCCCTTAAAAGGTTAAGTAGGCTCTTGCACTCTGTATGATTCAGTTAAAAAAAAAAACTGCCAGCACCTGTCAAGTCTGCCTCCGTAGAGGTGACATGAGTGAAAAGGTTATCAAGAAGGGCAAGGTTCATAGGAGCCTGTGTCCTAAACACAGGGACACCAGGGTGGGAAAGAGGAATCATAGGGATTTGGGTCTTAAAGAAGGACGGTCCTTCCTAAAGAGAGACACTTGGGAGGTATCGAGCTGCAATATCTCCTAATAGGGACACTTTGGAGGTATGTAGCACTAATATCTCCTAAAGAGGGACACTTGGGAGGTATGGAGCCATAATATCTCCTAATAGGGACACTTGGGAGGTATGGAGCCATAATATCTCCTAAACAGGGACAATTGCTAGTTATGGACCACTAATATCATCTAAAGAGGGACACATGGGAGGTACAGAGCACTAATATCTCCTAAACAGGGACACTTGGGAGGTATGGACCCCTAATATCTCCTAAACAGGGACACTTGGGAGGTATGGACCCCTAATATCTCCTAAACAAGGACACTTGGGAGGTATGGGCCCCTAATATCTCCTAAACAGGGACACTTGGGAGGTATGGGCCCCTAATATCTCCTAAACAGGGACACTTGGGAGGTATGGAGCCTAATTTCTCCTAAAGAGGGACACTTGGGAGGTATGGACCCTTAATATCTCCTAAAGAGGGAAACTTAGGAGGTATGGACCCAAATATATCCTAAACAGGGACACCTGGAAAGAGGGGCACTTGGGAGGTATGGACCCCTAATATCTCCTAATAGGGACACTTGGGAGGTATGGAGCCTAATTTCACCTAAAGAGGGACACTTGGGAGGTATGGACCCTTAATATCTCCTAAAGAGGGAAACTTAGGAGGTATGGACCCAAATATATCCTAAACAGGGACACCTGAGAAGAGGGGCACTTGGGAGGTATGGACCCATAATATCTCCTAAACAGGGAGGCTTGGGAGTTATGGAGTCCTAATATCTCCTAACGAGGGACACTTGGGAGGTACTGAGCCATAATATGTCCTAAAGAGGGAAACTTGGGAGGTATGGACCCAAATATCTCCTAAACATGGACACTTGGGAGGTATGGACCCCTAATATTTCCTAAACAGGGACACTTGGGAGGTATGGACCCCTAATATCTCCTAAACAGGGACATTTGGGAGGTATGGAACCCTAATGTCTCCTAAACAGGGACACTTGGGAGGTATGGACCCCTAATATCTCCTAAAGAGGGACACTTGGGAGATATGGAGCCCTAATGTCTCCTAAAGAGGGACATTTGGGAGGTATGGACCCTTAATATCTCCTAAAGAGGGACACTTAGGAGGTATGGACCCCTAATATCTCCTAAACAGGGTCACCTGGGAAGATGGACACTTGGGAGGTATGGACCCTTAATATCTCCTAAACAGGGAGACTTGGGAGGTATGGAGTACTAATATCTCATAAAGAGGGACACTTGGGAGGTATTGAGCTATAATATGTCCTAAAGAGGGACACTTGGGATGTATTGAGCTATAATATGTCCTAAAGAGGGAAACCTAGGAAGTATGGACCCAAATATCTCCTAAACAGGGACACTTGGGAGGCATGGACCTCTAATATCTCCTAAAAAGGGACCCTTGGAAGTATGCTACCCTAATATCTCCTAAAGAGGGACACTTGGGAGGTATTGAGCTATAATATGTCCTAAAGAGGGAAACCTAGGAAGTATGGACCCAAATTTCTCCTAAACAGGGACACTTGGGAGGCATGGACCTCTAATATCTCCTAAAAAGGGACCCTTGGAAGTATGCTACCCTAATATCTCCTAAAGAGGGACACTTGGGAGGTATGTTATGATTTATAGAGGTTAGTTCTCACTTCACCATCTATAGAACGTCTAAGTTTTACAGTGTGATGCACAAATCTATAGGGCAGCACACCTATATACAGTGCATCTGAGTGCCCGCCTGTCTGTAGAGTATCACAAATGAGGCTATATATAACAGCAATGAGAAGCAATTCTGGGGCAAACCAAATGCACCACAGTGGACAAAAAAAAACCGCCCCAAATCTACACTGATTTTAATGGACCTCTTTACACCTTGGATGCTAGACAAATCTTTCTACAATGTATCAGAGACCCCTCTACATTCAAGCTCAATTTAAATAATTTGGATTGGTTCATTAGTTTCATATTGTGATGATGGTTTGTACCAAATTGCACCACTTTTAAAGGGATTGTAACACAATATACACTAAAACTTAAATTGTAAGATTTATTCTCCTGAGTACAACAAGAGTACTCCCACTGGTGAGAGGTACTTTATTCAAAAGTTATTGCCGCTTAAACTTGATTTTTTTTTTGTTTAATATTTCTTTTATTGAGTTTTCCAATAAGAATAACAGAAATACAAAATCACAAAGGGAAAGAAAAGAACAACATACATGTTGAAAAAAAAATACAGCGTCGTATGAAGCATATCCTTGCCAGCCTAGATATAGAAAACATTAATCAAGCCAAATCCTGGGCCTGAACCAGCATATAAACAGCTCTAAACCAGGAGGAGGGATATGGTCAGTATTCCAGAATGCAGGTGCCCTAGATCAAGTTGAGAGACTGGCTGCATAGGTGCAAGGCAGAGAGAGAGGTAGGAATTAACAGGTAAGTTGTAAAGAGAGAATGTGAGCGAGAAAAAAGGAAAAAGTGAACAAGAGAAGTATGCAAAAGAAGGGGGAAGTATGCAAAAGAAGGGGGAAAGGAGGACAAAGGATGAGGGAGAAGGGAAGGGGAAGGAGGGATTATAGTCCGGTCCGAAAGCTACTCACTCCAGAGCATCAAACTCAACCTGTGTCGAGGCCCAGTCGCAATTGAAACACATCACTGTCCAGGAACTCAGCCCAGCGGAACCACCGAGTTGCATGAGTTAGTGCGCTTTACCCTCTGCTGTGTACATCAGGTCCTCCGTGGAGCGTATATGTTCAACGGAGGCAATCCAATCTCGAAAAGTGGGAGTGTAGGGACGTTTCCAATGTCTGGAAATCACCAACTTTGCAGCATTCAATAAGCGCACAGTAAGTGAACGGATGTATTTATGAGTGGGCAGTGTGGCATGGTGCAAAAGGAAGGTTAGTGGATCTCTTGGGGTAGTAAGGTCTGCTACCTCTCTAATCGTGTCAGCTATCGAATTCCAGTATGGTCGTAGTTTAGGGCAAGACCACCAAATGTGAAGGTAATCGTCAGTGTGCGATTTACACCTCCAACAAGTATCTGGAACTGAGGGATAGCATTTGTGAAGCAGGGCAGGGACCCGGTACCACCTGGTCAGAATTTTGTATGCATATTCCTGAATTTGAGAAGACTGGGAACATTTGTGCGCCAGCAGTGCGATCTTAGTCCACTGTAGGTCCGTAAGCTCCACATTGCAATCTAACTCCCAGCTCCTGATATAATGTGGCTTAGTGGACTGGGTAATGGAAAGCAAAAATTTGTGCAAGGTTGAAACCAACCTGCCTGGTGGATCTTTCAGGAGTCAGAGATTTTCAATAAGAGTGTAATCGGTACGGTGAGGAGGAAGATGAGGTAAGGATCGGATAAAGTGGGTCAATTGTGAGTAGAAATAGTGAAGAGACAGGTGACAATTCCTGCCTCCTAGTATCTCCAATAAGGGCAGGAGCCTAGGTGGTTGTGTATCCATCATCACATCCCGCAACCTGGGATAAAGTACCATCTCAGGTAGCAGTCTTTTCAGGGGGCCACCCGAGAGGCCAGGCACGAAAGCAACATTGTGGAAAAGGGACAGTAATGGAGAGGGATGGTTTATCAGCCCTGGAACTGATGATAGACGTCACCAGGTCCGAAGAGTGTTTGGAATGATTGGGTGGGAGCTATCCAGACATAACCGCCGGTCTTGCGCCACCCAGGCTGCCACTGGAGATGGGACAGTAAGAGAAGCTTGTTCAATCCACACCCATTGTTTCTCGTAGGGGACGGACCATTCAATCACTCTGGCGAGGATCGTGGCATTCAGATAAGTCTCTAAGTCCGGGAGCCCCACACCTCTAAACTCCCTGCGGCAGATGAGGTATGAGTATCCCAGTCTGCGGCCACTGGATCGCCATATGAAGCTTTACAAAAGTTGGCGGACAGCTCGAAAGAAGCACTTTGGAACAAAGATAGGAAAGGTTTGCAGTAGGTAAAGGTAGCGAGGTGGAACATTAATCCTAACCGTCACCACCTGACCAAACCATGAAAGATGAAGTTTGGACCAGCGGTCCAAGTCAGCCTTCAGTGCCTGGTGGAGGGGGACATAATTAGCCTCAAACAGTGAGATAGGGTTGGAAGTAAGGACGATGCCCAAATATTTCACTTGGCCAGAGGCCCAACGAAAGGAAAATTGGGACTGGAGGATATCCTGTGAGGAGCAGTCCAGAGATATATTTCAAAGTGGCGCTGTTGCTACACGATCCTATGGACAGCTCTGGTCCCGGGACCATAAATCTCCATAGGATGGTGTAGCAACAGCGCCACTGTACAATTTCAGGCCACTGTGATATTGCACCTAAAAAATTCAACTTTGAAAATTAATAACTTTTGAATGAAACACCTTTCAGAAGTGGGAGTACTCTTGTTTTACACAGGGGGAGAAACCCTACAACATTTTTTTCCATTTTAAGTATTACTATCCCTTTAAGGATAAGTAGGACTTTCTTTTAATGGCACATTCATATGTATAACCCATCGTTTCATTTCATAATAATATAAAATATTTGAAAAAAAAGGAAAATAAAAAACACAACATTTTCCTATTGGCAGTCAGTTAATTTTTAACAAGGATTGAATAAAAGGTATGAACTTTGGTCTGTACCTCTGAAGTGCCCCTATTTTTTTTGGGGGGGGGGTTACTGCCCCTCTAAGATGAAAATCCCTCTGTCCCTGTTTCCCAACTTGGTGTCCCTCTGTATAGGAGATCAGACTGTGGGGTGTGTGTATATAAGTGTATCCATAGCTGGGAACGCTGCCTCAGACTGAATTACCGGGTCCCCGGGGAGAGAAGCTGATTCTCCGGAGGTGGTGAGTTTCTTCTCCTTCTTCTCCCTGTTCCTCCCACTTCTCCTCCTTCCCACCCTGTTCCTCCCACTTCTCCTCCTTCTCACCCTGTTCCTCCCACTTCTCCTCCTTCCCACCATGTTCTTCCCACTTCTCCTCCTTCCCACCATGTTCCTCCCACTTCTCCTCCTTCCCACCATGTTCCTCCTACTTCCCACCCACTTTGTGTCACAATTATGCATAAGACCTGCCCCCCGATTAAAGTGGAACTACCACCCTACAAAATCTTTAGCTTAACTAAGTCCCCATCTGGCGACTAGCTGCTTAGTAGCGCTAGTCACCAGAATAATTACCTTATTTAAAGGGATAGTAATACTTCGTTTTAACTTTATTTTATTTTGTAGGCATTAAAAAAACATGAAGAATGATATAAGTCTTATCTCTCAAACCTTTATGGTTTAAGAGATATTCACAAACAAAGTATCCCCCCCTGTTCAACCAGATCAGAAGGGAGGTGCCCAGGTAGACTGCAGAGAGGGACAATCTTCAATTAAGATAATGGAAAAAGCTGAAAAACTTGTCAAGGGGGGAAGGGCTTTCATTGTTTTCATACAAAGTAAATTGTCCCCTTCTGTTATCTGTCCTGTCATACAACCTGATCCACATCTGAGAAGAGATGTCTTACACTAGGTAAAAGGGGCAGGGAGGGGAACTTTGCTTGTGAATATCTCCTAAACCATAAAGGATTGAGAGATAAGACTTATATCATTCTTAATGTTTTTTTAATGCCTACAAAATAAAATAAAGTTAAAACGAAGTATTACTATCCCTTTAATAGATTTCTCCTCTCTTCTATGGCTGACAGTAGCACGGAGAGCGGACATCTTGCCATTGTGACGTCCGCACGCCTGCACTGTCAGTCCCAGCCGGGTCTAGGAGGCGTTGCTAGGAGCTGGCCAGCTCCAAAAGGGACTGACAGGGCAGGCACGCGGACGTCACTATGGCAAGATGTCTGCACTCCATGCTACTGTCAGCCATAGAAGAAAGCATAAATCTATTAAATAAGGTAATTATTCTGGTGACTAGCACTACTAAGCAGCTAGTCGCCAGATGGGGACTTAGTTAAGCTAAAGATTTTGTCAGGTGGTAGTTCCGCTTTAAACACCACTCCCTTTATTATGCGAAATGCGTCATTGATAACATCTTGTAAGCAGCACATGAGCCTTCGGCTCATGATAAGCAAGTTCTCAGGTATGTATCACGCTGCTCCACAGCTTAAATGTTTGTTTAAAGTGTTTATAAATTATTATGTATAAATAAAATTATTTGCTCTTGCACAATATCATTTATTTAGCTGCACAAATAGATTGCAATAGGCCATCAAGTGACCAATCAAGCTGTACGCACCAGTCCTGCCCCCCAGCAGGGATACATACAAAAAATGTCCATTCTTTATTCATCAGCAGAGCACTGTTCTCAGTTTCAACCTTCCTTAGGATCCCAATGAGGAGAGGTGGGTAAGATTGCGTGGAGGGGTAGTAGGAATTGCTTTTAAAATGGGCAGAGAGTGAGAAGAACAGGCAGTGAAGTGGGCGGAGTTAAAGGGAACTTGCTGAGCTCTGAGAATCAGTCTCTGTTCCTGCAGACCTAGTATGCATCATAAAGTGGGTGTGGTTATACTGAGTTGGGAGGAATTGGTTGGTGGGGAGGCGGGGTTTGCCCTTAATATGGCTAGGGCGTGAGAAGTACAGGGCGGAGAGTGACTGGAACTGTCAGTAAGGTGGGCGGAGTTACAAGGGAACTCACTGAGCCCTGAGAATCATCCTCTGTCCCTACAGACCTGGTAGGCATCATTAAGTGGCATGGCCAGGGCCGGATTTACATCTCAGGAGCCTGTAGGCACAGAAATCTTAAGCACCCCTCCATTGGGCATCTTCAATGGACACATATTGCCCTCACATTGTCACCATCAGCTCCAACTTGCCCCTATCAGCTCCATATTGCCCTCACTTTGCCCCCCATCAGCTCCATAAAAGTTATTGCAGCTCAGTTGACCATAAACCTCCATAGCACGGTGTAGAAACAGCGCTACTATACAATTTCAGGCAATGAAGGTACTGCACCTAAAAAAAATAAATCAAGTTTGAGCTGCAATAACATTTGAATAAAACACCTCCCAGCAGTGGGAGTACCCTTTTTGTACTCAGGAGGATACCCATTACAATATAATTTTTTATACATAATGTGTTACTATCCTTTTAAAAACTGCCTATGTGTCATGTTAGCCAAAGCCGAAACACCAGCGAATATAGTTAATCAGATATTCATATTTGGTACCTTATGCTAATTACGGTATCAGGGCAGCACCAGTGACACCTCATATGCTAATGAAGCCATTCAGTGGAGTTTGATATGCTAATGCAGTATTTTCCGTTCTGTTTCATATGCGAGTTAAGCACTGTGCTGCACCAGTAGACTTTCACTTCACAATATGTTGCACACCCCTCTGGTCCTTAAAGGATTAAATTCTACATCTGCAGGAATTTTGGCAGTTTTAAACAAAGTTTTCAGATACGTAGAAAAAAATTAAAAGGTGACAGGTGCACTTTAAAGGGATAGTAATGTTTCATAATAAAAGTAGCTCTAATTAATCATCATAATGTTTGGAATTTGGAGAGTGTTATTTCAGTTCTGTCAGAGTTGTAGTACAAGAGTAATTGAATGATAAAGTATCCCCTCCCGCCCCTTTTACTGATGTAACACTGCTCAGCCAGATCAGAAGGGATTGTCCAGGTAGATTGCAGAGAGGGACAATCTTCAATTAAAGGGGATCTCTCACATAGATATAAGTAATGCTCTTTAGTTAGAGCATTTAGTGAAAACATTTAAAACGTTGTTCATTTGAAAAAAAAAAAAAAAAAAAAAAAAAAAAAACTTTATCTGCACAAAACTTAATGTTTAAAAAGTGCCTTAGCAGGATACTTCCTGCTTGCTGCACTGCCTCTGCTCCCGTCCCACTACCCAGCATCCCCCGATGACGGAGGCTTTCTTTCTCTAAGCTGGAGCGATCTCATTGGCAGAGATCGATATCTAGCCAATGAGATTGCTCCAGCTTAGAGACAGACAGCCTCTGTCATCGGAGGAGGGAGGGGAGCAGAGGCAGTTCGGCAAGCCGGAAGTAGGCTGCCAGGCACTTTTTAAACATTATTTTTTTGTGCAGATAAAGTTTTTATTTTTAAAATGAACAACGTTTTAAATGTTTTCCCCTAATGCTCTAACTAATGAGCATTACCTATATCTATGTGAAAGATCCACTTTAAGATAAGGGAAAAAGCTGAAAAACTTCTCAAGGGGGGCAGGGTTTTCATTGTTCTCACAGTAAGAAGATTGTCCCTTGCTGTGAGCTGTCTGGTCTATGGACTGGATTCCACATCTGAGGGGAGGTGGCTTACACTAGGTAAAAGCGACGGGAGGGGGGAACTTTATCAATCAATTACTCTTGAACTACGACTCTGACAGTATTGAAATAACACTCTCTATGGCCCAAATACTATGATAACTAATTGGAGCTGCTGTTTTTTGAAACATTATTATCCCATTAAGACTTCAATCTGCCAGTCCAGTCTCCTGTCACTGGACCCCAGCTGTGCTCACCCACTGGTCCACCGACAGCTCGCAATTCACTTTATCAGACTGTAAACGGAAGCAATTAGCAGCGGACTGCAAGAGTTAAATAGCAGAGTGTAGTAAGAGGTAATTCTGCTCCCTCTGTCTGTGGAAGGATTTCTCTCAGTATTAAAGGAAAACTAACATCTTTTATTAATAACTCCAACCCACTTAAAGTGTTAGTAATGTCTGAAAAAAACTTTTTTGCATTTAGAAGAGCTTAAAAAGCTGATCTGAATGCAAAAAAATGTATCTCTTAAACCGCTATGGTTTAAGAGATACTGGCGTTTAAAGTTTGATTTCTCCTACTGACAGCTGTAAAGTTGTCAGCAGGAGATTCGTGTCGGTCGACACGCTGGCGCTTGAGAAGTGCCGGGATCTCGTTACTTACACGGAATCCCTTCATTGGAACGGTCTAAAACGTGTGTATGAACACTAGGCACACATTTTAGACCATTACAATGAAGGGATTCCGTGTAAGTAACGAGATCCCGGCACTTCTCAAGCGCCAGCGTGTCGACCGACACAGATCTCCTGCTGACAACTTTACAGCTGTCAGTAGGAGAAATCAAACTTTAAACACCCGTATCTCTTAAACCATAGCAGTTTGAGAGATACGTTTTTTTGCATTTAGATCAGCTTTTTAAGCTGTTCTAAATGCAAAAAAGTTTTTTTCAGACATTACTAACACTTTAACTTAACCTTTTGAGTGCTAGAGAGATCCTACTCATTGTAACGCAAAGCGTTGGATACCTCTCTGGCACTCAAAGGGTTAATCTGGGCAGAAACTCGTAAGAGCCGCTATGAATCAATGCTGTGTGAATCAGTTCGCTAAAATTCATCTTTAAAGGGATAGTAAAAATGTAAAAAAAAATGTTGCAGCGTTTATCTCCCTGAGTAAAACAAGGGAAATCCAACCACCGAAACTTTTTTTTACTCAAAAGTTATTACAGCCCAAACTTGAATTTTTTAGGTGCAACATCACAGTGGCCTGAAACTGTATAGTGGCGCTGCTGCTACACAATCCTATGGAGATTTATGGTCAACTGACCAGAGTTGTCCATAGGATGGTGTAGCAACAGTGCCATTATACAATTTCAGGCCACTGTGATACTGCACCTAAAAAAATTCATGTTTGAACTGTAATAACTTTTGAGTAAAACACCTTTCAGCAATGGGGGTTCCTCATTTTACTCAGGGCGATTTACTCTACAACACATTTTTTTTCTTTTTAATTTTAAATATTACTATCCCATTAATTAACACTGCACAACATATCCTTGGAAGAAGACTTGATTTTTGCTAGACTTCTCACATTATAGTCATCTTAGAAATTAAAGGGCTTGTTTTGCTTATATTTAAGTAATTTTAATATTGTAGAGATGAAACATATGAATAAAATGAGGTCCCATCTCTCAAACTTTTATAATTATCTATACATCTAAAGTTCCCGTTTCACAAAAGTCTGCCATCTAGCTGAATACAGCAGATTCTGGTCCCGGGACCGTCCTGTGGGTCTTCATCAGAACCGAACTAGCACAATATAGAAATAAATACTTCATTGGAACGGGCTACAAAGTGTGCTTGCAAAAGAGGCACACTTTGTAGCCCGTTCCAATGAAGTACTTATTTCTATATCACACTATTCAGGCACACTTTGTAGCCCGTTCCAATGAAGTATTTCTTTCTATATCACACTATTCAGGCACACTTTGTAGCCCGTTCCAATGAAGTATTTATTTCTATATCACGCTATTCAGGCACACATTGTAGCCCATTCCAATGAAGTATTTATTTCTATATCCCGCTATTCAGGCACACTTTGTAGCCCGTTCCAATGAAGTATTTATTTCTATATCACGCTATTCAGGCACACTTTGTAGCCCATTCCAATGAAGTATTTATTTCTATATCACGCTATTCAGGCACACTTTGTAGCCCGTTCCAATGAAGTATTTATTTCTATATCACGCTATTCAGGCACACTTTGTAGCCCGTTCCAATGAAGTACTTATTTCTATATCACACTATTCAGGCACACTTTGTAGCCCGTTCCAATTAAGTATTTCTTTCTATATCACACTATTCAGGCACACATTGTAGCCCATTCCAATGAAGTATTTATTTCTCTGTTGCGCTATTCAGGCACACATTGTAGCCCTTTCCAATGAAGTATTTATTTCTATATCTCGCTGTTCAGGCACACTTTGTAGCCCGTTCCAATGAAGTATTTATTTCTATATCCCGCTATTCAGGCACACTTTGTAGCCCGTTCCAATGAAGTATTTATTTCTATATCACGCTATTCAGGCACACATTGTAGCCCATTCCAATGAAGTATTTATTTCTCTGTTGCGCTATTCAGGCACACTTTGTAGCCCTTTCCAATGAAGTATTTATTTCTATATCTCGCTGTTCAGGCACACATTGTAGCCCGTTCCAATGAAGTATTTATTTCTATATCCCGCTATTCAGGCACACTTTGTAGCCCGTTCCAATGAAGTATTTATTTCTATATCTCGCTGTTCAGGCACACTTTGTAGCCCTTTCCAATGAAGTATTTATTTCTATATCTCGCTGTTCAGGCACACATTGTAGCCCGTTCCAATGAAGTATTTATTTCTATATCCCGCTATTCAGGCACACTTTGTAGCCCGTTCCAATGAAGTATTTATTTCTATATCACGCTATTCAGGCACACTTTGTAGCCCATTCCAATGAAGTATTTATTTCTATATCACGCTATTCAGGCACACTTTGTAGCCCGTTCCAATGAAGTATTTATTTCTATATCCCGCTATTCAGGCACACATTGTAGCCCGTTCCAATGAAGTATTTCTTTCTATATCCCGCTATTCAGGCACACTTTGTAGCCCGTTCCAATGAAGTATTTATTTCTATATCTCGCTGTTCAGGCACACTTTGTAGCCCGTTCCAATGAAGTATTTATTTCTATATCTCGCTGTTCAGGCACACATTGTAGCCCGTTCCAATGAAATATTTATTTCTATATCCCGCTATTCAGGCACACTTTGTAGCCCGTTCCAATGAAGTATTTATTTCTATATCCCGCTATTCAGGCACACTTTGTAGCCCGTTCCAATGAAGTATTTATTTCTATATCACGCTATTCAGGCACACTTTGTAGCCCATTCCAATGAAGTATTTATTTCTATATCACGCTATTCAGGCACACTTTGTAGCCCGTTCCAATGAAGTATTTATTTCTATATCACGCTATTCAGGCACACTTTGTAGCCCGTTCCAATGAAGTATTTATTTCTCTGTCGCGCTATTCAGGCACACATTGTAGCCCGTTCCAATGAAGTATTTATTTCTATATCACACTATTCAGGCACACTTTGTAGCCCGTTCCAATTAAATGTTTATTTCTATATCACGCTATTCAGGCACACATTGTAGCCCGTTCCAATGAAGTGTTTATTTCTATATCACGCTATTCAGGCACACTTTGTAGCCCATTCCAATGAAGTATTTATTTCTATATCGTGCTATTTCGGCTCTGCTGAAGAGCCGCAGGACAGTCCCGGAACCAGAATCTGTTTTTCTCAGCTAGATGGCAGACTTCTGTGAAACGGGAACTTTAGATTGAGAGATGGGACATACCTTATTTTATTCATATGTTTAATCTCTACAGTATTACAATTACTTAAATTTAAGCAATACTATCCCTTTAATAGTTCAGTAGGAGGTGTTTCGGGTCCTGGTGTCTGGCGACAAAGACTCATAACCACCTCCATAGACTTATACACCAGTACACAATCCACACAGAATTCATTGATAGCAGCCATTAGGATTGTCTGCTCAGATTAAAGTGTTTGTAGGGGTCATTATTAACCCTTTGAGTGCCAGAGATGTATGCAACTCCTTGGGTTGACCCTTTGCATGCCAGAGGGGTACGCAACGCATTGCTAAGGTACTAAACTAATTTTAACCCTTTGAATGTTGTAGGGGTTAAAATAAGTTTAGTACCTTTCTTGCACTCATAGTGTTAAGAGGTGGCAGTGTTCTTGTAGACGGATCCGGTGACGGCCCAAAATGATGTCTTTACGGTGCAATTGTCACAGCTATCTCAGCTCGCCACTTATCTGTGGTGTGTGTAACCGTCACACCTGTCTGCAGAGCGCCACACCTAACCGCAGAACATCCCAGTGTCACACCTGCCTGCAGAGCATCGCAGTGCCCCTGCCACACCTATGCCAAGAGTGCCCCTGCCCCCTCTCCCTACAGAGCGTCCAGGGAAGACGGTTGTGATGTGCTCTAGCTGGCAGAGATGGGAATTGACTCACTGCTGAGAAATGTGGCATTTACTGACTCATACACAGGGTGGGGTCACTGCCCCTAATACACACAGTCACAGCAACAGATATACACCATACATACACAGTAATGTACAGATATATACTGGTACACAGACATACACCATACATACACAGTAATGTACAGATATATACAGGTATACAGACATACACCATACATACACAGTAATGTACAGATATATACAGGTATACAGACATACACCATACATACACAGTAATGTACAGATATATACTGGTATACAGACATACACCATACATACACAGTAATGTACAGACATATACAGGTATACAGACATACACCATACATACACAGTAATGTACAGATATATACAGGTATACAGACATACACCATACATACACAGTAATGTACAGATATATACTGGTATACAGACATACACCATACATACACAGTAATGTACAGACATATACAGGTATACAGACATACACCATACATACACAGTAATGCACAGATATATACAGGTATACAGATATACACCATACATACACAGTAATGTACAGATATATACTGGTACACAGACATACACCATACATACACAGTAATGCACAGATATATACTGGTATACAGACATACACCATACATACACAGTAATGCACAGATATATACTGGTATACAGACATACACCATACATACACAGTAATGTACAGATATATACAGGTATACAGACATACACCATACATACACAGTAATGTACAGACATATACAGGTATACAGACATACACCATACATACACAGTAATGTACAGATATATACTGGTATACAGATATACACCATACATACACAGTAATGTACAGATATATACTGGTACACAGACATACACCATACATACACAGTAATGCACAGATATATACTGGTATACAGACATACACCATACATACACAGTAATGCACAGATATATACTGGTATACAGACATACACCATACATACACAGTAATGTACAGATATATACTGGTACACAGACATACACCATACATACACAGTAATGCACAGATATATACTGGTACACAGACATACACCATACATACACAGTAATGCACAGATATATACTGGTATACAGACATACACCTTACATACACAGTAATGTACAGACATATACAGGTATACAGACATACACCATACATACACAGTAATGTACAGATATATACAGGTATACAGACATACACCATACATACACAGTAATGCACAGATATATACAGGTATACAGACATACACCATACATACACTGTAATGTACAGATATATACAGGTATACAGACATACACCATACATACACAGTAATGTACAGACATATACAGGTATACAGACATACACCATACATACACAGTAATGTACAGACATATACAGGTATACAGACATACAACATACATACACAGTAATGTACAGACATATACAGGTATACAGACATACACCATACATACACAGTAATGCACAGATATATACTGGTATACAGACATACACCTTACATACACAGTAATGTACAGACATATACAGGTATACAGACATACACCATACATACACAGTAATGCACAGATATATACAGGTATACAGACATACACCATACATACACAGTAATGCACAGATATATACACGTATACAGACATACACCATACATACACAGTAATGTACAGACATATACAGGTATACAGACATACACCATATATACACAGTAATGCACAGACATATACAGGTATACAGACATACACCATACATACACAGTAATGTACAGATATATACTGGTATACAGACATACACCTTACATACACAGTAATGTACAGATATATACAGGTATACAGACATACACCATACATACACAGTAATGTACAGATATATACTGGTATACAGACATACACCTTACATACACAGTAATGTACAGATATATACAGGTATACAGACATACACCATACATACACAGTAATGCACAGACATATACAGGTATACAGACATACACCATACATACACAGTAATGTACAGATATATACTGGTATACAGACATACACCTTACATACACAGTAATGTACAGATATATACTGGTATACAGACATACACCATACATACACAGTAATGTACAGATATATACTGGTATACAGACATACACCTTACATACACAGTAATGTACAGATATATACTGGTATACAGACATACACCATACATACACAGTAATGTACAGACATATACAGGTATACAGACATACACCATACATACACAGTAATGTACAGATATATACTGGTATACAGACATACACCATACATACACAGTAATGTACAGACATATACAGGTATACAGACATACACAGTAATGTACAGATATATACAGGTATACAGACATACACCATACATACACAGTAATGCACAGACATATACAGGTATACAGACATACACCATACATACACAGTAATGTACAGATATATACTGGTATACAGACATACACCTTACATACACAGTAATGTACAGATATATACTGGTATACAGACATACACCATACATACACAGTAATGTACAGATATATACTGGTATACAGACATACACCTTACATACACAGTAATGTACAGATATATACTGGTATACAGACATACACCATACATACACAGTAATGTACAGACATATACAGGTATACAGACATACACCATACATACACAGTAATGTACAGATATATACTGGTATACAGACATACACCATACATACACAGTAATGTACAGACATATACAGGTATACAGACATACACCATACATACACAGTAATGCACAGATATATACAGGTATACAGACATACACCTTACATACACAGTAATGCACAGATATATACTGGTATACAGACATACACCATACATACACAGTAATGTACAGATATATACTGGTATACAGACATACACCATACATACACAGTAATGTACAGACATATACAGATATACAGACATACACCATACATACACAGTAATGTACAGATATATACTGGTATACAGACATACACCATACATACACAGTAATGTACAGACATATACAGGTATACAGACATACACCATACATACACAGTAATGTACAGATATATACTGGTATACAGACATACACCATACATACACAGTAATGTACAGACATATACAGGTATACAGACATACACCATACATACACAGTAATGTACAGATATATACTGGTATACAGACATACACCATACATACACAGTAATGTACAGATATATACTGGTATACAGACATACACAGTAATGTACAGACATATACAGGTATACAGACATACACCATATATACACAGTAATGTACAGACATATACTGGTATACAGACATACACCATACATACACAGTAATGCACAGATATATACAGATATACAGACATACACCATACATACACAGTAATGTACAGATATATACTGGTATACAGACATACACCATACATACACAGTAATGCACAGACATATACAGGTATACAGACATACACCATATATACACAGTAATGCACAGATATATACTGGTATACAGACATACACAGTAATGTACAGACATATACAGGTATACAGACATACACCATATATACACAGTAATGCACAGACATATACTGGTATACACACATAAACCATATATACACAGTAATGTACAGACATATACTGGTATACAGACATACACCATACATACACAGTAATGCACAGATATATACAGATATACAGACATACACCATACATACACAGTAATGCACAGACATATACAGGTATACAGACATACACCATATATACACAGTAATGCACAGATATATACTGGTATACAGACATACACAGTAATGTACAGACATATACAGGTATACAGACATACACCATATATACACAGTAATGCACAGACATATACTGGTATACAGACATACACCATATATACACAGTAATGTACAGACATATACTGGTATACAGACATACACCATACATACACAGTAATGTACAGACATATACAGATATACAGACATACACCATACATACACAGTAATGTACAGACATATACAGGTATACAGACATACACCATACATACACAGTAATGTACAGATATATACTGGTATACAGACATACACCATACATACACAGTAATGTACAGACATATACAGATATACAGACATACACCATACATACACAGTAATGTACAGACATATACAGGTATACAGACATACACCATACATACACAGTAATGTACAGATATATACTGGTATACAGACATACACCATACATACACAGTAATGTACAGACATATACATGTATACAGACATACACCATACATACACAGTAATGCACAGACATATACTAGTATACAGACATACACCATACATACACAGTAATGCACAGACATATACAGGTATACAGACATACACCATATATACACAGTAATGCACAGATATATACTGGTATACAGACATACACCATACATACACAGTAATGTACAGATATATACAGGTATACAGACATACACCATACATACACAGTAATGTACAGATATATACAGATATACAGACATACACCATACATACACAGTAATGTACAGACATATACAGGTATACAGACATACACCATACATACACAGTAATGTACAGATATATACAGATATACAGACATACACCATACATACACAGTAATGTACAGACATATACTGGTATACAGACATACACCATACATACACAGTAATGCACAGACATATACTGGTATACATACATACACCATACATACACAGTAATGCACAGACATATACTGGTATACAGACATACACCATACATACACAGTAATGCACAGACATATACTGGTATACAGACATACACAGTAATGTACAGACATATACAGGTATACAGACATACACCATACATACACAGTAATGCACAGATATATACAGGTATACAGACATACACCATACATACACAGTAATGTACAGCTATATACTGGTATACAGACATACACCATACATACACAGTAATGCACAGACATATACAGGTATACAGACATACACCATACATACACAGTAATGTACAGCTATATACTGGTATACAGACATACACCATACATACACAGTAATGTACAGACATATACAGGTATACAGACATACACCATACATACACAGTAATGTACAGACATATACAGGTATACAGACATACACCATACATACACAGTAATGTACAGACATATACTAGTATACAGATATACACCATACATACACAGTAATGTACAGATATATACAGGTATACAGACATACACCATACATACACAGTAATGCACAGATATATACAGGTATACAGATATACACCATACATACACAGTAATGCACAGATATATACAGATATACAGATATACACCATACATACACAGCAATGCACAGATATATACAGATATACAGACATACACCATACATACACAGTAATGCACAGACATATACAGGTATACAGACATACACCATACATACACAGTAATGCACAGACATATACTGGTATACAGACATACACCATACATACACAGCAATGTACAGACATATACAGGTATACAGACATACACCATACATACACAGTAATGTACAGACATATACAGGTATACAGACATACACCATACATACACAGTAATGCACAGACATATACATGTATACAGACATACAGCATACATACACAGTAATTTACAGACATATACAGGTATACAGACATACACCATACATACACAGTAATGCACAGACATATACTGGTATACAGACATACACCATACATACACAGTAATGCACAGACATATACAGGTATACAGACATACACCATACATACACAGTAATGCACAGATATATACAGGTATACAGACATACAGCATACATACACAGTAATGTACAGACATATACAGGTATACAGACATCCATACATACACAGTAATGTACAGCTATATACTGGTATACAAACATACACCATACATACACAGTAATGTACAGACATATACTGGTATACAGACATACACCATACATACACAGTAATGTACAGACATATACAGGTATACAGACATACACCATACATACACAGTAATGTACAGATATATACAGGTATACAGACATACACCATACATACACAGTAATGTACAGATATATACAGGTATACAGACATACACCATACATACACAGTAATGTACAGCTATATACTGGTATACAGACATACACCATACATACACAGTAATGTACAGACATATACAGGTATACAGACATACACCATACATACACAGTAATGTACAGCTATATACTGGTATACAGACATACACCATACATACACAGTAATGCACAGACATATACAGGTATACAGACATACACCATACATACACAGTAATGTACAGACATATACAGGTATACAGACATACACCATACATACACAGTAATGTACAGATATATACAGGTATACAGACATACACCATACATACACAGTAATGTACAGACATATACAGGTATACAGATATACACCATACATACACAGTAATGTACAGACATATACAGGTATACAGACATACACCAT
Source organism: Rhinophrynus dorsalis (assembly GCA_037306005.1). Taxonomy (NCBI): domain Eukaryota; kingdom Metazoa; phylum Chordata; class Amphibia; order Anura; family Rhinophrynidae; genus Rhinophrynus; species Rhinophrynus dorsalis. Next base: position 523,006,394 of record CM074721.1, on the reverse strand, counting down.
ACATACACAGTAATGTACAGACATATACAGGTATACAGACATGCACCATACATACACAGTAATGCACAGATATATACAGGTATACAGATATACACCATACATACACAGTAATGCACAGATATATACTGGTATACAGACATACACCATACATACACAGTAATGCACAGACATATACAGGTATACAGACATACACCATACATACACAGTAATGTACAGACATATACAGGTATACAGACATACACCATACATACACAGTAATGTACAGACATATACAGGTATACAGACATACACCATACATACACAGTAATGTACAGACATATACAGGTATACAGACATGCACCATACATACACAGTAATGCACAGATATATACAGGTATACAGATATACACCATACATACACAGTAATGAACAGACATATACAGGTATACAGATATACACCATACATACACAGTAATGTACAGATATATACTGGTATACAGACATACACCATACATACACAGTAATGCACAGATATATACAGGTATACAGACATACACCATACATACACAGTAATGTACAGATATATACAGATATACAGATATACACCATACATACACAGTAATGTACAGACATATACAGGTATACAGATATACACCATACATACACAGTAATGTACAGACATATACAGGTATACAGACATACACCATACATACACAGTAATGTACAGACATATAAGGTATACAGACATACACCATACATACACAGTAATGTACAGACATATACAGGTATACAGACATACACCATACATACACAGTAATGTACAGACATATACAGGTATACAGACATACACCATACATACACAGTAATGTACAGACATATACAGGTATACAGACATGCACCATACATACACGGTAATGTACAGACATATACTGGTATACAGACATACACCATACATACACAGTAATGTACAGACATATACTGTTATACAGACATACACCATACATACACAGTAATGTACAGACATATACAGGTATACAGACATGCACCATACATACACGGTAATGTACAGACATATACTGGTATACAGACATACACCATACATACACAGTAATGTACAGACATATACTGTTATACAGACATACACCATACATACACAGTAATGCACAGATATATACAGGTATACAGACATACACCATACATACACAGTAATGCACAGATATATACAGGTATACAGACATACACCATACATACACAGTAATGTACAGACATATACAGGTATACAGACATACACCATACATACACAGTAATGTACAGACATATACTAGTATACAGACATACACCATACATACACAGTAATGTACAGATATATACAGGTATACAGACATACACCATACATACACAGTAATGCACAGATATATACAGGTATACAGATATACACCATACATACACAGTAATGTACAGACATATACAGGTATACAGACATACACCATACATACACAGTAATGCACAGACATATACCGGTATACAGACATACAGCATACATACACAGTAATGTACAGATATATACAGGTATACAGACATACACCATACATACACAGTAATGTACAGACATATACAGGTATACAGACATACACCATACATACACAGTAATTTACAGATATATTCTGGTATACAGACATACACCATACATACACAGTAATGTACAGACATATACAGGTATGCAGACATACACCATACATACACAGTAATGCACAGATATATACAGGTATACAGACATACACCATACATACACAGTAATGCACAGATATATACAGGTATACAGACATACACCATACATACACAGTAATGTACAGATATATACAGATATACAGATATACACCATACATACACAGTAATGTACAGACATATACAGGTATACAGATATACACCATACATACACAGTAATGTACAGACATATACAGGTATACAGACATACACCATACATACACAGTAATGTACAGACATATAAGGTATACAGACATACACCATACATACACAGTAATGTACAGACATATACAGGTATACAGACATACACCATACATACACAGTAATGTACAGACATATACAGGTATACAGACATACACCATACATACACAGTAATGTACAGACATATACAGGTATACAGACATGCACCATACATACACGGTAATGTACAGACATATACTGGTATACAGACATACACCATACATACACAGTAATGTACAGACATATACTGTTATACAGACATACACCATACATACACAGTAATGCACAGATATATACAGGTATACAGACATACACCATACATACACAGTAATGCACAGATATATACAGGTATACAGACATACACCATACATACACAGTAATGTACAGACATATACAGGTATACAGACATACACCATACATACACAGTAATGTACAGACATATACTAGTATACAGACATACACCATACATACACAGTAATGTACAGATATATACAGGTATACAGACATACACCATACATACACAGTAATGCACAGATATATACAGGTATACAGATATACACCATACATACACAGTAATGTACAGACATATACAGGTATACAGACATACACCATACATACACAGTAATGCACAGACATATACCGGTATACAGACATACAGCATACATACACAGTAATGTACAGATATATACAGGTATACAGACATACACCATACATACACAGTAATGCACAGACATATACTGGTATACAGACATACACAGTAATGTACAGACATATACAGGTATACAGACACACACCATACATACACAGTAATGCACAGATATATACAGGTATACAGACATACACCATACATACACAGTAATGTACAGCTATATACTGGTATACAGACATACACCATACATACACAGTAATGCACAGACATATACAGGTATACAGACATACACCATACATACACAGTAATGTACAGCTATATACTGGTATACAGACATACACCATACATACACAGTAATGTACAGACATATACAGGTATACAGACATACACCATACATACACAGTAATGTACAGACATATACAGGTATACAGACATACACCATACATACACAGTAATGTACAGACATATACTAGTATACAGATATACACCATACATACACAGTAATGTACAGATATATACAGGTATACAGACATACACCATACATACACAGTAATGCACAGATATATACAGGTATACAGATATACACCATACATACACAGTAATGCACAGATATATACAGATATACAGATATACACCATACATACACAGCAATGCACAGATATATACAGATATACAGACATACACCATACATACACAGTAATGCACAGACATATACAGGTATACAGACATACACCATACATACACAGTAATGCACAGACATATACTGGTATATAGACATACACCATACATACACAGCAATGTACAGACATATACAGGTATACAGACATACACCATACATACACAGTAATGTACAGACATATACAGGTATACAGACATACACCATACATACACAGTAATGCACAGACATATACATGTATACAGACATACAGCATACATACACAGTAATGCACAGACATATACAGGTATACAGACATACACCATACATACACAGTAATGCACAGATATATACAGGTATACAGACATACAGCATACATACACAGTAATGTACAGACATATACAGGTATACAGACATCCATACATACACAGTAATGTACAGCTATATACTGGTATACAAACATAAACCATACATACACAGTAATGTACAGACATATACTGGTATACAGACATACACCATACATACACAGTAATGTACAGACATATACAGGTATACAGACATACACCATACATACACAGTAATGTACAGATATATACAGGTATACAGACATACACCATACATACACAGTAATGTACAGATATATACAGGTATACAGACATACACCATACATACACAGTAATGTACAGCTATATACTGGTATACAGACATACACCATACATACACAGTAATGTACAGACATATACAGGTATACAGACATACACCATACATACACAGTAATGTACAGCTATATACTGGTATACAGACATACACCATACATACACAGTAATGCACAGACATATACAGGTATACAGACATACACCATACATACACAGTAATGTACAGACATATACAGGTATACAGACATACACCATACATACACAGTAATGTACAGATATATACAGGTATACAGACATACACCATACATACACAGTAATGTACAGACATATACAGGTATACAGATATACACCATACATACACAGTAATGTACAGACATATACAGGTATACAGACATACACCATACATACACAGTAATGTACAGACATATACAGGTATACAGACATGCACCATACATACACAGTAATGCACAGATATATACAGGTATACAGATATACACCATACATACACAGTAATGCACAGATATATACTGGTATACAGACATACACCATACATACACAGTAATGCACAGACATATACAGGTATACAGACATACACCATACATACACAGTAATGTACAGACATATACAGGTATACAGACATACACCATACATACACAGTAATGTACAGACATATACAGGTATACAGACATACACCATACATACACAGTAATGTACAGACATATACAGGTATACAGACATGCACCATACATACACAGTAATGCACAGATATATACAGGTATACAGATATACACCATACATACACAGTAATGAACAGACATATACAGGTATACAGATATACACCATACATACACAGTAATGTACAGATATATACTGGTATACAGACATACACCATACATACACAGTAATGCACAGATATATACAGGTATACAGACATACACCATACATACACAGTAATGTACAGATATATACAGATATACAGATATACACCATACATACACAGTAATGTACAGACATATACAGGTATACAGATATACACCATACATACACAGTAATGTACAGACATATACAGGTATACAGACATACACCATACATACACAGTAATGTACAGACATATAAGGTATACAGACATACACCATACATACACAGTAATGTACAGACATATACAGGTATACAGACATACACCATACATACACAGTAATGTACAGACATATACAGGTATACAGACATACACCATACATACACAGTAATGTACAGACATATACAGGTATACAGACATGCACCATACATACACGGTAATGTACAGACATATACTGGTATACAGACATACACCATACATACACAGTAATGTACAGACATATACTGTTATACAGACATACACCATACATACACAGTAATGCACAGATATATACAGGTATACAGACATACACCATACATACACAGTAATGCACAGATATATACAGGTATACAGACATACACCATACATACACAGTAATGTACAGACATATACAGGTATACAGACATACACCATACATACACAGTAATGTACAGACATATACTAGTATACAGACATACACCATACATACACAGTAATGTACAGATATATACAGGTATACAGACATACACCATACATACACAGTAATGCACAGATATATACAGGTATACAGATATACACCATACATACACAGTAATGTACAGATATATACTGGTATACAGACATACACCATACATACACAGTAATGCACAGATATATACAGGTATACAGACATACACCATACATACACAGTAATGTACAGATATATACAGATATACAGATATACACCATACATACACAGTAATGTACAGACATATACAGGTATACAGATATACACCATACATACACAGTAATGTACAGACATATACAGGTATACAGACATACACCATACATACACAGTAATGTACAGACATATAAGGTATACAGACATACACCATACATACACAGTAATGTACAGACATATACAGGTATACAGACATACACCATACATACACAGTAATGTACAGACATATACAGGTATACAGACATACACCATACATACACAGTAATGTACAGACATATACAGGTATACAGACATGCACCATACATACACGGTAATGTACAGACATATACTGGTATACAGACATACACCATACATACACAGTAATGTACAGACATATACTGTTATACAGACATACACCATACATACACAGTAATGCACAGATATATACAGGTATACAGACATACACCATACATACACAGTAATGCACAGATATATACAGGTATACAGACATACACCATACATACACAGTAATGTACAGACATATACAGGTATACAGACATACACCATACATACACAGTAATGTACAGACATATACTAGTATACAGACATACACCATACATACACAGTAATGTACAGATATATACAGGTATACAGACATACACCATACATACACAGTAATGCACAGATATATACAGGTATACAGATATACACCATACATACACAGTAATGTACAGACATATACAGGTATACAGACATACACCATACATACACAGTAATGCACAGACATATACCGGTATACAGACATACAGCATACATACACAGTAATGTACAGATATATACAGGTATACAGACATACACCATACATACACAGTAATGTACAGACATATACAGGTATACAGACATACACCATACATACACAGTAATTTACAGATATATTCTGGTATACAGACATACACCATACATACACAGTAATGTACAGACATATACAGGTATGCAGACATACACCATACATACACAGTAATGCACAGATATATACAGGTATACAGACATACACCATACATACACAGTAATGCACAGATATATACAGGTATACAGACATACACCATACATACACAGTAATGTACAGATATATACAGATATACAGATATACACCATACATACACAGTAATGTACAGACATATACAGGTATACAGATATACACCATACATACACAGTAATGTACAGACATATACAGGTATACAGACATACACCATACATACACAGTAATGTACAGACATATAAGGTATACAGACATACACCATACATACACAGTAATGTACAGACATATACAGGTATACAGACATACACCATACATACACAGTAATGTACAGACATATACAGGTATACAGACATACACCATACATACACAGTAATGTACAGACATATACAGGTATACAGACATGCACCATACATACACGGTAATGTACAGACATATACTGGTATACAGACATACACCATACATACACAGTAATGTACAGACATATACTGTTATACAGACATACACCATACATACACAGTAATGCACAGATATATACAGGTATACAGACATACACCATACATACACAGTAATGCACAGATATATACAGGTATACAGACATACACCATACATACACAGTAATGTACAGACATATACAGGTATACAGACATACACCATACATACACAGTAATGTACAGACATATACTAGTATACAGACATACACCATACATACACAGTAATGTACAGATATATACAGGTATACAGACATACACCATACATACACAGTAATGCACAGATATATACAGGTATACAGATATACACCATACATACACAGTAATGTACAGACATATACAGGTATACAGACATACACCATACATACACAGTAATGCACAGACATATACCGGTATACAGACATACAGCATACATACACAGTAATGTACAGATATATACAGGTATACAGACATACACCATACATACACAGTAATGTACAGACATATACAGGTATACAGACATACACCATACATACACAGTAATTTACAGATATATTCTGGTATACAGACATACACCATACATACACAGTAATGTACAGACATATACAGGTATGCAGACATACACCATACATACACAGTAATGCACAGATATATACAGGTATACAGACATACACCATACATACACAGTAATGTACAGACATATACAGGCATACAGACATACACCATACATACACAGTAATGTACAGACATATACAGGTATACAGACATACACCATACATACACAGTAATGTACAGAAATATACAGGCATACAGACATACACCATACATACACAGTAATGTACAGACATATACAGGTATACAGACATACACCATACATACACAGTAATGCACAGACATATACAGATATACAGACATACACCATACATACACAGCAATGCACAGATATATACAGATATACAGACATACACCATACATACACAGTAATGTACAGATATATACTGGTATACAGACATACACCATACATACACAGTAATGTACGGACATATATAGGTATACAGACATACACCATACATACACAGTAATGCACAGATATATACACAGGTATACAGACATACACCATACATACACAGTAATGTACAGACATATACTGGTATACAGACATACACCATACATACACAGTAATGCACAGATATATACAGGTATACAGACATACACCATACATACACAGTAATGAACAGACATATACTGGTATACAGACATACACAGTAATGTACAGACATATACAGGTATACAGACATACACCATACATACACAGTAATGTACAGATATATACTGGTATACAGACATACACAGTAATGCACAGACATATACAGGTATACAGACATACACCATACATACACAGTAATGCACAGACATATACAGGTATGCAGACATACAACATACATACACAGTAATGTACAGACATATACAGGTATACAGACATGCACCATACATACACAGTAATGTACAGATATATACAGGTATACAGACATACACCATACATACACAGTAATGCACAGACATATACTGGTACACAGACGTGCACCATACATACACAGTAATGTACAGACATATAATGTACAGACATATACTGGTATGCAGACATGCACCATACATACACGGTAATGCACAGACATATTCAGTTATACAGACATACACCATACATACACAGTAATGTACAGACATATACAGGTATACAGACATACACCATACATACACAGTAATGTACAGACATATACAGGTATACAGACATACACCATACATACACAGTAATGTACAGACATATAAGGTATACAGACATACACCATACATACACAGTAATGTACAGACATATACAGGTATACAGACATACACCATACATACACAGTAATGTACAGACATATACAGGTATACAGACATACACCATACATACACAGTAATGTACAGACATATACAGGTATACAGACATGCACCATACATACACGGTAATGTACAGACATATACTGGTATACAGACATACACCATACATACACAGTAATGTACAGACATATACTGGTATACAGACATACACCATACATACACAGTAATGCACAGATATATACAGGTATACAGACATACACCATACATACACAGTAATGCACAGATATATACAGGTATACAGACATACACCATACATACACAGTAATGTACAGACATATACAGGTATACAGACATACACCATACATACACAGTAATGTACAGACATATACTAGTATACAGACATACACCATACATACACAGTAATGCACAGATATATACAGGTATACAGACATACACCATACATACACAGTAATGCACAGATATATAGAGGTATACAGATATACACCATACATACACAGTAATGTACAGACATATACAGGTATACAGACATACACCATACATACACAGTAATGCACAGACATATACCGGTATACAGACATACAGCATACATACACAGTAATGTACAGATATATACAGGTATACAGACATACACCATACATACACAGTAATGTACAGACATATACAGGTATACAGACATACACCATACATACACAGTAATTTACAGATATATACTGGTATACAGACATACACCTTACATACACAGTAATGCACAGATATATACAGGTATACAGACATACACCATACATACACAGTAATGCACAGATATATACAGGTATACAGACATACACCATACATACACAGTAATGCACAGATATATACAGGTATACAGATATACACCATACATACACAGTAATGTACAGACATATACAGGTATACAGACATACACCATACATACACAGTAATTTACAGATATATACTGGTATACAGACATACACCATACATACACAGTAATGTACAGACATATACAGGTATGCAGACATACACCATACATACACAGTAATGCACAGATATATACAGGTATACAGACATACACCATACATGCACAGTAATGTACAGACATATACAGGCATACAGACATACACCATACATACACAGTAATGTACAGACATATACAGGTATACAGACATACACCATACATACACAGTAATGTACAGACATATACAGGCATACAGACATACACCATACATACACAGTAATGTACAGACATATACAGGTATACAGACATACACCATACATACACAGTAATGCACAGACATATACAGATATACATACATACACCATACATACACAGCAATGCACAGATATATACAGATATACAGACATACACCATACATACACAGTAATGTACAGACATATACAGGTATACAGACATACACCATACATACACAGTAATGCACAGATATATACATGTATACAGACATACACCATACATACACAGTAATGTACAGATATATACAGGTATACAGACATACACCATACATACACTGTAATGTACAGATATATACAGGTATACAGACATACACCATACATACACTGTAATGTACAGATATATACAGGTATACAGATATACACCATACATACACAGTAATGCACAGATATATACAGGTATACAGATATACACCATACATACACAGTAATGTACAGATATATACAGGTATACAGACATACACCATACATACACAGTAATGCACAGATATATACACAGGTATACAGACATACACCATACATACACAGTAATGTACAGACATATACTGGTATACAGACATACACAGTAATGTACAGACATATACAGGTATACAGACATACACCATACATACACAGTAATGTACAGATATATACTGGTATACAGACATACACAGTAATGCACAGACATATACAGGTATACAGACATACACCATACATACACAGTAATGCACAGACATATACAGGTATACAGACATACAACATACATACACAGTAATGTACAGACATATACAGGTATACAGACATGCACCATACATACACAGTAATGTACAGATATATACAGGTATACAGACATACACCATACATACACAGTAATGCACAGACATATACTGGTACACAGACGTGCACCATACATACACAGTAATGTACAGACATATAATGTACAGACATATACTGGTATGCAGACATGCACCATACATACACGGTAATGCACAGACATATTCAGTTATACAGACATACACCATACATACACAGTAATGTACAGACATATACAGGTATACAGACATACACCATACATACACAGTAATGTACAGATATATACAGGTATACAGACATGCACCATACATACACGGTAATGTACAGACATATACTGGTATACAGACATACACCATACATACACGGTAATGTACAGACATATACTGGTATACAGACATACACCATACATACACAGTAATGTACAGACATATACAGGTATACAGACATGCACCATACATACACGGTAATGTACAGACATATACTGGTATACAGACATACATCATACATACACAGTAATGTACAGACATATACAGGTATACAGACATACACCATACATACACAGTAATGTACAGACATATAAGGTATACAGACATACACCATACATACACAGTAATGTACAGACATATACAGGTATACAGACATACACCATACATACACAGTAATGTACAGACATATACAGGTATACAGACATGCACCATACATACACGGTAATGTACAGACATATACTGGTATACAGACATACACCATACATACACAGTAATGTACAGACATATACTGGTATACAGACATACACCATACATACACAGTAATGCACAGATATATACAGGTATACAGACATACACCATACATACACAGTAATGCACAGATATATACACGTATACAGACATACACCATACATACACTGTAATGTACAGACATATACAGGTATACAGACATACACCATACATACACAGTAATGTACAGACATATACTAGTATACAGACATACACCATACATACACAGTAATGCACAGATATATACAGGTATACAGACATACACCATACATACACAGTAATGCACAGATATATAGAGGTATACAGATATACACCATACATACACAGTAATGTACAGATATATACAGGTATACAGACATACACCATACATACACAGTAATGCACAGACATATACCGGTATACAGACATACAGCATACATACACAGTAATGTACAGATATATACAGGTATACAGACATACACCATACATACACAGTAATGTACAGACATATACAGGTATACAGACATACACCATACATACACAGTAATTTACAGATATATACAGGTATACAGACATACACCATACATACACAGTAATGTACAGACATATACAGGTATGCAGACATACACCATACATACACAGTAATGCACAGATATATACAGGTATACAGACATACACCATACATACACAGTAATGTACAGATATATACAGGTATACAGACATACACCATACATACACAGTAATGCACAGATATATACAGGTATACAGACATACACCATACATACACAGTAATGCACAGATATATACAGGTATACAGATATACACCATACATACACAGTAATGTACAGACATATACAGGTATACAGACATACACCATACATACACAGTAATTTACAGATATATACTGGTATACAGACATACACCATACATACACAGTAATGTACAGACATATACAGGTATGCAGACATACACCATACATACACAGTAATGTACAGACATATACAGGTATACAGACATACACCATACATACACAGTAATTTACAGATATATACAGGTATACAGACATACACCATACATACACAGTAATGTACAGACATATACAGGTATGCAGACATACACCATACATACACAGTAATGCACAGATATATACAGGTATACAGACATACACCATACATACACAGTAATGTACAGACATATACTGGTATACAGACATACACCTTACATACACAGTAAAGCACAGATATATACAGGTATACAGACATACACCATACATACACAGTAATGCACAGATATATACAGGTATACAGACATACACCATACATACACAGTAATGCACAGATATATACAGGTATACAGATATACACCATACATACACAGTAATGTACAGACATATACAGGTATACAGACATACACCATACATACACAGTAATTTACAGATATATACTGGTATACAGACATACACCATACATACACAGTAATGTACAGACATATACAGGTATGCAGACATACACCATACATACACAGTAATGCACAGATATATACAGATATACAGACATACACCATACATACACAGTAATGTACAGACATATACAGGTATACAGACATACACCATACATACACAGTAATGCACAGACATATACATGTATACAGACATACACCATACATACACAGTAATGTACAGATATATACAGGTATACAGACATACACCATACATACACTGTAATGTACAGATATATACAGGTATACAGACATACACCATACATACACTGTAATGTACAGATATATACAGGTATACAGATATACACCATACATACACAGTAATGCACAGATATATACAGGTATACAGATATACACCATACATACACAGTAATGTACAGATATATACAGGTATACAGACATACACCATACATACACAGTAATGTACAGACATATACAGGTATACAGACATACACCATACATACACAGTAATGCACAGATATATACAGGTATACAGACATACACCATACATACACAGTAATGTACAGATATATACAGGTATACAGACATACACCATACATACACTGTAATGTACAGATATATACAGGTATACAGACATACACCATACATACACAGCAATGCACAGATATATACAGATATACAGACATACACCATACATATACAGTAATGCACAGATATATACAGGTATACAGATATACACCATACATACACAGTAATGTACAGATATATACAGGTATACAGACATACACCATACATACACAGTAATGCACAGATATATACAGGTATACAGATATACACCATACATACACAGTAATGCACAGATATATACAGATATACAGACATACACCATACATACACAGTAATGTACAGATATATACAGGTATACAGACATACACCATACATACACAGTAATGTACAGACATATACAGGTATACAGACATACACCATACATACACAGTAATGTACAGACATATACAGGTATACAGACATACACCATACATACACTGTAATGTACAGATATATACAGGTATACAGACATACACCATACATACACAGCAATGCACAGATATATACAGATATACAGACATACACCATACATACACAGCAATGCACAGATATATACAGATATACAGACATACACCATACATACACAGTAATGCACAGATATATACAGGTATACAGACATACACCATACATACACAGTAATGCACAGATATATACAGGTATACAGACATACACCATACATACACAGCAATGCACAGATATATACAGATATACAGACATACACCATACATACACAGTAATGTACAGATATATACTGGTATACAGACATACACCATACATACACAGTAATGTACGGACATATATAGGTATACAGACATACACCATACATACACAGTAATGCACAGATATATACACAGGTATACAGACATACACCATACATACACAGTAATGTACAGACATATACTGGTATACAGACATACACCATACATACACAGTAATGCACAGATATATACAGGTATACAGACATACACCATACATACACAGTAATGAACAGACATATACTGGTATACAGACATACACAGTAATGTACAGACATATACAGGTATACAGACATACACCATACATACACAGTAATGTACAGATATATACTGGTATACAGACATACACAGTAATGCACAGACATATACAGGTATACAGACATACACCATACATACACAGTAATGCACAGACATATACAGGTATACAGACATACAACATACATACACAGTAATGTACAGACATATACAGGTATACAGACATGCACCATACATACACAGTAATGTACAGATATATACAGGTATACAGACATACACCATACATACACAGTAATGCACAGACATATACTGGTACACAGACGTGCACCATACATACACAGTAATGTACAGACATATAATGTACAGACATATACTGGTATGCAGACATGCACCATACATACACGGTAATGCACAGACATATTCAGTTATACAGACATACACCATACATACACAGTAATGTACAGACATATACAGGTATACAGACATACACCATACATACACAGTAATGTACAGACATATACAGGTATACAGACATACACCATACATACACAGTAATGTACAGACATATAAGGTATACAGACATACACCATACATACACAGTAATGTACAGACATATACAGGTATACAGACATACACCATACATACACAGTAATGTACAGACATATACAGGTATACAGACATACACCATACATACACAGTAATGTACAGACATATACAGGTATACAGACATGCACCATACATACACGGTAATGTACAGACATATACTGGTATACAGACATACACCATACATACACAGTAATGTACAGACATATACTGGTATACAGACATACACCATACATACACAGTAATGCACAGATATATACAGGTATACAGACATACACCATACATACACAGTAATGCACAGATATATACAGGTATACAGACATACACCATACATACACAGTAATGTACAGACATATACAGGTATACAGACATACACCATACATACACAGTAATGTACAGACATATACTAGTATACAGACATACACCATACATACACAGTAATGCACAGATATATACAGGTATACAGACATACACCATACATACACAGTAATGCACAGATATATAGAGGTATACAGATATACACCATACATACACAGTAATGTACAGACATATACAGGTATACAGACATACACCATACATACACAGTAATGCACAGACATATACCGGTATACAGACATACAGCATACATACACAGTAATGTACAGATATATACAGGTATACAGACATACACCATACATACACAGTAATGTACAGACATATACAGGTATACAGACATACACCATACATACACAGTAATTTACAGATATATACTGGTATACAGACATACACCTTACATACACAGTAATGCACAGATATATACAGGTATACAGACATACACCATACATACACAGTAATGCACAGATATATACAGGTATACAGACATACACCATACATACACAGTAATGCACAGATATATACAGGTATACAGATATACACCATACATACACAGTAATGTACAGACATATACAGGTATACAGACATACACCATACATACACAGTAATTTACAGATATATACTGGTATACAGACATACACCATACATACACAGTAATGTACAGACATATACAGGTATGCAGACATACACCATACATACACAGTAATGCACAGATATATACAGGTATACAGACATACACCATACATGCACAGTAATGTACAGACATATACAGGCATACAGACATACACCATACATACACAGTAATGTACAGACATATACAGGTATACAGACATACACCATACATACACAGTAATGTACAGACATATACAGGCATACAGACATACACCATACATACACAGTAATGTACAGACATATACAGGTATACAGACATACACCATACATACACAGTAATGCACAGACATATACAGATATACATACATACACCATACATACACAGCAATGCACAGATATATACAGATATACAGACATACACCATACATACACAGTAATGTACAGACATATACAGGTATACAGACATACACCATACATACACAGTAATGCACAGATATATACATGTATACAGACATACACCATACATACACAGTAATGTACAGATATATACAGGTATACAGACATACACCATACATACACTGTAATGTACAGATATATACAGGTATACAGACATACACCATACATACACTGTAATGTACAGATATATACAGGTATACAGATATACACCATACATACACAGTAATGCACAGATATATACAGGTATACAGATATACACCATACATACACAGTAATGTACAGATATATACAGGTATACAGACATACACCATACATACACAGTAATGCACAGATATATACACAGGTATACAGACATACACCATACATACACAGTAATGTACAGACATATACTGGTATACAGACATACACAGTAATGTACAGACATATACAGGTATACAGACATACACCATACATACACAGTAATGTACAGATATATACTGGTATACAGACATACACAGTAATGCACAGACATATACAGGTATACAGACATACACCATACATACACAGTAATGCACAGACATATACAGGTATACAGACATACAACATACATACACAGTAATGTACAGACATATACAGGTATACAGACATGCACCATACATACACAGTAATGTACAGATATATACAGGTATACAGACATACACCATACATACACAGTAATGCACAGACATATACTGGTACACAGACGTGCACCATACATACACAGTAATGTACAGACATATAATGTACAGACATATACTGGTATGCAGACATGCACCATACATACACGGTAATGCACAGACATATTCAGTTATACAGACATACACCATACATACACAGTAATGTACAGACATATACAGGTATACAGACATACACCATACATACACAGTAATGTACAGATATATACAGGTATACAGACATGCACCATACATACACGGTAATGTACAGACATATACTGGTATACAGACATACACCATACATACACGGTAATGTACAGACATATACTGGTATACAGACATACACCATACATACACAGTAATGTACAGACATATACAGGTATACAGACATGCACCATACATACACGGTAATGTACAGACATATACTGGTATACAGACATACATCATACATACACAGTAATGTACAGACATATACAGGTATACAGACATACACCATACATACACAGTAATGTACAGACATATAAGGTATACAGACATACACCATACATACACAGTAATGTACAGACATATACAGGTATACAGACATACACCATACATACACAGTAATGTACAGACATATACAGGTATACAGACATGCACCATACATACACGGTAATGTACAGACATATACTGGTATACAGACATACACCATACATACACAGTAATGTACAGACATATACTGGTATACAGACATACACCATACATACACAGTAATGCACAGATATATACAGGTATACAGACATACACCATACATACACAGTAATGCACAGATATATACACGTATACAGACATACACCATACATACACTGTAATGTACAGACATATACAGGTATACAGACATACACCATACATACACAGTAATGTACAGACATATACTAGTATACAGACATACACCATACATACACAGTAATGCACAGATATATACAGGTATACAGACATACACCATACATACACAGTAATGCACAGATATATAGAGGTATACAGATATACACCATACATACACAGTAATGTACAGATATATACAGGTATACAGACATACACCATACATACACAGTAATGTACAGACATATACAGGTATGCAGACATACACCATACATACACAGTAATGTACAGACATATACAGGTATACAGACATACACCATACATACACAGTAATGTACAGATATATACAGGTATACAGACATACACCATACATACACAGTAATGCACAGATATATACAGGTATACAGACATACACCATACATACACAGTAATGCACAGATATATACAGGTATACAGATATACACCATACATACACAGTAATGTACAGACATATACAGGTATACAGACATACACCATACATACACAGTAATTTACAGATATATACTGGTATACAGACATACACCATACATACACAGCAATGTACAGACATATACAGGTATGCAGACATACACCATACATACACAGTAATGTACAGACATATACAGGTATACAGACATACACCATACATACACAGTAATTTACAGATATATACAGGTATACAGACATACACCATACATACACAGTAATGTACAGACATATACAGGTATGCAGACATACACCATACATACACAGTAATGCACAGATATATACAGGTATACAGACATACACCATACATACACAGTAATGTACAGACATATACTGGTATACAGACATACACCTTACATACACAGTAATGCACAGATATATACAGGTATACAGACATACACCATACATACACAGTAATGCACAGATATATACAGGTATACAGACATACACCATACATACACAGTAATGCACAGATATATACAGGTATACAGATATACACCATACATACACAGTAATGTACAGACATATACAGGTATACAGACATACACCATACATACACAGTAATTTACAGATATATACTGGTATACAGACATACACCATACATACACAGTAATGTACAGACATATACAGGTATGCAGACATACACCATACATACACAGTAATGCACAGATATATACAGATATACAGACATACACCATACATACACAGTAATGTACAGACATATACAGGTATACAGACATACACCATACATACACAGTAATGCACAGACATATACATGTATACAGACATACACCATACATACACAGTAATGTACAGATATATACAGGTATACAGACATACACCATACATACACTGTAATGTACAGATATATACAGGTATACAGATATACACCATACATACACAGTAATGCACAGATATATACAGGTATACAGATATACACCATACATACACAGTAATGTACAGATATATACAGGTATACAGACATACACCATACATACACAGTAATGTACAGACATATACAGGTATACAGACATACACCATACATACACAGTAATGCACAGATATATACAGGTATACAGACATACACCATACATACACAGTAATGTACAGATATATACAGGTATACAGACATACACCATACATACACTGTAATGTACAGATATATACAGGTATACAGACATACACCATACATACACAGCAATGCACAGATATATACAGATATACAGACATACACCATACATATACAGTAATGCACAGATATATACAAGTATACAGATATACACCATACATACACAGTAATGTACAGATATATACAGGTATACAGACATACACCATACATACACAGTAATGCACAGATATATACAGGTATACAGATATACACCATACATACACAGTAATGCACAGATATATACAGATATACAGACATACACCATACATACACAGTAATGCACAGATATATACAGATATACAGACATACACCATACATACACAGTAATGCACAGATATATACAGATATACAGACATACACCATACATACACAGTAATGCACAGATATACAGACATACACCATACATACACTGTAATGTACAGATATATACAGGTATACAGCCATACACCATACATACACAGTAATGCACAGATATATACAGATATACAGATATACACCATACATACACTGTAATGTACAGATATATACAGGTATACAGACATACACCATACATACACAGCAATGCACAGATATATACAGATATACAGACATACACCATACATATACAGTAATGTACAGACATATACCGGTATACAGATATACACCATACATACACAGTAATGCACAGATATATACAGATATACAGACATACACCATACATACACAGCAATGCACAGATATATACAGATATACAGACATACACCATACATATACAGTAATGTACAGATATATACAGGTATACAGACATACACCATACATACACTGTAATGTACAGATATATACAGGTATACAGACATACACCATACATACACAGTAATGTACAGACATATACAGGTATACAGATATACACCATACATACAGAGTAATGCACAGACATATACAGGTATACAGACATACACCATACATACACAGTAATGCACAGATATATACAGGTGTACAGACATACACCATACATACACAGCAATGCACAGATATATACAGATATACAGACATACACCATACATATACAGTAATGTACAGACATATACCGGTATACAGATATACACCATACATACACAGTAATGCACAGATATATACAGATATACAGACATACACCATACATACACAGCAATGCACAGATATATACAGATATACAGACATACACCATACATACACAGTAATGTACAGATATATACAGGTATACAGACATACACCATACATACACAGTAATGTACAGACATATACAGGTATACAGATATACACCATACATACACAGTAATGCACAGACATATACAGGTATACAGACATACACCATACATACACAGTAATGCACAGATATATACACAGGTATACAGACATACACCATACATACACAGTAATGTACAGATATATACAGATATACAGACATACACCATACACACACAGTAATGTACAGACATATACAGGTATGCAGACATACACCATACATACACAGTAATGCACAGACATATACAGGTATACAGACATACACCATACATACACAGTAATGTACAGATATATACTGGTATACAGACATACACCATACACACACAGTAATGTACAGACATATACAGGTATACAGACATACACCATACATACACTGTAATGTACAGATATATACAGGTATACAGACATACACCATACATACACTGTAATGTACAGATATATACAGGTATACAGATATACACCATACATACACAGTAATGTACAGACATATACAGGTATACAGACATACACCATACATACACAGTAATGTACAGATATATACAGGTATACAGATATACACCATACATACACAGTAATGTACAGACATATACAGGTATACAGACATACACCATACATACACAGTAATGTACAGACATATACAGGTATACAGACATACACCATACATACACAGTAATGTACAGATATATACAGGTATACAGACATACACCATACATACACAGTAATGTACAGACATATACAGGTATACAGACATACACCATACATACACAGTAATGTACAGACATATACAAGTATACAGACATCCATACATACACAGTAATGTACAGACATATACAAGTATACAGACATACACCATATATACACAGTAATGTACAGACATATACAGGTATACAGACATACACCATACATACACAGTAATGTACAGACATATACAGGTATACAGACATACACCATACATACACAGTAATGTACAGATATATACAGGTATACAGACATACACCATACATACACAGTAATGTACAGACATATACAGGTATACAGACATACACCATACATACACAGTAATGTACAGACATATACTGGTATACAGACATACACCATACATACACAGTAATGCACAGATATATACAGGTATACAGATATACACCATACATACACAGTAATGTACAGACATATACATGTATACAGACATACACCATACATACACAGTAATGCACAGACATATACAGGTATACAGACATACACCATACATACACAGTAATGTACAGATATATACAGATATACAGACATACACCATACATACACAGTAATGTACAGACATATACAGGTATACAGACATACACCATACATACACTGTAATGTACAGATATATACAGATATACAGACATACACCATACATACACTGTAATGTACAGATATATACAGGTATACAGATATACACCATACATACACAGTAATGTACAGACATATACAGGTATACAGACATACACCATACATACACAGTAATGTACAGATATATACAGGTATACAGATATACACCATACATACACAGTAATGTACAGATATATACAGGTATACAGACATACACCATACATACACAGTAATGTACAGACATATACAGGTATACAATCATACACCATACATACACAGTAATGTACAGACATATACAAGTATACAGACATCCATACATACACAGTAATGTACAGACATATACAAGTATACAGACATACACCATATATACACAGTAATGTACAGACATATACAGGTATACAGACATATACCATACATACACAGTAATGTACAGACATATACAGGTATACAGACATACACCATACATACACAGTAATGTACAGATATATACAGGTATACAGACATACACCATACATACACAGTAATGTACAGACATATACAGGTATACAGACATACACCATACATACACAGTAATGCACAGATATATACAGGTATACAGACATACACCATACATACACAGTAATGCACAGATATATACCGGTATACAGACATACACCATACATACACAGTAATGTACAGACATATACAGGTATACAGACATACACCATACATACACAGTAATGTACAGATATATACAGATATACAGATATACACCATACATACACAGTAATGCACAGACATATACAGGTATACAGACATACACCATACATACACAGTAATGTACAGACATATACTAGTATACAGACATACACCATACATACACAGTAATGTACAGACATATACAGGTATACAGACATACACCATACATACACAGTAATGTACAGATATATACTGGTATACAGACATACACCATACATACACAGTAATGTACAGACATATACAGGTATACAGACATACACCATACATACACAGTAATGTACAGACATATACAGGTATACAGACATACACCATACATACACAGTAATGTACAGATATATACAGGTATACAGACATACACCATACATACACAGTAATGTACAGACATATACAGGTATACAGACATACACCATACATACACAGTAATGCACAGATATATACAGGTATACAGACATACACCATACATACACAGTAATGCACAGATATATACCGGTATACAGACATACACCATACATACACAGTAATGTACAGACATATACAGGTATACAGACATACACCATACATACACAGTAATGTACAGATATATACTGGTATACAGACATACACCATACATACACAGTAATGTACAGACATATACAGATATACAGACATACACCATACATACACAGTAATGTACAGACATATACAGGTATACAGACATACACCATACATACACAGTAATGTACAGATATATACTGGTATACAGACATACACCATACATACACAGTAATGTACAGACATATACATGTATACAGACATACACCATACACACACAGTAATGCACAGATATATACAGGTATGCAGACATACACCATACATACACAGTAATGTACAGACATATACAGGTATACAGACATACACCATACATACACAGTAATGTACAGACATATACAAGTATACAGACATACACCATATATACACAGTAATGTACAGACATATACAGGTATACAGATATACACCATACATACACAGTAATGTACAGATATATACTGGTATACAGACATACACCATACATACACAGTAATGTACAGATATATACAGGTATACAGACATACACCATACATACACAGTAATGTACAGATATATACAGGTATACAGACATACACCATATATACACAGTAATGTACAGACATATACAGGTATACAGACATACACCATATATACACAGTAATGTACAGACATATACAGGTATACAGACATGCACCATACATACACAGTAATGTACAGATATATACAGGTATACAGACATACACCATACATACACAGTAATGTACAGACATATACAAGTATACAGACATACACCATATATACACAGTAATGTACAGACATATACAAGTATACAGACATCCATACATACACAGTAATACAGAAACATGGACAGTCAGACAGACAAACATACAGAGGCAGACACACATACATCCATACACAGGCAGATATCCATATATACACAGGCAGATAGACTGATATATAGACAAATGAAGATAGTCAGTGACACATTTAATTGTAGGCACACAGACAGATACATTCAAGCAGACAGGGACATACGTAAATAGATATGTAAGCTTACAAGCATTCATACACAAAACTCTATTCTAGGGTGACCACATGTCCTTGAATGCCCATGATTTAATCCCTTAGTGACAGGCTGCACGCACACGGGGCCGGCACTTAACACCCGCTGAACATTTTTTTTTATTTTTTAATAAGAATCCAGAGTCCCCGAACGGCGTGCAGCTGCAAGGGGACCCGGATTTCCGGGACATACATGTACATCCTCTGTCCACAAGGGACATCCGCTCGGGACGTAAATGTACTTCCTTAGGCGGTAAGGGGTTAAAATGTGTGCCCCATGTCCCAGACAGCCCCCTTCTGGGACAATACAAAGTCCTGGAATGAAGACTCAGAGCACAGAGGTCTCAACACTAGAAGCAGAACTGCTCATTGTCTGCTGTGACAGGAAGTGATGTCTCTGCTGGGCTACAAGAAAATGGTGCTTCAGACAGCTCTAAACACTAGAGAGAACTGAACCTTGATTCTGACATCAAACAGGATCTGCAGTATAATTTTGTTGTAGTGTAATGCTAGTCTAAGGCTTTGGGCATGATGTACATTATCATGTAGCCCACCACAGTGTAAAGCAACCAGTAACAGTACTCCCTCTAGTGTTTAGAACTCTGTGGTGCACCAGAGAAAAATCAGGTTGCACTTTGATGTCCAGTGATGTTTAGTGATCCCTCCCACATTAGGGTGACCACATTTCCGTTCTGCTATTCCGGGACATGTGGTCACCCTAAATTTGAGTGGTATCCGGTCCCCTGCGGCTGGCTGGCACTGAGTTCCCTCCTACCCGCCCGCATCATCACGCGCCCCTGCGGGCCGTGATGACATACATACAGAGAAGAGGGCAGAGGCACCGGAAGAGAAGCGCTTGCTGCCAGAGTCCAGCAGCAAGCGCTTCTCTTCCGGTGCCTCTGCCCTCTTCCTCCTCTCTGTATGTATGTCATCACGGCCCGCAGGGGCGTGTGATGATGCGGGCGGGTGGCTACCTTCATTTCGGGACTCTTTATTGTCCCGGTGGGGGATGATCCGGGACGCGGGACATAGAACCCAATTAAGGGACAGTCCCGGACGTTCCGGGACATGTGGTCACCCTATCCCACATAGCTGCACTAGAGCCGAGGACAAGTACCCTGCTGCTCTCGTCTCCATAGTGTCCCTGAATGGCAGAATGGAAATGTGGTCACCCTACTCTATACACATACATACATCCACAGGCACACCGATAAGCAGATATGTACGCACATATTCACAGGCACAGAGACAGGGAAATAAAGAGGGAAACAGATGTGGATGCAAAGATACATACAGAGGCTTTAGGGCAGAAATAAACAGACACACAGATATGTATATAGACAAATACACAGACAAGCAGATATGTACACTTATCTCCCAAGTGTCCCTCTTTAGGAGGGACAGTCCCTCTTTTAGACCCAAATCC
Organism: Rhinophrynus dorsalis; assembly: GCA_037306005.1. Taxonomy (NCBI): domain Eukaryota; kingdom Metazoa; phylum Chordata; class Amphibia; order Anura; family Rhinophrynidae; genus Rhinophrynus; species Rhinophrynus dorsalis. The sequence continues at coordinate 522,979,719 of CM074721.1, read as the reverse complement.
CTCTGTCCCTCTTTCCCACCCTGATGTCCCTCTTTTTAGGAAACCAGTTTGTGTGGTGTGTATATACTTATCTAGAGAGCTAAAACTCACATTATTGTTTGTGTAATGTCAGTATATGTGTATATAAATTAGTCTGTGCAAATAAAATACTTTGGTCTTGTTATAAGTCATTTATTAGGTTACACAAGGAGGTGTCAATAGGTCATGAAATAGCCTAAAAATTCTTGGTAGAGCCCCAGTCACCAACCACACCCCTAGCCACACCCCCTAAAACACAAGTGTCCCTCATTGGTAATTTGAAATGTTGGGAGGTGTGTGTACACATACATGCAAAGGTGCACAGACAAGTACACAGATAAGCAGATATGCGCACACACTGGTACACAGACAAAGACAGAGATAAACAGATAAATACGCATAGACATACATACAGACAAGTATACATACACAGAGCAAGCAAATCAAGTCGGAAAATAACTTCCAATAACAACTTTCAATATATAGTAAAATCCATCAATCTTTATTGTAGGGAAATACAAAACAGACACCAAAACACTACTGGTGAATGGTCTTACACATTTCGCATACCAGATGCTTAATCACAGACTAAACCAGATATTGCACCAATCCATTATTTAAAGCGGAACTAACACCACTAAGCAACTTTGTTTCTAATAATTCCCTATCTGGCGACTAGCTGCTTAGTAGCGCTAGTCGCCAGAATTATTACCTCTTTATGGAGAAATATGCAGTCATCTCTGGCTGACAGGCAGGACGGAGCGCGGACATCTTGCCCTTGTGACGTCCGTGCGCCTGCGCTGTCAGTCCCAGGCGGCTATTGGAGGCGTTGCTAGTAGCCAGCCGGCTCCAAAAGGGACAGCGCAGACGCGCGGGCGTCACTAGGGCAAGATGTCCGTGCTCCATCCTGCCTGTCAGCCGAGGATGACAGCATATTTCTCCATAACCAGGTTATAATTCTGACAACTAGCTCTACTAAGCAGCTAGTCGCCAGATAGGGAATTATTACAAACAAGGTTTCTTAGCGGTGTTAGTTCCGCTTTAAATACAAGACGTGACTATCTGTCACTAAAAGGACCAATTCATTCTAGAGATCTGATTGCCCTTCTCTCAGCATTCATCTCAATTTCCAAAGTGTAAATAATACCCGCTCCAAGGTTGAATCAAAGAAAATTCAAAGGTAACCATATCTCAATATTTAATTGATTCATTTGTTACTTTGTACATATAGTAGATCGCTTTATTAACCCCTTAGCGGCCCTTGACGGTCCTGGCACATCATGGGTAGATTTGCGTTAAGGATCTATAACATGCCAGGACCGTCATGGAATTCAGGGCTCCCCATGTGGCTGCACGCTGTTTGGGGAGCCCCGAACTGGATGAGACAAAAAAAAGATCCATGGTCTTTAAGTGACAGCGCATGCGCGATCGGCCATCCTTAAGGGGTTAAACTTCTAATTACAGAAAAACTCATGCTTCACACTAGGAAATTCGAAGGACGCCACGAGTACACTATAAATCACATAATATCGTGAAATCACCAATGTTATAAATACAAAAAAATAAAAATAATTCAAAAAGTACCTCAGACATATCAGAAGCTCGTAGTGCAAAAATGTATTAATCCAGTCAAAACCACTTAAAGGGATAGTACTGCCATGTATTCAAAAACATTAATTTTGTAGACATTCAAAAATTAAACTTAATGCCCCCATTCCTATTTCTTAAACCTTTATGGTTTGCAAGCACACTTTGTAGACCGTTCCAGTGAAGGATTTATTGTTCAGTAACGTGACCTTGGCTCTGCTGAAGAGCCTCCGATGGTCCCGGGACTGGATTCCCCTGAAGTCAGCTAGAGCACTGATGTCAGGAAAATGGGAGGGAGGGGGGAACTCTGTTCCTGAATATCTCTCAAACCATAAAGGTTTGAGAGATGGGACTGGGGGGCATTAAGTTTTATTTTTGAATGCCTACAAAATTAATGTTTATGAATACATGGCTATACTATTCCTTTAAGAGTGGGCACAAATGATGACAATTCTCAGCAACAGTAGATATAGAGGATCATCAGAAAAAAGTCTAAGATAATTACACATGACACATAATATATTTTTAATTTAATCCTTTGGGTATTCTAACTGACAGGGTAAAAATAAAAAAAAGTCCCAACGTGAAAGCTTACTTGGCAAATATCAACCCCTAATGGAGAGAGTCACCCTTTATATGCCTTGTACAGCAAAACCTCCAAGATAAGAATTATGTTCTTTTGCATCTAATTCCTCCATCTCCATCAAAGGGAAAAAGCTGTCTTAAAGGAATAGTAATACTTTGTTTTATCTTTATTTTCTTTTGTAGGCATTAAAAAACATGAAGAACGATATAAGTCTTATCTCTCAAACCTTTATGGTTTGATAGATATTCACAAATAAAGTTTCCCCTCCTGCCCCTTTTACCTAGTGTAAGCCATCTCTTCTCAGATGTGGAATCCAGTCCATAGACTAGACAGATAACAGAAGGGGACAATCTTCTTCCTATGAGAACAATGAAAGCCCTGCCCCACCTTGTCAAGTTTTTCCCCTTATCTTAATTGAAGATTGTCCCTCTCTGCAGTCTACCTGGGCACTTCCCTTCTGCTCTGGCTGAGCAGTGTTACATCAGTAAAAGGGGGGGGATACTTTGTCATTGAATTACTCCTGAACTACAACTCTGACAGAACTGAAATAACACTCTCCAAAGTCCAAATACTATGATGATTAATTCGAGCTGCTTTTATTATGAAACATTACTATCCCTTTAAAAAGCATAGTAATGTCTCTTTAAAAATACTTTCTCCGAGGCTTCTGTATATTAATAGTAACAGACTGCGCTATGTGTGTAGTTCAAAAATTATTCAGCGCTAAAGATCCCACGCCCGTCCCTTTCTGGCCGCCTCCCACTAAATCTGAAATCTGGTCATAGAACCAGCAGGCTGCAGCAAAGGACAAACTTCAGTAATACGTAAAAGAAAATCCTGTCCCCCTTGAGGATGGAGGGCAGGATTTACCTTTGCTTACTGAAGTTTGTCCCTCGCTGCAGCCATCCTGACCAAACTGCAGCTTCTGCGTGATGTGTGGAGAAGGGGCGGGCGGGGGATTTTTTCGGCGAATAACTTTTGAACTACACAAAATTAAGATCTTAGACATAGCACAATCTGTTAGACTCAACAAAAGACTTTGAAAGAGGCATTTCTATCCCTTTAAGTCGGCAACATCAGAATATCGCCCGTTTGATGGAGCGATATTTTAAACGCTTTGTTTTGTTGGTCGCCAAATCGTTGGCAACATTTCCATAGTGAACCGATGCAGCCCCAAACTTGCATGGAACCTCCACCATGCTTCAGTGTTGCCTGCAGTCACTCATTCTTGTACCGCTCTCCAGCCCTTTGGCAAACAAACTGCCAGAGCACCTGCTGCAATTTTTTTGCACCCCAGTTCCTGTGTTTTCGTGTACAGTTGAGTCGCTTGGCCTTGTTTCCAAAGGTATGGCTTTTTGGGTGCAAGTCTTCCATGAAGACCACACCTGACCAGACTTCTCTGGACAGTAGATGGGTGTACCAGGGTCCCACTGTTTTTGGCCAATTCTGAGCTGATGGCAGTACTGGACAGCTTCCGATTAAAAGGGGAAGTAAGCATGATGCGTCTTTCATCTGCTGCATTAAGTTTCGTAGGCCGACCACTGCATCTACGGTCTTCAGGGTTGCCTGATTCTTTGTGCTTCTTCAAAAGAGCTTTGACAGCACATCTGGAAACCCCTGTCTGCCTTGAAATTTCTGCCTGGGAGATACCTTGCTGATGCAGTATAACTACCTTGTGTCTTGTTGCTGTGCTTATTCTTGTCATGGTGTATGACTTTTGACAAACTTTCTTCAGCAACCTCACCTTGTTAGCTGAGTTTGACTGTTCCTCACCCAGTTTTATTCCTCCTACACAGCTGTTTCTGTTAATGATTGTGTTTCAACCGACATATTAAATTGATGATCATTAGCACCTGTTTGGTTTAATTGTTTAATCATACACCTGATTACATGCCTACAAAATCCCTGACTTTGTGCAAATGTACCTAGAACGACTGATGCTGTTTTGAAGGAAATGGGTAGTCACACCAAATATTAATTTGATTTAGATTTTTCTTCTGTTCACTCACTATTATTTTGTTAATTGATAAAAAAATAATCTATTAACATGTCTATTTCTGAAAGCATTCTTACGTTACAGCAATTTTCACAACTGCCTTATACTTTTGCACATTACTGTATTTAAAAAAATAAATAAATAAATAAATAAATATTTATTTATATATATATATATATATATATATATATATATATAGTGCCCATTTCCAGACATAACAAAATGGATGTATAATTATACAGTAATAGAGATCCATTTATAACTCAATTTCCAGAATAAATGCTCCCCCTAGAGGCTGAAAATATTGAGGAAATGCAATGTCAGAATGACAAAAGAACATGAATAAGAAAGCACGCTAAAAAGTGGCTGTCAAGCCATGCTGTCAGCGCCCACTGACAGGCCATCATTTGAGGATTTCCTTGTTTGGAAGCAGATGAGTTAAGTGCTAGAGGGGTACACTACTCATTGCAATGCGTTGCCTAACCCTCTGGCACTCAAGAGTTAATCAAATTGACTGAACCTCTTATCAACAGACCTGTGTTCTAGTAACACCTCCTCACCAAGGCTTCAACAAGCTAGGGGTCACCGACTTCATACATCCAAGACTCTTATAATTTATATTATTTATGTTCCACTATCCCGATCAGAAATTGAGCACTGTATTTTGCACTTAACCCTTATGTTCCCTGTATGCCTCCCTTTACCACTTTAGATTGTAAGCTTTTGAGCAGGGACCCCATTTCAGTTTTGGGCACCAGTTCTGAAGAAGGAAATTCTAGAATTGGAGAGGGTAAAACAAAGAGCAACAAAATTAATTAAGCGAATGGAGGACTTGACATATGAGGAACGACTAGACAAACTTGGTTTATTTACTCTAGAGAAAAGACGACTAAGGGTAGACCTTATCACATTGTACAAGTATATGAGAGGTCAATACAAGGATCTCTGCGGTGAGCTATTCATTCCAAGGACCTGATCAGGTGACCAGGGGACACCCCTTGAGATTAGAGCAAAGGAGGTTTAGACTTCAGCAGAGGAAGGGTTTTTTTTTACTGTGAAGTCTGTTAAATTATGGAATTCCTTCACCAAGGATATGGTTATGGCAGATACAATGGATACATTTAAGAGAAGATTAGATACATTTCTTTAAAAAAGAGAACCTAGAAGTTTATACTGTGTATTAGTAGGCAAAACAGGAAGTACTGATAAAGACTATAACTTATTTGGCAGCAGGAAAGCTATATAATTCTCATGTCTCTGGGTTATGAGGCAAAGGTCGAACTCAATGGACTTGTGTCTTTTTTCGACCTAATTTACTATGTTACTATTTCCAGTATCATTTTTCTAAGCACTTGTCACCCTTTAATGTCCAAACCCTTAAATTGTAAAGTGCTGCGTACTCTTGTGGTGCTATATATTCATTTATTTATAATAGCAAAACTGCAATCACGGAGCAAAATGACTACACCATAAGGATCAAAAAATAATACCCAAATTCCCATTGATTTAAATGAGGCTAATCCACTATATTAATTTTAGAGCTGCAGGAGATGTTAGCAGGACTCCAGACTCTCATCGTTGCCCATGGTAGGACCAGAGGGGTATAAGCAATGCATTGCACACCTCACTGGTCCTTAAAGGGATAGTAATGTTTCATAATAAAAGCAGCTCTAATTAATCATCATAGTATTTGCACTTTGGAAAGTGTTATTTCAATTCTGTCAGAGTTGTAGTTCAAGAGTAATTGAGTGATAAAGTATCCCCCTCCCTCCCCTTTTACTGATGTAACACTGTTCAGCCAGAGCAGAAGGTAGGTGCCCAGGTAGACTGCAGAGAGGGACAATCTTCAATTAAGATAAAGGAACAACCTGAAAAACTTGTCAAGGGGGGCAGGGCTTTCATTGTTCTCATAAGAAGAAGATTGTCCCCTAATGTTGTCTGGTATATGGACTGGATTCCACATCTGAGAAGAGATGGCTTACACTAGGTAAAAGGGGCGGGAGGGGAAAATTTGCTTGTTTGAGGTTTGAGAGATAAGACTTATATCGTTCTTTATGTTTTTTTAATGCCTACAAAATAAAATAAAGATAAAACTAAGTATTACTATCCCTTTAAAGGTATCCTTTTAAAAGGTCGCAAGCAAAACATGCCACATTAACTATGTCGCCATGATAAAAATGGCGACATGAGACTTTCACACTGCACGACAGAGTGAGATTCTCATGTCGCCTACTGAAAGGTCGCATGCCATATGTGTCAAGAAGAAATCAGTTGCCTCTGCATTCAATTTTGCTTTGTTGAGTTGCTGCCTGTGTTGTACTCATTTGCCCGGCAAATGTATTTCCTAGCAGGTGCGGGTGTGTGTAGGAGACCATCATCCTTTCTGAAGCACAGATGTGCTAAGTTGGTTCCTCAGCAGCTAATTCATTTCACACCTCATTCTGCACTCCAGCGGCTTAGCATTAATCTCTTCCAATGTCTGGAGTTCCCCAGACAGGGCACTGCTCCGACAAGTAGGCAGCTCTGTGATTGGTTGTCGATTGTCTCAATCTTGTTGTTTTGATCCCCACTGGCTGGAGATCCGTGCGGCAAGATTAAAGGAGCAGTAAACTTTTTTTATGAAAAAATATATATTGTAGGGATTTTCCTATTGAGTAGAATAAAGGTACTCCCGCTGCCGAGGGAATTATATTTCCAAAGTTAATACAGTTTAAACCCATGTTTTTTTACATTAGCAGTGCCCTCTCGTGGTCACATTCTAATTATATTTCCTGTTAGATTCTAATGGAGAGTAGGGTTGCCACCTTTTGTTAAAAAAACGTACCGGCCATGGAATTCCCTCCAAAGACTTAACATTGGACAGTAGCCAATTTTTTACCGGCCTGCCGGTAAAATACCTGCTGGGTGGCAACCCTAATGGAGAGGAAAGTCAGTGACATACAGTTCTCCATAGAATGTGATAGAAACTGCCTGTCACTTCCTGTCAGTTAGAACTATCAGGAAGTAAACACAGTAAATTCACTTCCTGTCAGTTAGAACTATCAGGAAGTAAACACAGTAAATTCCTGATTATTTAAACTGCTATAAATTTTTAATAAAACATCTGACAGCGATGGGAGTGACCTTGTTTTATTCAGCAGGAAAAGCTCTATAAAATATGTGTTTTCATAAAAAAAGTTTACTGCTCCTTTAAACTCTCCTACGTGTTCCTACCTCTCAGGATTTGTTGGATCCCTGTTCAGCCTGTCTGGTGTGTGTTATTCCAAAAATGGTCTAAAGAGTCCCCTCTGACTCCTATTCACTGTATTTAGCAGTAGAACTGACCAGGCTACCCATCTTGTAGCTGCATCGCAGAGAGAGAAGACCAGCAATGACGGCCAGGGATTGAGTGCATCGCCTGATTCCCGTTACACCTGTATACAGCAGAACAGAAGGACGTGCTTAGGTAGGTGTCCTTTATACAGCAGAACAGATGAACATGCTTAGGTAGGTGTCCTTTATACAGCAGAACAGAAGGACGTGCTTAGGTAGGTGTACTTTATATAGCAGAACGTGCTTAGGTAGGTGACCTTTATACAGCAGAACAGAAGGATGTGCTTAGGTAGGTGTCCTTTATAGAGTAGACTAAAAGAACGTGCTTAGGTAGGTGTCCATTATACAACAGAACAGAAGGATGTACTTAGGTAGGTGTCCTTTATACAGGGGAACAGAAAGACATGCTTAAGTAGGTGTACTTTATACAGCAGAACAGAAGGACGCACTTAGGTAGGTGTCCTTTATACAGCAGTACAGAAGGATGTGCTTAGGTAGGTGTCCTTTATACAGCAGAACAGAAGGATGTGCTTAGGTAGGTGTCCTTTATACAGAAGAACAAAAGGACGTTCTTAGGTAGGTGTGCTTTATACAGCAGAACAGAAGGATGTGCTTAGGTAGGTGTCCTTTATACAGCAGTACAGAAGGATGTGCTTAGGTAGGTGTCCTCTATACAGCAGAACAGAAGGACGAGCTTAGGTAGGTGTCCTTTATACAGCAGACTAAAAGGATGTGCTTAGGTAGGTGTCCTTTATACAGCAGAACAGAAGGATGTGCTTTGGTAGGTGTCCTTTATACAGCAGAACAAAAGGACGTGCTTAGGTAGGTGTCCTTTATACAGCAGACTAAAAGGACGTGCTTAGGTAGGTGTCCTTTATACAGAAAAACAGAAAGACATGCTTAGGTACGTGTCCTTTATACAGCAGTACAGAAGGACGCGCTTAGGTAGGTGTCCATTATACAGCAGAACAGAAGGACGCGCTTAGGTAGGTGTCCTTTATATAGCAGAACAGAAGGACGTGATTAGGTAGGTGACCTTTACACAGCAGTACAGAAGGACGTGCTTAGGTAGGTGTCCTTTATACAGGGGAACGGAAGGACGTGCTTATGTAGGTGTCCTTTATACAGCAGAACAGAAAGACGTACTTAGGTAAGTATCCTTTTAATAGAGGAACGGAAGGACGTGCTTAGGTAGGTGCCCTCTATACAGCAGAACAGAAATACATGCTTAGGTAGGTGTCCTTTATACAGCAGAACAGAAGGACGTGCTTAGGTAGGTGTACTTTATATAGCAGAACGTGCTTAGGTAGGTGACCTTTATACAGCAGAACAGAAGGACGTGCTTAGGTAGGTGTACTTTATATAGCAGAACAGAAGGACGTGCTTAGGTAGGTGTCCTTTATACAGTAGACTAAAAGAACGTGCTTAGGTAGGTGTCCTTTATACAGCAGAACAAAAGGACGTTCTTAGGTAGGTGTCCTTTATACAGCAGAACAGAAGGATGTACTTAGGTAGGTGTCCTTTATACAGAAGAACAGAAAGACATGCTTAGGTAGGTGTCCTTTATACAGCAGTACAGAAGGACTCGCTTAGGTAGGTGACCTTTACACAGCAGTACAGAAGGACGTGCTTAGGTAGGTGTCCTTTACACAGCAGAACAGAAGGACATGCTTAGGTAGGTGTCCTTTATACAGGGGAACGGAAGGGTGTGCTTAGGTAGGTGTCCTTTATACAGGGGAACGGAAGGGTGTGCTTAGGTAGGTGTCCTTTATACAGGGGAACGGAAGGGTGTGCTTAGGTAGGTGTCCTTTATACAGCAGAACAGAAGGACGTGCTTAGGTAGGTGTACTTTATACAGCAGAACAGAAGGATGTGCTTAGGTAGGTGTCCTTTATACAGCAGAAAAAAAGGACGTTCTTAGGGAGGTGTCCTTTATACAGCAGAACAGAAGGATATACTTAGGTAGGTGTCCTTTATACAGAAGAACAGAAAGACATGCTTAGGTAGGTGTCCTTTATACAGCAGTACAGAAGGACGCGCTTAGGTAGGTGACCTTTACACAGCAGTACAGAAGGACGTGCTTAGGTAGGTGTCCTTTACACAGCAGAACAGAAGGACATGCTTAGGTAGGTGTCCTTTATACAGGGGAACGGAAGGGTGTGCTTAGGTAGGTGTCCTTTATACAGGGGAACGGAAGGGTTTGCTTAGGTAGGTGTCCTTTATACAGCAGAACAGAAAGACGTGCTTAGGTAAGTATCCTTTTAATAGAGGAACGGAAGGACGTGCTTAGGTAGGTGTCCTTTATACAGCAGTACAGAAGGACGTGCTTAGGTAGGTATACTTTATACAGGGGAACGGAAGGGTGTGCTTAGGTAGGTGTCCTCTATACAGCAGAACAGAAAGACGTGCTTAGGTAAGTATCCTTTTAATAGAGGAACGGAAGGACGTGCTTAGGTAGGTGTCCTTTATACAGCAGAACAGAAGGACGTGCTTAGGTAGGTGTCCTTTATACAGCAGAACAGAAGGACGTGCTTAGGTAGGTGTCCTTTATACAGTAGTACAGAAAGACATGCTTAGGTAGGTGTCCTTTATACAGCAGTACAGAAGGACGTGCTTAGGTAGGTGTCCTTTATACAGCAGAACGTGCTTAGGTAGGTGTGATTTACACAGCAGAACAGAATGCTATGCTTAGGTAGGTGTCCTTTATACAGCAGAACAGAAGGACGTACATAGGTAGGTGTCCTTTACACAGTAGACTAAAAGGACATGCTTAGGTAGGTGTCCATTAAACAGTAGACTAAAAGGATGTGCTTAGGTAGGTGTCCTTTACACAGTAGACCAAAAGGACATGCTTAGGTAGGTGTCCTTTATACAGCAGAACGTGCTTAGGGAGGTGTCATTTGCACAGCAGAACAGAATGCTATTCTTAGGTAGGTGTCCTTTATACAGCAGAACAGAAGGACGTGCTTAGGTAGGTGTCCTTTATACAGCAGAACAGAAGGACGCGCTTAGGTAGGTATCCGTTATACAGGGGAACGGAAGGACGTGCTTAGGTAGGTGTCCTTTATACAGCAGAACAGAAATACGTGCTAAGGTAGGTAGGTTTTATACAGCAGAACAGGAAGACGTGCTTAGGTAGGTATCTTTTATGTAGAGGAACACAGCAGAACAGAAGGATGTACTTAGGTAGGTGTCCTTTATACAGCAGAACGTGCTTAGGTAGGTGTCCTTTATACAGCAGAACAGAAATACGTGCTAAGGTAGGTAGGTTTTATACAGCAGAACAGGAAGACGTGCTTAGGTAGGTATCTTTTATGTAGAGGAACACAGCAGAACAGAAGGATGTACTTAGGTAGGTGTCCTTTATACAGCAGAACGTGCTTAGGTAGGTGTCCTTTATACAGGGGAACGGAAGGACGTGCTTAGGTAGGTGTTCTTTATACAGCAGAACAGAAAGACGTGCTTAGGTAGGTATCCTTTATATAGAGGAACAGAAGGACGTGCTTAGGTAGGTGTCCTCTATACAGCAGAACAGAAGGGCATGCTTAGGTAAGTGTCCTTGATATAGCAAAACAGAAGGACGTGCTTAGGTAGGTATCCGTTATACAGGGGAACGGAAGGACGTGCTTAGGTAGGTGTCCTTTATACAGCAGAACAGAAGGACGTGCTTAGGTAGGTGTCCTTTATACAGGGGAACGGAAGGACGTGCTTAGGTAGGTGTTCTTCATACAGCAGAACAGAAAGACGTGCTTAGGTAGGTGTCCTTTATATAGAGGAACAGTAGGACGTGCTTAGGTAGGTGTCCTTTATACAGCAGAACAGAAGGACGTGCTTAGGTAGGTGTCCTTTATATAGAGGAACAGTAGGACGTGCTTAGGTAGGTGTCCTTTATACAGCAGAACAGAAGGACGTGCTTACGTAGGTGTCCTTTATACAGCAGAACAGGATGTGCTTAGGTAGGTGTCCTTTATACAGGAGAACGGAAGGACGTGCTTAGGTAGGTGTTCTTTATACAGCAGAACAGAAAGACGTGCTTAGGTAGGTATCCTTTATATAGCAGAACAGAAGTACGTGCTTAGGTAGGTGTCCTCTATACAGCAGAACAGAAGGATGTACTTAGGTAGGTATCCTTTATACAGCAGAACAGAAGGATGTGCTTAGGCGGGTGTCTTCTATATAGCTAGTTATTTCTATTTACTTTTTATGTGCAATTATGAGCTGTTGTAGTGACTGGTAGCTGTTTCAGTTTACAGTCTGAGAAAGGAAAGTGACCCTTACAAGCCAATCTAGACTATTGAAATCCATTGTTTAGGTGTGACCTAGAGGCCTCTTCCACACATACAACAGAACACTTGCAGCACCATGTGACAATTCTTACACCCATATATCTGCTTTCACCTCTCTCCTGAGTTAATAAGTTTGTATGACACTCACCTCAACACGACAGCACATACATCTTGGCAAAGTGGGTTCTGTGTGCCTGTGTTGTCCGTCCCTGCCTGTACAGTGCAACTCCCCTTTTGGCAAAGAATATATCAGTGAAGAGACAGGGATGGACAGCGCAGATGCACAGATCCCACTTCGCAAGGTGTCTGCAATGTCGTGTTGAGGGTGTCTTGTGAACTTATGATTGCAAATAATGCCGGCAAATTAATAAACGTTATAACACTATTTCCCTGATTCCCAGTATACTAACGAATTGGGGTTCAATTATATCTATGTGATAGTTCTGCTTTAATTTGTAGATTAGAGGTGTTCAAATGGGTATTCTGGTGTGTTTTCTGGTGAGTCTGTCCTGGACCTACATTCCGTTAGCATTTGGTAACCATTTTGCCCAACCCCACCATCCTGGAATTCCAATGCACAAGCATTCATGTCATACCAGGTGTGGTTTCAGAGAAGTGGGGGAGTGCAGATGTGTTTAGCAGAGTAAGGATGGGAATTTTGATTATCTCTTCTCTGGAATTACCAAGAGGAGATAAAATATTTAGGGCCTGCTGGGAAGGACAAAGCCTAAAACCTCCTGAATGCTATATTCTGAACTGCTGATTGAGTCTTCTTAAACAGAGGCGTAACTAGAAGCCACCAGACCATGCCATGCCCCACCCCGACCACATGTCCCCCCCATTGGCCACCTCCACATTGCACCCCACTGCCCCCAATCTCTACATTGCCTCCCATTGCCCCCAATCTCCACATTTAGCCCAATCTCCACCTCCACATTGCCCCTATTGACCCCCCAGTGTCCATCTCCTAACTCACTGGTGGTCCAGCTGCGTGTCAGGAGAGGTCTGTGCTTCCTTCTACCCAGACCTCTGTACAGATGGAACTCCTGTGCGGTCCTTTCATCAGTAATGCAGAGCGCTGGGAGATGGTGTAATCTCCCAGCGCTCTGCATTACTAGAGTGTCAAAGAGGGAGCTCAGCTGCCAGGGCCGGATTTGCCATAAGGCAAAGTAGGCACCTGCCTACAGGCGCACGCCACTGAGGGGCGCCTGCCAATGGGATACTCTTTTTTTATTATTCTTTGAAAAGATAAAAAAAAAATGGCCACCACGCTGGCTGCACCGGCGCCCACTCCATGTCGCCCTCACATTGCACCTCCCTGGCAGGAGATCTGTTGTCTGTGCCTCCTTTGGCACAGTCCTGTAAGTGCTGAGCTCCCTCGTCGGCTCTGTAGGAATGCAGAGCGCTGGGAGATGACATCATATCCCAGCGCTCTGCATTCCTGAATAGGAGACCGCGCGGGAGCTTCAGCAACTACAGGACTGACTGTACCAAAGGAGGCACAGACAACAGATCTCCTGCCAGGGAGGTAGGAAATGGACAATGGGAGGGAGACAGGCAATGTGAGGGCAACATGGAGATGGTGGGGGCAAGTTGGACGTGAAGGAAGGCATTGTGAGGGCAATTTGGAGCTGATGAGGGGCAAGTTGGAGCTGATGGGGAGGCAACATGGAGATGGTGGGGGCAATCTGGAGCTGATGGGGCAATTTGGAGATGGTGGGGGCAATGTGGAGCTGATGGAGGGCAATGTGAGGGTAGCATGGAGCTGATGGGGGGCAATTTGGAGCTGATGGGGGGGCAATTTGGAGCTGATGGGGGGCAATGTGAGGTAGCATGGAGCTGATGGGGGGCAAGTTGGAGCTGATGGGGGGCAATGTGAGGACAATATGGAGATGGCAGGGGAAATGTGGAGCTGATGGGGGCAAGTTGGAGCTGATGGGGCAATGTGAGGGCAATAAAGAGATGATGGGGGCAATGTGGACATTAGGAGCATTGTGGAGGTGTCCAGTGGAGATGGCCAATGGGGGGCGCTTTAGATTTCTGTGCCCACAGGCTCCTGAGATGTAAATCCGGCCCTGTCAGCTGCTAGACGTCTGTGCCGAAGAAGGCACAGACCTCAGCTTGTAGCTTACTTATGGGCGCCGGGTCGCAGGTGGTGGCCCGGGCCCCTGGAGTGATGGGCCCAGTCACAGGTGAGATGCCTGCGACCCCTATTGTTACACCACTGTTCCCAAAATAAGGCATTGTTCAGATGTGCATGCCAACTAAAGGTCTGACATCTGCTTAAATGACTGTGTGTATTTTCTTATTTGTTAGTCTGCTGTGCATCACTTAATTTAGAACACCTTTTGGGTTTTGCTGCGGTGTATATATATTATATTTATGCATTAAATGTATATAAATCCAATACTTTGGTAGAGCGGATTAATGATTCTGGACCCAGTTTAGAGGATACCTCAAGAGGTCTTAATCCTTTCAGTGCCTGAAAGGTATGCAACACGTTGCTTTTCTATGTGTTGTGTACCCCTCTGGCACTGAAAGGATTAAAATTACAGGAGACTATCATAGGTGTTGATTGGTGAGATACCCCAGTAACTTTGTCTGCTCCATCACAGTGTAAGCTCCAGACAGTATTTCTGGCTAGCACCCACATTTTTTGGCCATTAAAGTGGAACAGCTGAGTACACCCTGACTTAGGCCCTTAGTGCATATGGCCAATTCAATCAAGGGCTCCATCTATTGGTGACACAGCTTCCAGCTAGCCATTGACTACTAGGGGTAAGGTAACCAACTTACGTCACCACCAGTGCTGGCAGTTAATGGGACAGGCAGTGCAGACTCAGAGGTACATTTCCTCTAAGATGTCTGTGCTGTCTGTCCTCTGGTTCCTGCCGAAATGTGGTTTTTCTTCAATATTGATGACTTATTGCCATACCTGGGAACTTTCAAGATGAGCTGACCCTGAGAGCTTTGAAATATTAACCCTTAAAGCTTCCCATAATGTAGATTTTATGTGATATGCCTGCTTGCTCTAACTCAGTGGTGCTCCGGTCGGTGTGTGAGGGACCTTTAACATGCTACAGTTTGGATAACTAACTGCCTGAACACAAACAAGACAAGCAGGACATCTCCCACTGTCTTTCTGGTACTAATGGCACCAGTTTAGAGGCTAAGGAAACATTTAATTGGGGAAATTCATATAGTAGGTAACACAGACCTCTCTCACCCTGAGAATTTGGCTCTTCACCCTGAGACCCTGAGATTTGGGTCAAAACCCTGAGTCTCAGGGTCAAACACTGAGAGTTCCCAGGTATGCTTATTGCACTTAAGGATAGTATAACTTTGCATATTGCTAGGTTAGTAATCTATTTGGGGGCAATTTTATTGGGATGACAGTTCCGCTTTAAATCATTAGAAATAATTACTTCCAAATCCCTTTCCTTAACAGTATATTTTTCCTTTGGATTTTTATGTCCCAGTAACAATCCTCATTGCAATCTCCAATTAAAGTGGAACTACCATTCTTAAAAAATGTTGTAGGTATGCTGTCCCATGGCATCCAAAGGGACCAAGAATATTTTTATTTTGTGGGATAATGTGACATAAATGAATTGTCACAGTTCAGAGTGTCAAACTTGGTTATCAGTTTATACTCCCAGATCTTTCTGTCTCTCTGTGTCTTAACATTTCTCATCAGTACAGTCACTTTAAGATCTTTAAAGGGATAGTAATACTTTATTATTACTATCCCCCATATTGTAGATATTTGCAAAATAAGTTAATAGCCCCCAGGGAAGGCAAAGTCCCCCCCCCCCTTCCCTGAAGTCAGCGTTGTACTGACTGCAGGGATATCCGGTCTGACATTCATCATGCGGCTCTGCAGCAGAGCTGCGATCGCATTAGTGACAAATATTTATTTCACTGAAACGGTCTTCTACATGTGCTTACAAACCAAGCACAAACCAAGTACATGTAGAAGACCGTTTCAGTGAAATAAATATTTGTCACTAACGGGATCTCAGCTCAGCTGCAGAGCCACAAGCCTGTTGTACGACAAACTTCCCCTGCAGTCAGTACAACGCTGACTTCAGGGAAGGGGGAGGGAGGGGGTAACTTTGCCTTCGGTTATCTCTCAAACCATAAAAGGTTTTAGAGATGAACTTGGGGGCTATTAATTTATTTTACACATATCTACAATATGGGGGATAGTAATAATAAAGTATTACTATCCCTTTAATGCTGTGATCAGTTCTGCAAAAATGTTGACCAATTGGGGTGTCTCCTCTGTTGTTCACACACTATAAGAATTCATCCTTTTTCTCAGGGTCTGTCCTGTTTCACACACATATAGTCCTGTTTGGGAACATTTCAAACACATTAGGAGGTAAACAGCATTAGATGAGCTACAGGAGAATTTGCTGTTGATATTGTGGTTTCTGTGGGAATGTGGTATGGGCATCTTATCCGTGGTACTTCTGTGTGCAAAGATTCCACATCTCTTTTATAGACATGGAGATGGACAAATTCTCATAGGTCCAGTGTGAGAAACAAAGGAAACACCCCAGTTGGTCAACATTTTTGCAGAATGGATCACGGCATTAAAGATCTCAAAGTGACTGTACTGATGGGAACTTTCGAGACACAGAAAGATTATTATTATTATTTATTTATTTATTTATATAGTGCCAGCTAATTCCGCAAAGATCTGGGAGTATAAACCAATAACCAAGTTTAAAGGGATAGTAATGTTTCATAATAAAAGCAGCTCTAATTAATCATCATAGTATTTGGACTTTGGAGAGTGTTATTTCAATTCTGTCAGAGTTGTAGTTCAAGATTAATTCAGTGACAAAGTATCCCCCTCCCACCCCTTTTACTGATGTAACACTGCTCAGCCAGAGCAGAAGGGAGTTGCACAGGTAGACTACAGAGAGGGACAATCTTCAATTAAGCTAAGGGAAAAACCTGAAAACTTGTCAAGGGGGGCAGGGATTCCATTGTTCTCATAGGAAGAAGATTGTTCCCTGCTGTTATCTGTCTGGTCTATGGACTGCATTCCACATCTGAGAAGAGATGTCTTACACTAGGTAAAAGGGGTGGGAGGGGAAACTTTGCTTGTGAATATCTCTCAAACCATAAAGGCTTGAGAGATAAGACTTATATCGTTCTTCATGTTTTTTTAATGTCTACATAATAAAATAAAGATAAAACGAAGTATTATTATCCCTTTAAAACTCTGAACTGTGGCTTGAAACATGACAGGAATTCATGTCACATTTCCCACAACCTAAAATTATTTTTGGTCTGTTTGGATGCCAGGAGGCTGCATGTCTCATTGTAAGTGATGGGTTGTGCACCCCCACTAATGTTTGGAGGGTTAATCCATAAATTCTTTAGACCTAGCCATCTCTGGTCAATTTCACTGGCGTGTGAAAAAGGTAATTAATCGTGTTTGCATTTTCTAGTCCACTTCAAAGAGACTTAACTAGAGCCTAAAGTATAATTTATGATCCACATGGATAAGAATATTCCGCTAGTAGAATTTGACCCTTTGGGCGCCACAGGGGTATAAAATGCATTGTGCGTGGGCTGCCTCACTGGCAGTCAAGGGGTTAATGTTAAAATTATGTGCATGAGTTTTAAAGTCATTTATTGTGCATTCAGCCATAATTCTTATCAGGCATGAAGAATAGACCTAGTTGTCTTGAAATCTTGTATCCAAAGCCACTCAGTTAGCCAATAAAGGTATCATTTTTACTGTACTACTCTCCTTCATTTTCTATGGCTAACACTGTACCACACTTACCTGAGATTTATGTACTGATTAACTTTTAAAGGGTTAGTAACATTTCATTTACACTTCAGCCAGGATCACTCCTAATAATGTGTATGATCGCTCCAGAAGCTCTATATTTCCATAGATATAATATCATAAATTCTCCCACTCTTGCACCTTATGCAGACATCGGTTTTCATGAAGGAGAACTGGGGGAGGATCGAGACAAGGGACAATCGTCATTCAGTATAAGGAAAAACCTGCCATCCTTCATCATGGAGGGCGGGGTTTCCCTTATATTGAATGAAGATTGTCCCTCGTGATCTGTCTGGTCCAATGAACGGATTTCAGATCTGAGGGGAGGCAGCTTCCTGTACTGTAAGGGGTGGCGGGAAGAATTTATGCTATAATCTATGAGAAAATTAGCTCTTTTGGTATTACCAACATAACATAGCGATCGTACACACTGGTGGTAGGGTGAATACATGTCGCTGATAGCCCAGGACAGTCCCTAATTTGAAATGTATGTCCCATGTCCCTGGCAACTCCCTACAGGGACAATACAAAGTCCCTGAATTTAGATTGCAGGGCACAGAGTTTTTATCACTAGGAGAACTACCCAGTGCCTACTGTGACAGAAAGGGATGCCTTACCTTGGCTACAAGAAAATGGCTTCCAGATAGCACTCTAAACACTAGAGAGAGACCTGGGCCTTGATCCTGACAACAAACAGGAGCTACAGTGCAATCTGTTGTAGTATAATGCTAATCTAACACTTTGGGAATGATGTACATTTTCTTGTAGTCCACCACAGACATCACTTTCTGTCACAGCAGTTAATGGGCATTTCTACGTGTAGTGTTTAGAACTCTATGGTACACCAGAGAAAGAGAGGGCTGCTCACTTATGTCCAGTGACCCCTCCCACATAGCTGCGCTAGAACAAGAGACACGTACTCTGCTGTTCTCGTCTCTGCAGTGTCCCTCAATGTCAGAATGGAAACGTGGTCCCCTTAATTGGGTGAGATTCACTAGGCAGTGATAAGTGGAGATGACTTCTCCAGTGATTTCAAAGATATCCAAAGATGAAGAAACCTTAGTGCATAGGCTCCACAGAATAACATAGGAACTGGAGAAGTGATAAACTGGAGAAGTGTTCTCCACTTTATCACCTCTTTATCACCTCTTAGTGAATCCCCCCCATTATGAGGAATGATCCTAGTTGAAGTCTAAATGAAACATTGTTAACCCTTTAAAGAGATAGTAATACTTCGTTTTATCTTTATTTTATTTTGTAGGCATTAAAAAAAACATGAAGAATGACATAAGTCTTATCTCTCAAACCTTTATGGTTTGAGAGATATTCACAAGCAAAGTTTCCCCTCCCTCCCCTTTTACCTAGTGTAAGCCATCTCTTCTCAGATGTGGAATGCAGTCCATAGACCAGACAGATAACAGCAGGGGACAATCTTCTTCCTATGAGAACAATGAAAGCCCTGCCCCCCTTGACAGGTTTTTCAGGTTTTTCCCTTATCTTAATTGAAGATTGTCCCTCTCTGCAGTCTACCTGGGCACCTCCCTTCTGCTCTGGCTGAACAGTGTTACATCAGTAAAAGGGGCGGGAGGGGGATACTTTGTCATTGAATTACTCTTGAACTACAACTCTGACAGAACTGAAATAACTCTCCAAAGTCCAAATACTATGGTGATTAATTAGAGCGGCTTTTATTATGAAACATTACTATCCCTTTAAGTAAAAGTTGTACAAGTCAAATCAAGTGAACTATAGGGTGTAAGTGAAAATTCCAAACATGTCCATTGATTTAAATTGTACTTTAAACCCCTTGATTGTGTTGGAGACCTCTCTAGCATTCACGGGGTTAAACCCCCCATTTAAATCAATGTGGATTTTGATTAGTTGCCGTCTGTTTGCCCCTGAATTGCTCCCTACTCGTTTTTTTTCTGATAATTTCGTTGTTAATTCACAGAAAAGAGAGACAGAATTGCCCTTTACAGCAAAGATCAGGAATAGACAATGTGCGGCTCTCCAGCTGCTGTCAGACAACAACTCCCATCATTCCATGCTGCCGTTGTAGTCCAGCAGCAGCTTGATGGCTTAAGATTTCCTACCACTGCCATATACCCTATCAAGGTCATATGCGCACAAGTTAAGTGGATCAATTATAGTGCAAAACAGCTGTATAACACAGTGCAGAAGCATAGAAAGCATACTGCCTCTGTGACTCTCCTCTGCCTGTCTGTCCCTTACAATCAAAGTAAGGGACAGAGAAGCAGAGAGGAGACACCTAGTTTAAAAGAAAATGCAGCAGCTGGTGGTATTAACCATACCTGGGAACTCTCCGGATTTGTCCCGGAGACTCCGGTTCTGACAGAGCTTTACCGGGTCTCTGGGGCAGAGGCAGATTCCTCCGGATGTGGAGAGTTTCTATTGAAACTCTGCCACATCTGCTTTTTCTCCCGTTGTGCCTCCGTCCCCAGCCTACTGTGTGACACATTTAACCCTCTGAGTACCAGAGTGGTACGGAATGCATTGCTTTGCAATGCATTCCGTACCACTCTGGCACTCAAAGGGTTAAATCACCCCAAACACTCGAGTTAAGCCCCGCCCCTTTTTGACGCGATTAGCGTCATTTTTGCTACCCCTGCTGAACAGAGGACTACCCTCCGGGTAGCCCTCAACTGAAAGTTCCCAGGTATGGTATTAACCTCTTCACTGCTGTGCTGGAGGCTGGCTGGATGCAGGTCAATTTTTGACCTCCTAAAATCAACTTTTTTTTTTTTTTTTTTGTTTTTTTGAAAAAAAAAAAAAAAAAAAAAAAAAAGACACAAAACAAAATCAAAATGTCAATAACCAAAATTGGGAGTGTGATTGTTGTGGAGCCATGTAATACACTTATACACACCGCCAAATGTCACCAACAAAAAAAACTAGGGAAATAGGGTAGGAAAAAGGGACATGGGGATTTTCACCCAGGGGGACAGTGCCCAGTTAAAACTGCCCATTTTGTAGGTATGACTGACCGGTCATACCTTTCATGCAGTCTCCATAAAAACTTAACCCATTGCACCCAATTGATCCCAAGAGAAAAAAAAAAGCCTTTTTTTTACCGTTTTCTTTAAATTTTACTACAATAAATGGTGGGCTAGCCATATAAGTGTGGTATCAAAAGAAAACCCTATTTGTGTGTAAAAAAAAAGTATATAATTTTCATGGGTAAAATAAAGTACTTAGAGGGAAAACACTGTTGAACAAAGACACAGAATTGCTCCTGTCCTTAAAGGGATAGTAATACTTTGTTTCATCTTTATTTTATTTTGTAGGCATTAAAAAAACATGAAGAACGATATAAGTCTTATCTCTCAAACCTTTATGGTTTGAGAGATATTCACAAGCAAAGTTTCCCCTCCCGCCCCTTTTACCTAGTGTAAGCCATCTCTTCTCAGATGTGGAATCCAGTCCATAGACCAGACAGATAACAGCAGGGGACAATCTTCTTCCTATGAGAACAATGAAAGCCCTGCCCCCCTTGACGAGTTTTTCAGGTTTTTCTCTTATCTTAATTGAAGATTGTCCCTCTCTGCAATCTACCTGGGCACCTCCCTTCTGATCTGGATGAACAGTGTTACATCAGTAAAAAGGGCGGGAGGGGGATACTTTGTCATTGAATTACTCTTGAACTACAACTCTGACAGAATTGAAATAACACTCTCCAAAATCCAAATACTACGATGATTAATTAGAGCTGCTTTTATTATGAAACATTACTATCCCTTTAAGTGAAATCCACCTCAGATTTTCCTGGTACTTAAGAGGTTAATGTACCAAGGAACGCCACTGACCAATCCTGGCAGTGAACGGGACTGACGGCACAGACTCACAGGTACATTTCCTCTAAGATGTCTGCACTGGTTCCTGCCAAACAAGATGTTTTTCTTCAGTAATGCTGGACTTATTCAGGTTAACCCTTTGAGTGCCAGATGGGTACGCAACACATTGCAAAGCAATGCGTTGCGTACCTATCTGGCACTCAAAGGGTTAATGATAGTATGCCTTTGCCTATCGCTATGTTAGTAAAGGATTGGGGGGGAAATGGTATTATCATGATAGTTCCACCTTAAATGGGGATTTTAACCCTTTAAATTGTATCGAGATCAATGCATTTTGAAGCAATGTGTTGCAGGCCCCTACAGCATTCACAGGGTTAACAGCTCCATGTAATCCTTTGATTGCCAGAGGGGACGTGCAAATCAATCTGGCATTCAAAATGGTTAACCTTCTGAGTGCCTTAAAGAGATAAAGCAACGGTACCCTTTATTTCACTGATTTCTAAAAAGTCCTTGGGTCGTAGGCACGAGGGAAGTGGATAAATTTCAGAGTCTACAAACTGCACCATAGAAGGCACATAACGTCATAACGTCTTCTCTCTAGTCTTTAGGCCCTATGTACAAAGGAAAGGGGAATACTTCTGGGGGACGCCATCTGCACCTTAAAGTGGAACTACCACCCTACACAATCTTTAGCTTGACTAAGTCCTTATCTGGCGACTAGTAGCGCTAGTCGCCAGAATAATTACCTTATTTAATAAATTTCTGCTCTCTTCCATGGGTGACAGGCAGGACGGAGCGCGGACATCTTGCCATTGTGATGTCCGTGCGCCTGCGCTGTCAGTCCCAGCCATTTGGCTCCGACTGGGACTGACATCGCAGGCGTGCGGACATCACAATGGCAAGATGTCCGCGCTCCGTCCTGCCTATTAAATAAGGTAATTATTCTGGCGACTAGCGCTACTAAGCAGCTAGTCGTCAGATGGGGACTTAGTGAAGCTAAAATTGTGTCAGGTGGTAGTTCCGCTTTAAGGTACAAATAAAATGACCAGTTGATTGAACCCCTTAAGGACCGTTCGTGCACGTACATGGGTGGCACTTAAGGTTCAGGGCTCCCCGAACGGCGTGCAGCCATCCGGGCAGCCCTGAAATCCATGACAGCACTCAAAGGGTTAAAAGTCCCATTTAAAGGGATAATACTGTTTCACAAACGCAGCTCCAATTAATCTTCATTTGGGCCATGGAGATTGTTATTTCAGAGCTGTAGTCCAAGAGTAATTGAACGATAAAGTATCCCCCTCCCGCCCCTTTTACTGATGTAACACTGCTCACCTCAGAGCAGCAAGACTGACCGGATGGATCACAGAGAGGGACAATCTTCAGTGAGCATAAGGACAAACCTGAAAAACTTGTCAAGGGGTCAGGGTTTTCCTTATGATCACAGTAAGAAGATTGTCCCTTGCTGTGATCTGTCCGGTCAAGAGACCAGATTTCACATCTGAGGTGAACAGTGTTACATCAGTAAAAGGGGCGGGAGGGGGATACTTTATCATTCAATTACTCTTGAACTACAACTCTCACAGAATTGAAATAACACTCTCCATGGCCCAAATACTATGAAGATTAATTGGAGCTGTTGTTTTTGTGAAACATTACTATCCCTTTAAATCAATAGCAGGTTTTATTTCCACATTTTTTTGTTTTGTTTCTGTGTGTGTGTTTAAATATGCAACTTTGTATTGTATCTGCTCTCCAGGAAATCCTTCTCAAAGTATTCTTCCTGGTAAAACATTTTTTCTAAATAAAAGAAAATAATAAATGTCACCCCCATGGTAGACTGAGTAAGCTCCAGGACGACTACCCTTTATCTTCAGTACATAAGTAAAGGGTCAAGTATTTGACACTGATAAGGATACTTTTATCAGCTTGCTTCGTCTCTTCCTAATTGATGGAAGAGATGAGGGAATGATTTATTGCTTTGGGCCTTCTTGGGTAATAGATAATAGGGAGGACTGGGGGGAGTTAATAGGGTCTCAGATTTTAACTTAAGAGTTCTCAGTCACTGCTAAAGTTCCAAGAAAGAGACCAGAATGTTTCTGTTCAGCCAGTGGAAAGATTACTTGGGGCTGAACAAGGTAGTGATGGATATTGCCAAGGGCAGAGACACAAGGCAGGAACAAGTGGCAAGGTATGGCAGAAGCAGACCAATGAAGCAGACAGTGCCATCCATGCTCCAACTACCAGCACAGCTAAAGCCTGGCTCTCCTATACGCACACAGAGGGAACCTTCTTTTGCCTCTCATTTAAGTGCACAGAGTGGACCTACCCTACTTCCTGAGCAGCAGGAGTTTGCCCCTCAAATAAGCACACAGCAAGAACCCATCTTTCAGCTACCTGCAGTAAAGGCTTCTGCCTCTCAAATAAGCGCACAGAGGGAACCCATCTTTCAGCTACCTGCAGTAAAGGCTTCTGCCTCTCATATAAGCACACAGCAGGAACCCAACTTTCAGATACCTGCAGTAAAGGCTTCTGCCTCTCAAATAAGCGCACAGAGGGAACCCATCTTTCAGCTACCTGCAGTAAAGGCTTCTGCCTCTCATATAAGCACACAGCAGGAACCCAACTTTCAGATACCTGCAGTAAAGGCTTCTGCCTCTCAAATAAGCGCACAGAGGGAACCCATCTTTCAGCTACCTGCAGTAAAGGCTTCTGCCTCTCAAATAAGCGCACAGAGGGAACCCATCTTTCAGCTACCTGCAGTAAAGGCTTCTGCCTCTCAAACAAGGGCACAGAGGGAACCCATCTTTCAGCTACCTGCAGTAAAGGCTTCTGCCTCTCAAATAAGCGCACAGAGGGAACACATCTTTCAGCTACCTGCAGTAAAGGCTTCTGCCTCTCAAACAAGCGCACAGAGGGAACCCATCTTTCAGCTACCTACAGTAAAGGCTTCTGCCTCTCAAATTAGCGCACAGAGGGAACACATCTTTCAGCTACCTGCAGTAAAGGCTTCAGCCTCTCAAGAAAGAGCACAGAGGATGCCAGTCTGTGAATTACCTGAGCAGAGGAAAACAATCCTTCAACCGGCAGCGCTTTGGGAACCAGCCCCTCTAAGAATATCACAAAGCATATCCCCTGTAGAATGCAGCTTCTGCAAACATAACGGAGAGTCCGAACATATTTACACCAAGCACTGCCTAAAAGACAAGAAGGGTAAAGTGACGTGCCCTATACTCCAAAAATACACCTGCCCTCAGTGCGGCGCCACAGGCAGCAACGCGCACACGCGGAGATTTTGCCCCATGACGGAAAAGGACTACCGTTCCGTGTACCAATCCATGACTCGCAATGCCGCTGGTAAAAAATGCAAGAGGAAGCGGTAGATTGGACACACGTTCCTCAAAAAACTTGCAGCAACTGGCGTGCAATACTGGGGGTGCTCCTGTTTTTTTTGGTGTTTGTTTTACTAAGTTGAAACTTTATATCTGTGATTTTACTTAACCCTTCGAGTGCCAGAGTAGTACACAACGCAGTGCAGGGCAAGATGGTGTATACCCCTCTGGCATTGAAAAAAAAGTGTTAAGTAAATGCAGTTGTTGGTACTGTTATTGGGATTTTGTATTTATAAAACTTTAACCCTTTGAGTGCCAGAGGGGTACGCAACGCATTGCTTTGCAATGCGTTGCGTACCCCTCTGGCACTCAAAGGGTTAACGCTGTGATTCTCAAACTTTTTTTATTTGTGGAACCGTTTGGTTTCACATGAAGATCAAACTTTAACCCTTTGAGTGCCAGAGTGTTTCAGGTATCTACTAGAATAATTTTCCTACACACACATTAAGGCTGCTGATGTACCTTAAACGGATAGGAATACTTGTTAAAAAAATATATATTGTAGGGTTTATCCCCCTAGTAAAACAAGGGCACTCCCACTGCAGAAAGGTGTTTTATTCAAAAGTTATTACAGCTCAAAGTTGAATTTTTTAGGTGCAATATCACAGTGGCCTGAAATTGTACAGTGGCGCTGTTGTTACACCCTCCTATGGACAGCTCTGGTCCGTAAATCTCCATAGGATGGTGTAGCAACAGCGCCACTGTACAATTTCAGGCCACTGTGATATTGCACCTAAAACATTCATCTTTGAGCCGTAATAACTTTTGAATGAAACACCTTTCAGCAGTGGGATTGCCCTTGTTTTACTCAGGGGGATAAACCCTACAGCATATTTTTTTTTACATCTTAAGTATTACTATCCCTTTAACGACCATATGTGCTGCGCATTCCTCTAGTCCTTAACCCTCTGCTTGCCAGAGAGGTATCCCAACGCATTGCGATGCATTGGATATCTCTCCGGCGCTCAAAGAGTTAAGACAAAGAGGAGCACATTCGGAGCAAAACAACTGCTCCATAGCCATCAAATAAAAATTCCCACACTTCCAATTGATTTCAATGGGGATTTTAACCCTTTGAGTGCTAGAGAGGTGCATGGGAGACCTCTCTAGCATTCAAAGAGTTAAAAGCCCAATTTAAATCAATGTGAATGCTTATTTGTCCCCTATGGTGCAGTTGGTTTGCTCCAAAATTGCACAAATTTTATGTAGTATATCAGCCACTCCAAGTTTGTTCCTCTGACTGCCCTTACAATGTCTGTGTTCCGTGGAACCTGTTCTATGTCTTCCGGGAACCTTGGGGTTCCACAGAACACAGACTGAGAACCACTTCTCTAACACGTCAGGCAATTGTTGGACTTCAAGCTGTTGGCAACAACTCCCCATCATCTCCCTACTATACAGTGGCTGGTGGGAGATGATGTGAGCTGTAAACCCTAACAGTTGGAGATCCAACAATTGACATCCCTTGCCACTAACGCAGTGGTTCTCAACCTTTTTTTGCTCAAAACACCCCTACTATGCAATCTAGGATTTGCAGGGCACCACTCACATTTTTGTAGGACTTAATGAACAGAACAATACATAAATATATAGTGATTCTTAGGTCTCTCAGTCTGAATGACAAGGAGCATATCATGCATAATAATCTCCACAAATATACATTAGAATCTCAACTTTAACAGTTTACTCAGATATTCATGGAAAAGGTGGGGCACCTTGAGCTGTTGCACTTGGCACACAAAAGTTCCACGGCACCCTGGTTGAGAACCACTGCCCTAACGTATTCATCATAGCAAGCAGAATTGGGGTAGGAAGATTATGGACTAGTCTTGTGCAGACAGAAGAGATGACATCCCCAGAGGAGGGGATACATACAGGAAGGGAGGGTTGGGGAAGTGGTTCCAGCTCAGGTTGGTTATAGGTTTAAGTTTTAACACAAATAATTGATGATGGTTCTTTAGGGAGAAAACCATTATGGAGATATGCCCTGGGCGTATGCCGCTGGTGGTTACATTACCCATTGGAGCTGGCTGGTTCTGGCACAATTGGGGTAATTGGTGGAATTTTGAGTGTCAGAGAGGTATCGTTGGATAAAATTTGTAATTGTTACAGGTTTAGCATGACCCCGGCATTTGTTTGGCCATGCAAGGGGGGGGGGTGTTTAGGGAAAAGGGGACTTGGTGCGAGGATGTTTAATGTCATTTGTGCTATTTATATTTGGAGATGTTAGACAAAGCTACTGATTAATAAAGTGGCCTGTTCATACCCATTAAGGTGTTGGTGTTTTTCTGTCTCATACCCTTTGCCTTCTTGATAACAGCAGGGTAACTAGTGCATCAGTCACTGTGACTGATTGATCTACATGTATGATTAAGTGGGGATATCCTGATCATGTGACCTGTTGCTACGCCCCGAGCTCTTAAGTTCAGACTCGCCACTATAGGCTGATGTATTAAGAAAATCCAGAGCAATTCTGGGGAAAAAAACAACAAGAAACCCCCCAAAAATAAGCTATTTATTTAAATTAGGCTTTTACCCCTTTGAGTGCCTGAGGGGTATGGCGTTGCAAACCCCTCTGGCACTCAAAGGGTTAAATGAAATAGCAGAGTCCAGTGTATTACTTTGCAATGTGTTGGAGACGTCTCTTAAGATTTAAGGGGTTATAAGTCCCGTTTAAAAATCAATGGGGAATTTTTTAATGTCCCCTCTTAAGGGCGGCGGATTTGCTCCAGATTTGCTAGACTAGAATATGGATTAGGATGTCTCCTTCAGGGAGGCTGATGTACTAAAAAAAAAAGTGGACTAACTGGAGCAAACCAACTGCACCTTAAGGGAGGAATATAAATTCCCCAAATTCACGTTGACTTTCAAAGACACTTTTAACCCCTAGAAGGCTAGAGAGGTCTCCAAGTGCAACGCTGTATACAATCCAACAATAACCTCTCTAGCATTCAAGGGGTTACAATTGTACATTTACATTTGGGGAATGTTTTATGTCGTCCCATGGTACTGTTGGGTTGCTCAAGAATGATCACCTTTTGGTCGGTACATGGACCTCACTGAGGCTCCTGTATGAAGCAATTCTGGGGAAAATCAACTGCAAAATAGGAGACAAAGACAACATTGATTTAAATGAGGATTTTAACCCCTTCAAAGGTTTAAAGGGATAGTAATGTTTCATAATAAAAGCAGCTCTAATTAATCATCATAGTATTTGGACTTTGGAGAGTGTTATTTCTGTTCTATCAGAGTTGTAGTTCAAGAGTAATTCAATGACAAAGTATCCCCCTCCCACCCCTTTTACTGATGTAACACTGTTCACCTCAGAGCAGAAGGGAGGTGCCCAGGTAGATTGCAGAGAGGGACAATCTTCAATTAAGATAAGGGAAAAAGCTGAAAATACTGTCAAGGGGGCAGGGTTTTCATTGTTCTCATAGGAAGAAGATTGTCCCTTGCTGTGAGCTGTCTGTATTATTTTCTTATGGATGCGGTGATTGCAGATACAATGGATGCATTGTAATGGGATAGTAATGTTTCACAAAAACAGCAGCTCCAATTAATCTTCATAGTATTTGGGCCATAGAGAGTGTTATTTCAGTACTGTCAGAGTTGTAGTACAAGAGTAATTGAATGATAAAGTATCCCCCTCCCGCCCCTTTTACCTAGTGTAAGCCACCTCACCTCAGATGTGGAATCTGGTCTCTTGACCGGACAGATCGCAGCAAGGGACAATCTTCTTACAATGATCATAAGGAAAACCCTGCCCCTCTTGACAGGTTTTTTCCTTATGCTCACTGAAGATTGTCCCTTTCTGAGATCCATCCGGACAGTCTTGCCGCTCTGAGGTGAGCAGTGTTACATCAGTAAAAGGGACGGGAGGTGGATATTTTATCATTCAATTACTCTTGAACTACAACTCTGACAGTATTGAAATAACAGTCTCCATGGCCTAAATACTATGGAGATTAATTGGAGCTGCTTTTATTGTGAAACGTTACTATGCCTTTAAGGACCCATGACGTACATATACATAATGGGAAAACTTACGTTAAGGACCCATCATGTTTATGTACGTCTTGGAATTCAGGGGTTCCCGTATGGCTGCACGTTGTCTTAAATATGGCCTGAGGGAGCAGCCATTACCACCCTCTCAAAAGCTCCAAATGACTGACAATCAGTCCTCAAAATGTAAACCAAATACCAAACATATTAGACTTCTCTTGATTAACCTCTTGGATTCTAGAGTTGTCTACAGGAGACATCTCTAACCTCCAAGGAGTTAATACAGAACATTGCACAGGAACCCATCCTGCAGACTTGTGTATTAAATAAGTTGAACGCATTTGCAGCACTCAAGGAGTTAAAGGAACAGCAGCATCTAAACGTGAACATGAGGTCATATATGCTTAATTCCTTGAATGCCAGAAGGGTAAGTAATGTATTAGAAAGCAGTGTGCTGCTCAGCTCACTGTCAAAACTCCGAAAAGTGGCCTTTTGAATTTTTGAGGCCTGTCAATCCAGTCTTACACACATTCTCTGAAGGCAGCAGTAGCCATACTTCCTTCCTGCTCCGCCTTTCCATTGCTATAAATGGACTGGTTCATGGTAGCCTAAGTGGGTTAACCTAGGGTGACCACATTTCTGTTCTGCCATTCCAGGACATGTGGTAACCCTAGTTCCGTGGCTTAGGCTCCCGCCGGCGCTGACCATCCTTCTGAGGCAGACACAGAGTAAGAGTTCCCAGTGGGATCTCTTACTCTGTGTCAGCCTCAGAAAGAGGGTCAGCACGGCACGCTTGCGGGAGCCTCAGTCGCGGGTCTCACTTGCCGCACCAGCATACCTGCTCCATCCAAGATTTCTTGCACGCACCAGTCCAGCCAGTCAATGAAATGTATTTGCTATATGGTCCTCATTGGCTGGCTCAGCCCGCCAATGAGGACCATATAGCGAATACATTTCATTGGCTGGCTGGACTAGCACATGTTGACGAATTCAAGGGACTCTTTGTTGTCCTGGTGGGAGGTGACCCAGGACACAGACCCCCAATAAGGGACAGTCCCGGGCATTCCGGGACGTGTGGTCACCCTAGGTTAACCATTTACAAAACACATTACACTTTTCTGTATTAAATCTTGGGTGATAGAAAAGTCTCTAACCTCCAAAGAGTTAATAAAAAAATGTAATTTTACATATTAACACCTTCATGC
This sequence comes from Rhinophrynus dorsalis, assembly GCA_037306005.1. NCBI lineage: Eukaryota > Metazoa > Chordata > Amphibia > Anura > Rhinophrynidae > Rhinophrynus > Rhinophrynus dorsalis. Next base: position 522,949,717 of record CM074721.1, on the reverse strand, counting down.
CAGCATAGCAAACAAGTTGAAGGCATTTTCAGTGCTCAGGGAGTTAAAGGAACAACAGCAGCTACATGGGGGTCTTATACACATAATCCCTTAAAGGGATAGTAACTTTTCACAATAATAGCAGCTCCAATTAATCTTCATAGTATTCGGGTCATCGAGAGTGTTATTTCAGTACTGTCAGAGTTGTAGTACAAGAGTAATTGAATGATAAAGTATCCCCCTCCCGCCCCTTTTACTGATGTAACACTGCTCACCTCAGAGCAACAAGACTGTCCGGATGGATCACAGAGAGGGACAATCTTCAGTGATCATAAGAAAAAAACCTGAAAAACCTGTCAAGGGGGGCAGGGTTTTCCTTATACTCACAGTAAGAAGATTGTCCCATCTGAGGGGAGGTGTCTTACACTAGGTAAAAGGGGCGGCGGGGATACTTTATCATTTATTTACTCTTGAACTACAACTGACAGTATTGATATAACACTCTCTATGGCTCAAATATTATGAAGATTAATTGGAGCTGCAGTTTTTATGAAACATTACTATCCCTTAAAGTGCCAGAGGGCAAGCAGTGCACTGAAAAGCAGTGAGTTGCTCAGCTCTCTGCTTAAATAGATGTGTACTTAACCCTTTGAGTGCCAGAGGGGTACACAACGCATTGCAAAGCACTGGCACTCAAAGAATTAAGTGAGGTTTTCACATATAATTGCCATACCTGGGAACTCTCAGGTTTTGGGCCAGATCTCAGGGTCTCAGGGTGAGGGAGTTCATTGTTCCCTGTAATATATTCTGCTCCAGTGAAATGCTTCTTTAGTCTCTAAATTGGTGCCACTTGTACCAGGAAGGCAGAGGGAGAAGTCCTGCTTGATTTGTGTGTGTTTATGAAGTGATATCTGTAAGTTGTTGTGCATTAATGGCTCCTTGAATGCTGATTGGAGTAACTCTCGATTACAGCGATCAGGGATATATCGCGGATAATCTGTATGATGGGAAATTTAAGGGTTAATATTTACACAATCTCAGGGTTAGCTCATTTTGAAAGTTCCCAGGTATGATAATTGCCCATCACTGGCCAGTGTTAAACACAGTTGTCATGGTCATCTTTAGGCCTAAATGAACCCCATAAAGACCAAATGGGTGTACAATGTGCATTGGTTTTACACTACTCAGAGTCTCAAGAGGATAATCAAGCATGAGGTTGTGCACAATTAATTGCAAAGCAAACAGTGCACATTGTACACCCATTTATCCTGAGAGGGGTGACAAAAGAGGAGTCTGATTACTGGGTGTGTTTAACCCCTTAAGGACCAGAAAGCAAAGTATGATGTGCCTACACACGTGACTGATCACGTGTGCCGACACAGTGAACTGGGGACTGATAGTGATCGCTCCGGTCTTGGAGCGGTCAATTTCAGTCCCAGCTACCACTCACATCAATCCCGCAGGAGTGAGTAAAAAATGCCAGGACCGTCACTGTTCCTTAAGGGAAAAACAGCAGTGTCGGTCCTGACACGTCACTGGACGTTAAGGGGTTAAAGCTGGCCAGGAATGGGCAAACACATTATGACAGTGACTACTTAGTACTGGGTTTAAAGTGATAGTAATGTTTCGATAAAATCATTTAACTCCTTAGGGACCAATCGTCATACCTGGGAACTCTCAGGGTTTGAGCCTGAGACTCAGGGTTTTGACCCATATCTCAGGGTCTCAGGGTGAAGGGTCAAATTCTCAGGGTGAGAGAGGTCTGTGTCACCTACTATATGAATTTCCCCAATTAAATGTTTCATTAGCCTCTCAATGGGTGCCATTAGTACCAGAAAGACAGTGGGAGATGTCCTGCTTGTCTTGTTTGTGTTCAGGCATTGAGTTATCCAAACTGTAGCATGTTAAAGGTCTCTCGCACATGGACCGGAGCACCTCCGTGTTAGAGCAAGCAGGCACATATCGCATAAAATCTACATTATGGGAAGCTTTAAGGGTTAATATTTCAAAGATCTCAGGGTCAGCTCATCTTGAAAGTTCCCAGGTATGCCAATCGTGTGGCTGGCACTTAAGGGACACACAGTATTTTTTGTTTATTTTAAACAGAATCAGAAGTCCCTGAATGGCGTGCAGCCGCGAGGGGACCCCTGAATTCCATGACGTACATATACATTATAGGTTGTTAACGCATGGTTTCCCCATGACACGTATGTACGTCCTTACTCCTTAAGGTGTTAAGCAATGATGTCTCCAAGTTGTTGTATGTTGAGGCCTGATCGAAGCAGCTCTGGAACAGAATAAGCAGGGTCATATTGCCAAGAATCTATATTAAAGGGGACCTTAAAGGGATAGTAATACTTTATTATTACTATCCCTCATATTGTAGGTATGTGCAAAATAAGTTAATAGCCCCCAGGTTCATCACTCAAACCTTTATGGTTTGAGAGATAACCGAAGGCAAAGTTCCCCTTCCCTGAAGTCAGCGTTGTGCTGACTGTAGGTATATCTGGTCTGACTTTAATCACGCAGCTCTGCAGCAGAGCCGTGATCACATTAATGACAAAGAATTATTTCACTGAAATGGTCTTCTACGTGTGCTTGCAAACCAACACATGCAGAAGACGGTTTCAGTGAAATAATTTTTCACTAACGGGATCTCGGCTCAGCTGCAGAGCCGCAGGCCTGTCGTATGACAGACTTCCCCTGCAGTCAGTAGAACGCTGACTTCAGGGAATGGGGTGGGAGGGGGAACTTTGCCTTCGGTTATCTCTCAAACCATAAAGGTCTGAGAGATGAACCTGGGGGCTATTACATTATTTTGCACATACCTACAATATGAGGGATAGTAATAATAAAGTATTACTATCCCTTTCTCTATTAAAGTGCAACTCTGAGTCTTCTATATGTGTTTTATAAAATGTAGCGCTGTGTTTAATTACTTACAGTTCTGTAGTTCAGAAGATATTCAAGAATCCCCCTTCCACCCCTTTCCCTGCATCTCGCTTCCTCTCTGTCTGGTCTGGATGGAGCGCTGCAAGGGACAATCTTCAGTAAGCAAAAGGAAAATCCTGCCCTCCTTCATCAAGGGGAACAGGGTTTTCCTTATAGTTACTATGTTAAAGGGATAGTAATACTTAGAGTCATCTCTCAAACCTGCAGTCAGCGTTCAGTCAGGGAAGGGGGAGGGAACTTTGAGCGCTATCATCTCTCAAACCATAAGGGTTTGAGAGATGACACTGGGGGCAATAAGTTTCTTTTTAACAAAGCTAAAATATTTATTTATTTAGAAAATGTTTTACCAGGAAGAATACATTGAGATTTCTCTCGTTTTCAAGTATGTCCTGGATAGTTTTCAGTAAAAGGTTACATATTTACACTAATTGTGAGACATTATATACAAACATACAGAAATATACATACTTATTAAATAATGGGATTATTTACAGTTACACACTGTTTTTAGATATAAAGAAACATTTGCTTTTAAGGATTTTAGACTGGGTGCAGATGTGATTTTTTTCCGGCAGATTGTTCCAGATTTTTGGAGCTCTGAAGGAGAAGGTAGATCTTCCTGCTTCTTTCTTGTATTGTGGTATACGCAGTGAGTTGTTAGTAGTGGAGCGAAGGTTATAGTTAGTATGGAGAGCTGGGGTGAGCATACTGCTTAGGTATTGTGGTAGTTTTCCAGAGAAATGATTGTGTACTAAGCAAGAAAGATGAAGATCACGTCTAGATTTGAGTGTTAGCCAATTTAGTTCTTTTAGCATGTCACAATATGGGGATTAGTAATCTGCAAGTATTACTATCCCTTTAAGTTTGTCCCTCACTACATCCGTTCGGCCTCACGACCGGATTGTAGAGCTAAGGGGAGGGAGGGGGATCCTTTCAGCTTGAATATCTTTTGAACTACAGAACTGTAAGTAACAATAAACAAAGAAAAAACTGGAGAAATCAGTATAGACCTTTCTTGTCTACCCTCACTAAACTGCAAGTAATTAAACATAGTGCTAGATGTTATATAAAACATATAGGAGACTCGGAGCTGCACTTTAATATAGACATTACTATCCCTTTAAGATTAATCATTCTCCTGCCAGACACCTGTATGACATTATTAAGTCCATACTTTGTTAGGCTTTCCAGTGGTTCATGAGTTAAATAAATGCGGGAAGATAAAACAATACACAGGTGGCTTCAAGACCAGGTGCCTCACTGACTTTGGTCTAGATTTTAATGAAGTTGATAAGTTTATCAAGGCTTTTATCTACCTATCTATACACAGACGTCAAGTAGAATTTCTTAGAAAAAAAAACAGTGATAACACTTATCGACTGCAATGTAATCTAGGCCTTTGTCAGATAATGCTATTACAGAGGGCAGTGACCTGTTTTTAAGCAGAAGAAGCAAGCTCATAAATTAACCACCTTGAATGCCAGTGGTCTGGTACTCACCCCTTCTAACATGCAGAGGTTTAAAGGGACAATAATGTTTCATAATAAAAGCAGCTCCCATTAATCTTCATAGTATTTGGGCCATGGACAGTGTTATTTCAATACTGTCAGAGTTGTAGTTCAAGAGTAATTGAATGAAAAAGTATCACCCTCCCTCCCCTTTTACTGATGTAAAACTGCTCACCTCAGAGCAGCAAGACTGTCCAGATGGATCGCAGAGAGGAACAATCTTCAATTAGATTATGGGAAAAACCTGTCAAGGGGGGCAGGTTTTCCTTATGATCACAGTAAAAAGATTGTCCCTTGCTGTGATCTGTCCAGTCAAGTGACCAGATTCCAGATCTGAGGGGAGCAGCAAAAAGAGGCGGGAGGGGGAAACTTTATCATTCAGTTACTCTTGTACTACAACTCTGACAATATTGAAATAATACTCTCCATAGCCCAAATACTTTGAAGATTAATTGGAGCTGCTTTTTTTTTTAAACATTACTATCCCTTTAAAGCAGAACTACCACCTCCATTAAAGTCGCCCTGCAATACTTAGGCAGGTGGCGACTAGCTTACTAATCATTATTTTACCTCTCAAAAGTGCCCACAAATAAAGTTATCCTTAAGGTTCCGAGACTGACAGCCAGGTTACTGCAGCCTGTGTGCCTGCGCCATCAGTCTCTTCCGGAGCCGTCCAGGCCAGTGCAATGCCTGTGAAGGGTGATTACTGATAGCGCAGGTGCGCATTCAAGATGTCTGTGGTGATGCCTGGCTTCCGGTCTCAGAAGCTTAAGGATAACTTTATTCGTGGGCACTTTTGAGAGGTAAAGTAATGATTAAAAAACTAGTCGCCACCTGCATAAGTATTGCAGGGCGACTTTAGTGGAGGTGGTAGTTCCGCATTAAATGGCATCTATCATGTACACAGTGCCCCACTGGCAGGTTGGATGATCTGGCACCTGTTAGTGAAGCTGAGACTGCATTATGAGACCCAGCCAACCTCTAAGGCTGGAGTGTCCAATCCTCAAGGGCCACCAACAGACAAGGATGTAAGGATTTCCATGATTAAACACAGGTAAGTTAACCATTGGCCCCTTCATTGTGATTGGCCCACCTGTGCTCAAGCAGGGAAATCCTTACATCCTGGCCTGTTGGTCGCTTTTCAGGACTGAACTTGGACAGCCCTGACCTTGAGCATCCTTGTTGCTCGCCCCCAAGTAGAGACTGAACTGCAGCACTTAAGTCTTAAATTTCAGTCTCGTTGACTACGGGATGAAGTCCCCATAAACTAGTGTTTCCAGATCATCCTTCTAAAAAGAGTCACACGTGAAAAATACATGTTGCCTCTACACATTTCATAAAAGAAATAATTAATGCGGCCTTGCAGCACTCATTCCTCTTAACCCTTTGCGTACTGGCACTCCAAAAGTTAACTGTCCCTTTTTAAATGGACATTCTGACAAGGCTAACGCAGCGGATTTTATTCAAAAGGAATAAAGGAGCAATTCTGGGGCAAACCAGCTTCACCATAGGGGAAAATCTAAATTCTATTGCTTTAAATAGGGATTTTAACCCCTTGAATGCTAGAGAGGTTTCCGTTGGAGACCTCGCTAGCATTTAAGGGGTTGGAAGCCCCATTTAATGCAACCAACATTTGGAGGGATTGTTAATGTTCCCCTATGGTACAGATGGTTCGCTCCAACAGTGAATAAAGCCAAGAGGGTCTGTGGAGGCCAGAAAAACTTGAGGCTGGGAGAGACCTTCTTCCTGGTTACGTTAGAGTCTGCTGTCAGCTGGGGAGGGTGTGTCAGTTTCTTGACCCCACCTCCACCCACCCGCCTAAATGGCTGACAGGAGCCATTTTGGGGTTTCTCAGTGCGACACTAAGGCTGTTCTCATAGGCTGCTTTCTCTCTGCCATATCATCCCAGATTTCTTAAAGGACATGGTTCCTTGGGAAGTGGAGATTGGCTATGTGGAACCCACTCTGCTGGTAGGGTGATGTGTCTAGGGGGATTAACACACTGGCGTCGAAGATATTATGGACCCCCTCAGGGTGGTTTGCATATTAGAGGGTTAATGACAGGTTATTATACTATGGGGGAGATGCACTAAGGCGTGATAAAGAGGTGATAAACATACCTGGGAACTCTCCGGTTTTGCCCCGGAGACTCCGGATTTCACAGTGAATTGCCGGGTCTCTGGGGCAGTCTCTCAATCTCCAGGTTGTTCTCCATTCCGCCCTAGATCCTCCCACTCCCCGCCATCTTACCCTCATCCAACATCTATTTTGCCCTTTTTTTTGTCCTGTGCCTAAGCCCCGCCCCTTTTATGACACAAATCGTGCCATTTCCCTCCCCGATCGGCGCTGGAAGGGCTGCTTGTCAAGTTCCCAGGTATGGTGACAAAGAGGAGACGACGTCTCTAGTGATATCACTTCTCCAGTTCCTATGTTATTCTATTGAGCCTATTCTCTAATATTTCTCCAGCTTTGGAGACGTTAACTAGAACCACCGCTCCACTGCTCACAACTCACTGTGTATACCACAATACCCCCTTCCCGACAACGGACGTACATGTACTTCCCGAGAAAATGTCACTTAGGATATCCGGGTCCCCGCGTGGCTGCACGCCATTCGGATACTCCGGAATCATATGGCGAAAAAAAAAAAAGTTAGCCGGGCGTTAAGTGACGGCTGCTTTCGCACACGGTCTGTCACTAAGGGGATACAGGAAAGGAGCCGTTGTATATGTCATATGATGACTGTGATATTACAACACATCTGTGTTGTGTAATTTTACGTGTTTACTGTATTGACATCCTATTTTATTACTAGCTATAACTGTAGATGAAAGCACTCCCTCTATAAAATAGCTGTTGCCCAGGAGCACAATCGCAATAATTCAAATGTAGAAACAGAGAAGGGGCAGCACCTGTGGGTCTTTTTGAAACAATCAAAAAATGTATTATTATAGGGCAAATTTCCCTATAATAATACATTTTTTGATTGTTTGAAAAAGACCCACGGGTGCTGCCTCCTCTCTGCTTCTATTTTATTACTATGTATACTTTTGATTTTTCAATAAAGTTTTATAAACATTGGAAAAAAAAAAAAAAAAAAGGAAAGAAGCCGTACGAACTTCCTTGTCCTTCAGTGCTCCACAAGCCTGGAATTAAATCCCTGAAATAATCTGATCTTCTCCCAGTCTAAAATACTTAAAAGTAAATGCTTCTTTAACTCTAAAAACAGTATGTAACTGTATATAATTTTTAATATGTATGTATATTAATGTGTATATGTATATATAATGTCTCTTTATTTGATAAATACGCAAGTATTTGTGGTAAACACTCCAGGACATACTTAAAAATGAGAGAATTCTCAATGTATTCTTCCTGGTAAAACATTTTCTAAATAAATAAAGTGATATCATTGGAGAAGTCATCTCCATTTTATCACCTCTTTATCACGCCTTAGTGCATACCCCCCCAGGTGATGTTATGGTGTAACGGTTGTATAAATAGAAATGTATTTAATCTAATATATATTTTTTAAGGTCAATACTGTAAACGTTTAACATTTTTTATTCGTGTTAAATTCAGTAAATGAGCTTTGGCTTTTTCTCCATGCCATGCATATATACTGGTTAGTTACATAGTAGTTTAGGTTGAAAAAAGACTTGCGTCCATCAAGTTCAACCCTTGTGGAATGTTGGGAGAGAGAAGGAGACAGAGATGCTCTAGACGGCTAATGAGCTTGTATATGCAAATTGCTCTTAGGGTTGATCACCCTAAGGGTAGTGGGAGAATCCAGACGTGGACCCCTTGCTCACAAGTGCCTAGTGGGATCAGCTGCACCTCACCGACGAGGCCCAATAAGGACAAAACATACATCTGGGGTTAGCTGTTTCCCTTGTTCAGAGAAGAATCATCTGGCATTTCGTAGCTGGACTGTCATTTTGGCGGGACCTGTATGATATGCTTCAGAATATTTCTTCTCTGTGTATGGCATTTGTGAGCTAAAAGAGACTGCACCCTGGGCGTGAGGACACAGTCCCAGTGAGCTTTTTGCATACCCTTGCAAGCTCATGAGCCAAGCTGAGCATCTCTGACTTCTTCTGTGTATGTGCTTGTGGAATGCTGGATATTTCCTAAGACGTTAATGCTACCCTAGTCATGTGTGTTGTACCAAAATGGGGATATCACTGTGCAGGAATGCACAAAGGTCCACCGTGCTGCATCCTTACTCTTAAGTTGGAATGCGACTTATTTGTATGGGGGCCTATGGGCATACCTGAAAACTCTCCAGCTCTACCCCGGAGACACTGACTTCCAGAGTTAGTTACCAGGTATCTGGTGACAGAGGTTGATTCTCTGGCCTGGCGAGTTCCCTGGCAACCCACCCTGTTCTGTCCACTCTGCCCGCTTTCTCAACCCTTTTAAAGTGAAACACTGCCTTCCCTTCTCCCAAACAATGTGTTGAGTGACAAAGGGGTGTGCAACGCATTGCACTTGCACACCCATCTGGCACTCAAAGGGTTAAGCCCCACACACATTATGATGCAAACTGCATCATCTGGTCATCCCCACGTTCAGCCTTCCTTGGTACCCAGGGGTCTGGGGAGTAGAAGATTCCTATGCATACCTATGGGGTCACCAGCAGATCTTTTCCACGTGCTACATTTGAGGTTGCTCACCGTAACCACCAATGAATGGCTGAACCATGGAGACATCAACCAATCATGTCTGCCTGATAGTCATGTGTGTCTGTCAGCCAATCACTTCCTCCCTCAAGGAGTAACATATGAGAAGGTGCGTTCAGAATATGGACAATGGAAATGTAATATCTGCTATATTTCTGTCATCCGTGTGAAACATCTCTTTAAGCTGGTGGGGTGAGGATGATATTAGTTGTAGTCCACAACAGCTATTGAACAAAAGGATGCCTTCCCCATGGTCCAGACCCACTTGGGGACGAATGGAGATAAAAGAAAAGCACAATGTGTTTTAAAGTTGTTACAGCTCAAACTTGAATTTTTTTAGATGCAGTATCACAGTGACCAGAAATTCTACAGTGGCGCTGTTGATACACCATTTTATGGGGTTTATGGTCAACCAGAGCTGTTCGTAGGATGGTGTAGCAACAGCGACACTGTGCAATTTCAGGTCACTGTGATACTGCACCTGTAAAACATTACATTTTTTTTAATAATTACTATCCTTTTAAATGAGCAATTTGTTGCATACCTCTCTGTCACTCAAAGGGTTAAGCCCTTGAATGAAAGAGAGGTCTTGTTGGAGACCCCTCTAACATTCAAGGGGTTAACCCTTTGAGTGCCAGATGAGTTTGCAAAGCATTGCTTTGCAATGCGTTGCATACCGGTCTGCTATTGAAATGGTTAAAAGCCCAATTGTAAATAATAAGAATATTTATCTCTCTAAGATGCAATTGGTTTAATGTACAATTGCTGCACTTTTATCACTGTGAATATAGCTAGTTTCTGTTTAATTACTGCACCACTTTCCATAAAAACAAGCCTGTAACTGGCTCTTGGATGTGAGTTTCTTTACTGTTCTTATCTCTATCACTGTGATAAATAAAAAGACAATTGATGGACTGAGTCTCCCACACAGAGATTCACTGACACTGAGAGACGGTGGGGCCACACCAGGAAAGCTGAGTCATAAAACTTCTCCAGGATCAGGAGATAGCAGATAGACAAACACATCGTTACTAAGAGAAAGAGAGAGAAAAAATGTCTTTACAACTGTATTCACATGACTTTATTCAGTGCTATGTAAGGTATATACTAGGGGTGTCTAAACTTTTTGCATCAAGGGCCACACAAAGAAAATAAGACCCATTTTCTCACAGGGAACACTGTTATCATAACAGCAACACATGAATCCCCTTCCCGATGTGTGATTAATTTGGCTAAATGTATCCCCACTAGCCTGATGCTGTTAGCCCTGTCCTGTATGTTTTGGTTTATACTATTACGGTTTCTGTAAAGCTTTTTGTATGGTGCTATACAGTGGCGTAACTATAGGGGTCGCGGCCCGTCACTCCAGGGGCCCGGCTGCTCCCTGCGACCCCTCCGCCTGGCGCCTGCAATCTCCCTCTGGTTCTCTAGTAATGCAGAGCGCCAGGAGATGACATCATCTCTCAGCGTCTGCATTACAGAAGAGGACCGCGCGGGAGCACAACGCGCCAGCCCGTCTCTCCTGCCACTCCACTGGACCACCAGGGATTGGGAGGTAGGAGATGGGGGCATTGTGGAGGGCCCGGGGGCCAATGTGGTCGGTGGGTGGGGGTGCTCATGGCACTTCTTGCACCAGGGCCTGGAGGGTTCTAGTTACCCCTCTGGTGCTATATAAATATACATACATATATACACTGGGAAATGTATCTCTCCTTGGGGGAGATAAATGACACGATTTGCGTTAAAAAGGGGCTAGACTTAATGGAGAGTGGTGAGCGTGGCTTCATAAACCTCAAAAAAAAAATAGTCAGAATATACTGGGGAAGGAGGAGAAGAGGGTGGGAGAGGGAGGACCAGACTGGGAAGGAGCACAAGTGGGAAAAGATTCAGTAAAAACGCCCCAAATCCAGAGAATCAGTCACTGCCCTGGAGACCCGGTAATACAGAGTCAAGACTGGAGTCTCCGGGGCAAATCTATAGAGTTCCCAGCTATCACTGTGAATCATTGGGGGAGATTTATCACTTCTTCAATTCCTATGTAATATTATGGAGCCAATGCACTAAGATTTCTCCAACTTTGGAGATCTTAGTGCATAGGCTGCACCGAATAACATATGAACTGGAGAAGTGATATCACTGGAGAAGTCATCTCCACTTTATCACCACTTAGTGCATAACTACTATTGAGAAACAATGGGAGTTATGCACTAAGGCGTGATAAAGAGCTGATAAAGTCCAAGTCCAATGTTATTCTGTGGAGCCAACACACAAGATTTCTCCAGCTTTGGTGATCTTAGTGCATATATTCCATACAAAGGCAGGGATTCTTTACAGTAAGGGCGGTAAGGCTATGGAATTCTTTGCCTCGGGATGTTGTGCTTGCAGATAATGCAACTGCATTCAAAAAATCAATGGATGCCTATCTAGCACAGAACAATATTGACAATTATGATGGTTTCAAAGCAAATAGGATATTGATCCGGTGAACTATTTGACTACCAATTGGAGTCAGGAAGGAATCATTCCCCCCCCCCACACAAACTTGGGACTAGATTGGAAATGGCTCCAAAGGGCTTTTTTGCCTTCCTCTTGATCAACAGGGGTGTTTTTGGCATAGGCTGGACTTGATGGACGCATGTCTTTTTTCAGCCTCATCAACTATGTTACTATGTTACATAGAATAACATAGGAACTGGAGAAGTGATTTTACTGGAGAACTTATCTCGGTTTTATCACTCCTTAGTGCATAACCCCCAATGTGTTAGAGACTTAACTAGTATCCAAGGGGTTTAAAGGGTTTGGTTGTTGGCGTTCACAGAGATTTCAGGTATAAATGAGAGGTCACACACTAGCAACAAGAACAAATGAATATGAGGGAATAAAGTCATATTGCAAGCCTAAAAGATTATATTAAGCAACTAGATTGAGAACCATTGACAAAAGGAAGTGGCGATGTCTGTGTGTTCAGCGTAATGGATTTTATTAACACTACTTCAAACACGTACACAGAACAAATTGATAGTAAACCGGACAAAAATGTACAATGAACTTTGGAGAGATGGGAAAAAAAATATTACGCTGTAGAGTAGATGATGGATATAAATGAATGGGGTCACACATGCCACAATCCTTTCTGCTGTCACATCTCTCTCCTCCTTTTTCCCCCAGGGAGCACCCCTTTGCCTAAGGGGTACTTCCCTCTTCTCTGTCTGAGATCTCGGTACGTGGTCATAATCAGTCGGCTACAGGAGAGAGACAGAGGGTTAGGAATGACTGTGAACAAGAGCACTTTACTCGTCCAGCTGAAAAGGAGCAATTCCGGAGACAACTAAGTACCACATTTAACCCTTTGAGTGCCAGAGGGGAACGCAACGCTCTGGCACTCAAAGGGTTAAAGCAACATTTAACTTCACTCCCATCTATCACACCACCATGACAGAATGAAGTAAAAAGAATTTACTAACAACACTGGTGACCAGGCCGGTACAGGTTCTCCGCTCCGCTGCTTCTCGCTCTCCCCTTGCCCTGACACCAGGCACGCAGCATCATGATCACATGACACAGGTCACAAGCTGTCTGCGGACCGCAATGCCGGAGCAGGGCTCTGATTAAATTGATGTAAATTATGAAATGTGCGCAGGCAGGAGCAGCAAATGCACACATACTGTATATGCCCGGAGAATTTAAGGTTTCACCTGGAGGCTCGGAGACGCTGCTCAAAATCCGGAGTCTCCGGGTGAAATCCGGCAGGTTCCCAGCTATGTACAGAGGTATCCCAAGCATTGCTATGCAAAGAGTTGGAAACCTCTGTAGCATTCATGGGGTTAAAAAAAAACACCATTTAGCTCAACGAGAAATTGCAGAATTTATTTTTCTCTGCTGCAAACTAATGTATTTGCATTTTAAACAAGTAAGTAGTAATTTGGACAAGTAAACTGCGGTTGATGTAATACACTTGGATTTTGCAAAAGCCTTTGATATAGTCAGTGCCTCGCAACAGGTTACGCATAAATTAAAAGGCTTTGTTTGGGAAGTGATATCTGTACATGAATAGTGAACTGGTTATATGATAGATGGCAGAGAGGGTTTCCTTTTAAAAACTCTCATGCAAAATAGTGCGCGACTACAGGAAGCAGTCTTCATGTCGCCTTGATTAAAAGGGCGACATGAGAATCTCGCAATGCAAGACAGCACAAGATTCTCAAGTCGCGCCTTCTAAAGGCGCCTTCAAGTCCCGCCATGCTTAGCACCTGATTAACAGAGCCTAGCGCTGATCAGCAAATAAACTAAACTAACTAAACTGAAATAAGAGAGGCCCGAGCGGCTTAGTTGAGTGCTGTTCCATGTGCCAGAGGGGTACGGAATGCATTGCAACGAACTGCTTTGCAATGCAATACATACCTCTCTGGTCTTTTAAAAGGTTAACATGAGCTATTAACCCCTTCAGTGCTAGATAGGTCTCCAAAGCATTGCGAGACCTATCTAGCACTGAAGGGGTTTATCATTTTGAGAGCCAGAGAGGAATTCAACACATTACATTGTAATGCATTGGATACCTCTTTGGCACTCATATGGTTAAAGATCCATTTAAATCCATGAGAATTTGGGAAGTTTTTTTTTATTTCCCCCTCAGTCCAGAATTACTTAAATTCTACTTAGTAAATCATCCTTGTTATCTCTTGATCCAAGGAACAAAGAAAAAAAATCATGGAAGACATTAGGATTTTCTGGTTTTAGTAATGTATATGAGACATTATTATTATTAGAAAGTGTCAAGTGTTCTTAAAATGATCATGTTTCTATAAAGGAGAGTAACATTTTTTTTATGAAAAGGAAGTTTCCTGTTGAAGAAAATAAGGGTACTCCCACTACTGAGAGATGCATTTTTCCAGAGTTATTACCATTTAAACCTGTGGTTTTTTTTTTTTACATTAGCAGTGCCCTCTAGTGGTCAAATTCCAATTATTTATTCTGTTAGATTCTAATGGAGAGGAAAGTCAGTGACATACAGTTCTCTACAGAATGTGATAGAAACTACTGAGTCACTTCCTGTCAGTTAGAACAATCAGGAAGTAAACACACAGTAAATTCACTTCCTGGTTATTTGAACTGTTATAACTTTGGAATAAAAAAACTGACAGCGATGGGAGTGACCTTGTTTTACTCAGCAGGAAAAACTCTAGAACATATAGGTTTTCATAAAAAAAGTTTACTGCTTTTTTATTTCCACTGAGTGTCTGTCCTTCTTCAAGCCACATGCTCATATCAGGGAGGTCTCTGAATCTACCCCAGTGATTTTGGATTTCTGACTTGATTACTGGGTCTCCGGGGAGAGAGGGTGATTCGCAGGGTAAGCAAGCTCTCTGGTAATCCCATCTACATTATCACCTGCTCCACCCACTTCCTGCCCCATTCTGCCCATATTGGGACAAATCCTCACATTCCCTCATCCCAATCCCATCTCTTTCTACAAAGCCCTGCCCATATTGTGATATGAATCGAGACATTCAGACATTCCTATCTCCATCCATACAATCTGTGGACAGCTGCCACTAAAGATGACAGGTATGGCTATAGTGTTCATGTGTGTTTCTTACTTGAGATTAGACATCTCCAGAATCAGTCCTTGTATGATGGTTGATGCATCTTCATCTCTGTCAGTGACACAAACACAGGGTCATTAGAACAAAAGGGGATGAGAGGACACTTGCTAATTGTACAATGAGAGACCTCAAAGGAACACAATGCACTTGGATAGAATTAAGATCGGATAGACTCTTAACACATACTTATAATAGAAAGTATAGTTCAGTGGTTTTGCAAAATTACTGGTCAGTGATGCTCAACTAGGAATGAACCTTCTAAAGAATTTAGCAGGCCCTATATGAGGGGAGTCCTACCCAGGGTGCAGTCTCACTAGTGCCTTATACAGAGAGAAAATATCCTAAATATCCAAAATGGCAGATCAGCTATGAAGTGCCAGGCAATTCCCCTCTGAACAACAGAACCAACCAACTTCAGACATATGTTTCAGCCTTGTTGGTGAGGTGTGGCTTATCTCTCTAGGCCAGTGATTCTCAACCAGGGTGCCGTGGGACTTTGGTGTGCCGCGGACATCAGTTTAGGGTGCCCCATGATTTCTATAAAGACTAACAAAAATGGACCTCTACATAAAGATTTATAGAAATTAACATGTACAATATGTTTAGTTTTGTTATTATGATTATAAGACATAATAATAACTGTATATTTGTGCATTATACCCTTCATTATGCCCTTGATAAAATACATTAAATATGTTAGGGGTGCCCCGAATGTTCAAGATTATGTGTTAGGGGTGCCCCGAGCAAAAAAGGTTGAGAAACACTGCTCTAGGCACTGTGAGCAAGGGGTCCATGTCTGGATTTCCCTGTTACCAAACCCAAGAATAATTTGATTTCCTAGCTGAGCATCTGCCACCAGCTCTTTGCATAGTTCCGTGGATTTCAACCTTACTTGCTTAAAGGGTAGTAATATTAAAGTTTAGCTACAAGTCTTCTTGGAGGGGGATCCTTTCATCTTGAATAGCGTTTGAACTACAACACTGTAAGTAACTAAATATAGTGCTACATGTTAAAAAAATTTAAAGAAGACTTGGAGCTAAACTTTAATAGAGGTATTACTATCCCTTTAAGGCACCCTTAACATCCAATTTGGATTCTGAGGGCAACCCTAGCATTTTAAGAGCTCATGTGTTAATGGTGTAATGAAGGGTACAAATACAGAAATATAATGTTATTATCAGGTCTTGCAATCAGTATAACGAAATTAGCATATTGTGTATAACAATTTCCATAAATATACATTTGAAACATTCACATTCTTGTTTTCATAGAAAAAAATTTGTACAATAAGATGGCGTCTCAGACATACCAAAGTGCTATGACAACCTGGTTGGGAATCACTGGTATCGCTTAAACAATTCAAATGATAAAGTGTAAAAACATAAACTATCCACAAAGTTCCACAGCAAGAGGTATACTGAACCCATGTTGTCAGTTTAAAAGGCAGCTACCATGTGGATAGTGCCCTATCGAGAGATCCACTCCAATGGTAGTAAACCTGTCAGTGAAGCCTGACTGCATTATGAGCATCAGCAGACCAAGGAGGAGCAGGATGGAGGTCTGAGAGGATATTCCAGGTGCTCCGTAGATGGATCCGTGAGAAGAAACTATACTGCTAGAGTGAATTATCACAGTTCAGTCTCTTGTGCTGCACGATGCACATACCTGGAAACTCTCTCGATCTGCCGCAGAGAAAAAAGGATTTTACCTGTTAAATCCTTTTCTCTTAGTCCATACAGGTCGCTGGTAACTTTGGGTAGGCGAACCACCCCTTTAACTAGGCAGGAACATTTCTAGAAGTGAATGCTGGGGGTGGAGCCTACCTTCCTTCCTTGGCTGCAGCTAGCCAATCAGCTCCAGTAAGACTTGAGACTCTAACTATTGTCTAGATAGAAGAAGGGAAAGAAGACTCCTGTGAGCATGACCCTGAAGGACCCCCACGGTCTGCCACAGGAGAGCCAAGCATGGTCCCTTGACAGGTTGGGAGAACAGTAACCTGTATGGACTAAGAAAAAATGATTTAACAGGTAAGATCCTCTTTTCTCTGTCGTCCAATACAGGTTACTGGCAACTTTGGGATGTCCAACCATCGAGTTTCCCAGAGGCGGGAAGTAAGGCAAGGACGAGGCGCAAGGCCCCCAAAGTCACCAGAGCAGATATGAACCATCATTTCAGAGATAGCCCAACAAAACAAATGAAGTGTCAACGGACACTGAACAGGGGTAACAACACCCCAGGAACTGTTAGACAGCACACTGAACTAGAGCCAACAGTACTCAAAAATGAAGGAAACACCAAAGAACCGAAGAAGATCCTAGACAGGCAAGACTGCCTCCAGGATCTTCCTCCCAAAAATGGCGTCAGCCGATGCCACCACATCAACACGGTAGTGCTTCGAAAGGGTGTGCACAGATGACCAAGTGGAAGCCTTGCACAACTGATCAGCGGAGGCCTGATTCTTGTAAGCCCAAGAAGCCCCAATAGATCTAGTAGAATAAGCCGTGACCCGAAAGGGAACAGGCTTATTCCTTAGGTCATAAGCCTTTTGAATAGTGGACTTGATCCAAGATGCAATAGTCACGTTGGATGCAGGTCTCCCTGCCCTGGGGCCCTCAGGAATGACGAACAGCAAGTCAGACTGTCTAATGGACTCAGTGAGATGTACATAAAACTTGAGACAACGCACCATATCTAACAAGTAGCCTTACTAATCAGAGGTAGGGTCAGGGCAGAAAGAAGGCACCACAATCTCCTGATTAATGTGGAACTCAGAGACCACCTTAGGGAGAAACTCCTGAGAAGTACCGCCTTGTCTCTGTGAAACACCTAAAGGGGTGGTCTACAAGAAAAAGCATGTAACTCCATGACGTGGCGAACAGACATGATCGCCAGGAGAAAGGCCATTTTCCACGTCAGCAGGCATAGTGGAATAGTAGCCAAGGACTCAAAGGGAGGGTGCTGAAGGACACCCAAAACCAAGTTAAGATTCCACTGAGAAGCGGATGTCTTAAAAGCAGGACGAGTATGAGCAACGCCCTGGAAGAAAACCTTGACATCAGGAAGGATGGCAATGTGTCTTTGAAAGAAAACAGAAAGCGCGGAAGTCTGAACCTTAAGGGAACTTAAAATGAGGCCCTTATCCACACCGCCCTGCATGAAAGTCAGGACCATGGGCAGATGAAAATCCTGAGAAAGGTCCCTATCAACACACCAAGATAGAAAGCTCGACCAGACACGATGGTAGGCCTTAGAAAAAACATGTTTGCGGGCACTGAGCATAGTAGCCACCATACCAGAAGAAAAACCTTTCTTCTTCAATATTAAGGATTACATTTCCATCAAAGCTAGACGATGAACATCCTCCTTCCACAGGTAACCCTGTAGAAGAAGATCCGGACGACAAGGGAGTTGGAATGGCTCCGCCACTGACAGATCCAGAAGCGCCGGAAACCAAGCCTGTCAAGACCAGTGGACAGTGCTACAGTCTCAATTTCCGTAACACCCTGTACAACATGGGAAGGGGAGGAAAAATGTAAGCCAGAGGAAATAACCAAGAAATGGCATCCACCGCTAGAGTTAGAGGATCCCTCCAGCGAGAGCAGAGCCTCAGAACCTTCCGGTCGTGTCTTGTTGCCATCAGGTCGATGCAAGGAAGACCCCACTTCTGAACAATGTGAATGAACACCTCTGGGTGCAGTTCCCACTCTCCGCTGTCCACAGTGTGTCGACTGTGGAAGTCTGCCATGACGTTGTCTACGCCAGGATGTGCACTGCGGATATGGCAGGAACATGTTCTTATGCCCAGGACAAAATACCCTTGACCTCTAACCAAGCGGCGAGATTTCTTGTTCCATCCTGCTTGTTGATGTAAGCCACGGCCGTGGCGTTGTCGGACTGGACCCGGACTGGGCATTCTTCCAGCTGGGGTGTCCAATGACGAAGGGCATGAAATATTGCCCAAAGCTCCAACACATTGATGGGAAAGAGAGATTCCTCTGGAGACCACCGACCCTGAGCACTCAGATGACCCAGGGCCACTTCCCAGCCGGAGAGAGGCTGGCATCCGTTGTCACCGTGGTCCAGAAGGAGACCAGGAAGGACTTGCCCTTCAGCAGATTGGAGAGGTTGAGCCACCATGACAAACTCAGTTCCACATGAAGAGGGAGGGATACTGACATCTTCAGAAGGTCCGGCTGACCCCTGCACACCTGGATCACAAACCTCTGGAGTTCCCTGGTGTGAGCTCTTCTATGATGGAGATGAATTTCCCCCTAGAGAGGACAGTTTCTTGGCTGGAACTGGATAATGAGCCAGAACAGCAGAAACCCTGTGGGCAATCTGGTGAGCCACTTCGTCTGTGAGAAACACCATACTCTGCTGAAGAGAAGGCCCAGTAAGACCAGTCGCTGGGATGGGACAAGATCTGACTTGTCCATGTTGATGATCCACCCGTGATGGAAGAAGTTCGGCAGAAGGGGCTTTCAGAAGCAGGTCGTCCATGTATGGAGTAACTCTGATGCCGTCCAGATGGAGGACGAATACTAAAGCTCCCAGGACACAGTTGCAGACTTGAGGGGCTGTAGTCAGACCAAAGGGAAGAGCTGAAAACTGAAAATGCCCTTGCTCGCAGGCAAATCTGAGATACTGCCGACTCTCTGGATGAATGGCGATATGTAGATACACGTCTGGAAGATCCAGAGAGGCAAGGAATTCCCCTAGGGACATAGCAACAATCACCATTCTTAGGGACTCCTGGTAAAAATGAGTCTTGATCACAAAGGAATTGAGATCCTTCAAATCCAAAATGGGATGACAGCCGCCGTCCTTCTTGGAGATCACAAAAAGATATGAGTAAAAACCTATACCTCTGTCCCAAATTGGTACAGGTTCCAGAAAATCCTTGTCCAGAAGGGCCTGGATAGCGCCATTGAACAGATGGTGTATCTCTACGTCTGAGGCGTATGAGAGGGGAAAACCGAAAGGGAGGAAGAGAGGCGAAAGGGATCCTGTACCCTCCGCCACCACCTGTAAAACCCACGGGTCCACCACTGAATCCTCCCAGACGCTAGTGATGCAGACGGCCACCCACAGCCGAGTGGGGACCTGGGTTCGGTGAGTCATGCCAAAGAAGGCTTGGAAGCCTTAGGCTTGGAGGAGACCTTGGGCTTCCATTGCTGTTTGGGCTTGGAGGAGAAACGCGGAGCTGAGGGAACCGCCTGGATTGGAGGACGTGGGTCAGTCTGGAAGGAACGAAAAAGCCGATTACGCTTGAGAGGCGTCTTCCTCCTGGGGACCATAGGCAGAAGGGTACTCTTGCCCCATGTAGCCTTACTAATCAGATCCTTAAGATCTGGCCCAAACAAAGAGGTGCCTTGAAAAGGCAATGAGAGCAAAGCTTCCTTGGAAGCATTGTCAGCAGACCAGATCTTGAGCCAAACTGCTCGTCTGGCAACCACATACATGGTGGAAACCCTTGTCACCAAACGGATGGCATCAAATAAGGCAGCAGAAACATAGTGCTGGGCCTCAGAAATGCTGGCAAGAAGCCGCAACAAATCCGAAGTAGGAGCACCATGGCGGACAGCCAGGGTGAGCTGTTCAGTCCAGACCGCAATGGCCCAGTTCACCCATGATGCAGCGATTGCTGGACGCATGGCAGTACCAGCATGGCAGTACCAGCAGTGGCAAAAATGGACTTGAGGGAGACGAGTTTTACAGAGCAGAAGCATCAGCAACTGGCAAGGCAGATAGCCTGGAGACAGGAGCATCCACTTTGGGGGGATGAACCCACTGAGCAAGTGCCACCTCGAAGGGGTAAAGCTTGGCAAATTTCTTGGAAACAGAAGGTTATCTGTCTGGAGACTTCCACTCATCAGACACAAGGCGGTCAAGAGTGGGGTTAGGTGGAAAAACAAGTATAGGGCCTTTTAGGCTCCTAAAATACATCAGAGGGATCTGAAGAAACCTCCTGAACTAAGGGAATGTTTAGGGTAGTTAAGACAGCTCTGATCAAGCCCTCAGCCGAGGGATCAGGATCAGCCTCAAAGGGGTCCCCAAAAAAACTGAGAGGAGCCCACAGCAGAACATTCCTAAATATCCAAATCCACCAACAGTTCCTCCTCAGAGAAATCTGATACATCAGGTACTCCCTGCGGTTTTGGCAGGGAAGATCTGACAGAAGAAGGGGTCTGCCAGAGTGGAAGACCCCCTGTAACTGGGATGGAAAGAGCTGCAATGTAGACCGGAGGTCTCTAGTAGCAGCCTTGAACTCTTGCACCCAAACTGGCTCTAATGCATGGCTGGAGATCCCTGGGGGAGACTCAGGGACATCAGAACATGCTGGGCATAAATTACCTGATAATTCTCTAGGTAACCCTGAATGACATGAGGAGCAATGCGCAATAGGGGACACAGAGACCCCAGCGTCCTTAGTCTTAGGCCTGGCCCCAAGCTCTAATGGAGTAGACATTCTCACAATGTCAAAACGTTTAAAGTATAAGGAATCCCCCAAAAAAGTGTGTAGGATTAAAATTTCACCCCAGAAATCGCTAAAATGCACTTATCTGGCAGGCGAAGGGTTAATCTGCAGAGGAGCGAAGGAGAGTCCAAGCCCTGCATAGGATACTCCTTCAGGAAAAGGCACAAAATGGCTGCCGCGGCGGGAGCCAATCAGAAACGAGCATGCAAAGCAAGCGCTCATGGGAAATGTAGTTTTCCCAGAAAAGTACCCCAACAGTGCCCGAAGTCCCCTGAGTCCCCAACACACATAAAACTTTAACCGGATGACAGAGCAAGGGCAGATAATTAAAATGAGCCATCTCTGAAGTCGCTACGTTGAGTGGTTGCAGAGATATGTCCCAAACTGTACAGTTACAGTCACATTGTAGTCCGCTGCACTATAACTCAATACATCCATAAAGTAAAACATGAAAAATATTTATTCTATCAATTAAAAACATAGTGATACTTATTAAATCCTAAGACTCAAACATATCACCCCAGATAACCGGAGGTATGGAAACATCAACGCGTTTACCGTATTCACCACTTAATCATGATGACTACATGAAACGCGTTGATGTTTCCATACCTCCGGTTATCTGGGGTGATATGTTTGTACGAGCCAAACTATATAGTCCCATAGAAGTGAATGAAGCAATGGCGTCTATGCAGTAAGGTGCGCAAACACAAATTTTGAGTTGAAATTGTGAATTAAAATTACATGAAACATCACTAGAACATGTTAGCAGACCCAAAAACATGAACCCAGTAGGGAAAGTGGCAATAAACCCCCAAAAGATGCAAAACCAGCAGCTAAAGGGTTAAGTTACCACAGAAACTTGCTCCAAAACACCAGACAGACATACAGATAAACCCAATGAGTGCAGGAGTGTGCAATAGAAACTCCAAAGGAAAACCCCTGTGGCACTGTAAGACATGTGCACCTGCAGCACTCAAAGGGTTGCTCACCATTCCTGCATATCTTCTGTGTTCAGATTACCATGTATTAAGAAGAAGCCTCAGTGGGCAACTCTCGAGGAAAGAACTTCAATCCAAGATTTCCCCCCCAGGGCTTAAGGTCCACAAAAAGCACCTGGTCACTGAGCTAGCCACATCTAAGGGCACTGTCAGTTATGGTAATCCGCCTAATGGTGGTATTCCATATCTAACAGAAAAATAAAAAATTAGATAAAACTATAGCAGAACTGTTCTCTTGCCTGTGACTTCACCAATGAACAAACCTTAATGGAGCTTATTGGATAGCTGCAGTCAAGGAGGGAAGGTAGGCTCCCACCCCTGCATTCACTTCTAGAATTGTTCCTGCCTGGTAAATTTTGGCGGATCGCCTACCCAAAGTTACCAGTATCCTGTATTGGACAACAGAGAAAATGTTATTCTGCCTTAATTAAGGCGTCTCCTGGGACAGATGGCGATTCTCTGTTTTAGTGACTGTACCACTGTAATCCCGCCCATTTTCATGCCAGTTCTGCCCACTTCCTGCCCCATTCTGACCATTTTCAGTGTAAACCCCACCTTCCATTTTCCCAGACCCACCCACTACTATTACACCCCACCCACAATGTGACATGAATCACTTCAGTTACATACCTCCACCTCCAGCCCTGCCCTACCTGTTAACCTGGGTGCAGCTGGCAATAACGTTCCCAGGTACGGTGATTATTCCCCATAAACCCTCTGCGACTGGCTTGAAATCAAGATGCAGAGGGTGTATTGGGGCTGTGTATGCAACTCACAAAGCTTGTGGATGAGAGACATATACTGTTGGGTTTCTTTCCAGGGTTTAGGAAAACAAAGCTTACTCCCATTGATGGGAAGCGTTTTATTGAAAAAGTAATTCCAGCTCAAACTTGTATATTTTTGGCTGCGGTATCTCCCATGGCCTGAAATTTTACAGTAGCGCTGTTGCTACAGCAGTCTATGGATTTTTTTGGATACCTCATTTGTGAAGCAATGTGTTGCACACCCCTCAAGTCCATAAGGGGTTAATAAGATTCTGCTGAAATAAAGAAGTACAGAAAAACAGTTGTACATTTGCTTACAGAGGTCGTCAAGACTACACTATGTAAGATAAGCTAAATGGGGCAAATACAAAACCGTAATCTTGCTCTTTTGGCAAAGGTGGTATCCGACAGATAAGATTGTGGGGAAAAAGTCAGGAACATAAACTATGGGAGGGGAATAATGAATAGGAAAGAGAAGAGATGGGACTCCTATTGGAAGTTATTTATAAATATATATTTATAGATAGATAGATAGATAGATATAAAATATATATACAAGCTGATGGGCATGCCACAAACCAGATATTGTCTCGGTGCTCTTGCTTATTAAGTAGAGATATATGCGGTTGTATCACTAAAATGATGATAACAATAGCAGGCACTCACAGGACTTAAAGGCATAGTAATACTTTGTTTTATCTTTATTTTATTTTGTAGGCATTAAAAAGAACATGAAGAACGATATAAGTCTTATCTCTCAGACCTTTATGTTTGAGAGAGATTCACAAACAAAGTTTCCCCTCCCGCCCCTTTTACCTAGTGTAAGCCATCTCTTCTCAGATGTGGAATCCAGTCCATAGACCAGACAGATAACAGCAAGGGACAATCTTCTTCCTATGAGAACAATGAAAGCCCTGCCCCCCTTGACAAGTTTTTCAGCTTTTTCCCTTATCTTAATTGAAGATTGTCCCTCTCTGCAGTCTACCTGGACACTCCCTTCTGATCTGGCTGAGCAGTGTTACATCAGTAAAAGGGGCGGGAGGGGGATACTTTGTCATTGAATTACTATTGAACTACAACTCTGTCAGAATTGAAATAACACTCTCCAAAGTCCAAATACTATGATGATTAATTAGAGCTGCTTTTATTATGAAACATTACTATCCCTTTAATAAAAAATTACACAAAATTTATTGGAAAAAATATTAACGTTTCAACCCAAGCACTGGTCTTTATCAAGAGAGTAATTGCTGTCTTGATAAAGACCCGTGTTTGAGGTTGAAACGTTGACATATCTAATATAGTTTGTGTTATTTTTAATTAAGTCCTGTGAGTGCCTGCTATTATCATCATTTTAGTGATACAACCGTACATATATATTAGAGAGTGTCAGAGAGGCATCCATAGCATTGTGTTGCAATGCGTTGGATACCTCTGTGGCAATGAAAGTGTTAACGCGTCTAGACTGTAAGCTTTCACGAGCAGGGTCCGCTGATTCTTCTGTTCTCCGCATTTGATTTGTACTATTTAATACCCCTGTATGTCTATTCCTTATTGTACAGAGCTGCGGAATCAGTTGGCGCTATATAAATAAAGAATAATATTAACTTGTATTAAAAGTCAGAACTTGTGGTGGGGCATCAGCATACATGGGAACTTTCATTTGAGGGCTACCCGGAGGGTAGTCCTCTGTTCAGCACGGGGTAACAAAAATTACGCTAATCGTGTCAAAAAGGGGCGGGGCTTAACTCGAGTGTTGGGGGGATTTAACCCTTTGAGTGCCAGAGTGGTACGGAATGCATTGCAAAGCAATGCATTCCGTACCACTCTGGCACTCAGAGGGTTAAAATGTGTCACACAGAAGGCTGGGTACGGAGGCACAACGGGAGAAAAAGCAGATGTGGCAGAGTTTCAATAGAAACTCTCCACATCCGGAGGAATCTGCCTCTGCCCCGGAGACCCGGTAAAGCTCTGTCAGAACTGGAGTCTCCGGGGCAAATCCGGAGAGTTCCCAGGTATGGGCATCAGGACCCCTCCTGACCCCCCAGCTACTGGTCTTACAGCCGATTTGTCTGGGAGATCAATAGAGGCAACACTGGGGAGCAAGAGAGCTCCCCTCTGATTCCATTCTACCTGAAGAGAGAAGTGGTCTGGATCGGCAGACCCTCTCAGTGTCATGTTTTTTTTTAGAAAAGTATTTTACCAGGAGCGATGCACTGAGATTGTCTCTAGTTCTTGAAGTGTATCTTGGGTACTCATTTTATCTGTCTCAGAAAGGTGAAAGGCTAAGTTGATCTTGTTGGGACTAGAACATGCAACCTATGGGTTAAAGAGATTCTACAGACGGTGCATTAACCAGCTGAGCTCTCTAGCCAAGGTCAACTTATCAACATGATTTATGTTACATATAAATGGCAAGAACAACATACAGGAAGCTTTTAATCATCTTTAAAATGAACTCAACTTATCTGGGTGTGACAAGTCCAGTTAATTAGTTCTGTTTCAGGCCACTGCCTGCATTAATTAACCCTTTGAGTGCCAGGGGCTTGGGCCATTTTCTGTACCCTGTTGGACAGACAAATTTTCAGCATTTTTGCTATCCACCTGTTTAGGCTTGATTTCCTCTGGTAAATTTCTGTAAGTAAGTATGGAAACCTATATATATTTATAAAAAGGAAAGTACGGTTGCTACAAGAAAGTGAATGCATAATTAAATCCACTCACCCGTCGCTATTAATTTGGTGATCCGGAGCAGCCCTCATCAATCTCAGCAAGAGCCAACAGACAGGAAGGAACAGTATGAGAGCGCTCACGGAACACCCAGGCTGGTACACATGCACAAGGTGGCGGATGGTACTTTTCACCTTGTGCATGTGTTCCTGTGTACCAGTTCTTTTAATGGAAGAAATAAAAGTCTGATTTTATTCTTTGATCTCTGGTCTCTGAAGCCTGGGTGTTCCGTGAGCGCTCTCATACTGTGCCTTCCTATATATATATATATATATATATATATATATATATATATTTCGTTTGTTTTAGAATGAATTAAACTTTTGCATGGTGCCTTGCATGAAATGAATTTTGCTTTGTGCAAAAAAAAAAGCTATGAAGTCATTTTAAAAAAGTGAAAAATCACTTATTTTACTAAAATCACATACTGTATATTTACCTTGATTGTGAAAGTTTCAGTTTTTTGGAAAAGCCCTGAGTCCTACAAGTACAAAACTACCAAATTTATAGTTTTACCTACGTCCATGCCTAGTGCAGAGCCTTAATTAGGAGGAGCGCAAAATGGTATTTTCAACTTCATGAACTAATATGTGCATTCTAGTGTTTACATGGTAAAACTACCTTAAAACAGCTGAATAACTACATAAAACTATATGTTTATGGAAAGTAGATATACTACCGCATCAAATGAGAGGTCTCTTGCCTTCCTACCCTTAGACTGGTGCACAAATGTTTCCAAAAGGTGGCGATACAGGAAAAAAATTGCATTGTTTACATTTTAACCCTTCAAATGTACTGAGATCTGTGAAAACTATGGAATTTCCAACTGTAATCATTAGTTAGTGGTCTTAGGAGAAAAACTGCATCCCAGTGGTATGAGCTGACCTACAGTATGGGGTGCCAGAAGCACATAACTATACCTACCTGTTTTCTTTTTTGAAAATGGCTGCCTGTACTACACATCAGTCTCTTCAAAGACACTAAAATGGTTCAGGACCTCCTGCCAGGCTAAGAAAAATGATACCCCACCATATTGGGTGCCAAAAGCGTGGCTTTTACTGGAACAAGGATGGGGAAGCAAACAGTGAATGTGTGATTCTATGGATGCCAGTTGAAATAAGCTAGTGGGTCAGCCAGTGTATGTGAGGACCTGTGACTGCCAGTGGAACCAGGTGTGTGTGGGTGGGGGAGATGAGGGGTCAGACAGTGTATGTAGGTATCTCTACCAGTGGGCAGAGGAGCAAGGATGGTAGTGGTGGTGGGGTCAGATAGTGACTACCAGTGTGCACTGTATGCCCCCCACATACACTGTTTGATTCCCAGCTTGAATCCAGTGTATACTGGTACTTTGAGTCTACCAACAGGCAGTGGAACCAGGTTGGGGGAGTCAGGCTGGAGAAATGGGACTGCCAGTGGGCTGTGGTTCTAGGATGGGGGAATTAGGGTACATTTGTGTGTGTGTGTGTGTGTGAGGGGTTGGAGGCATTTTTGTATGCATGCCACATGGGTGTCACGATGTACTGGGCACCCATCTTGCAAGGAAAGAGTTAAAGCAGTGATTCTCAGCTCCAGTCCTCGGGGCACACCAACAGGTCAATATATCCCTAATTAATCACAGGTGAATCAATCACAGTGACTGAGCCACTAATTACTCACCTGCGATTAAGCAAAGCAACCTGAAAACCTGCACTGTTGGTGTGCCCCAAGGACTTACGTTGAGAAACACTGAGTTAAAGGGAAGAAGATGTAAGAATGGATAGAGAAAGAAGAGGGAGAGAGGAAACTGAAGATGGAGGGATGACAATATGGAGGAAAAGATGGAAGAAGAAATAGATATAGAGAGAAGAAAATGGAGGGATGAAGACGGAGGCGAAGCTGGAGTAAGCACACAATGGACAAACTTGGGCACCTCCTAGACCTCTCTGTCCAGTTAAACACAAACACATACAGCTGGGAGGATCTGAGGCCTCCACAATGTCACTGGTGAGACAAAGATAGAGGCCCTGTGGAGGGGTGGAGGACAGTGTCTCTGGGGAGGGCTGAAGGAGAGAGAGTTATGGGGGACAGTTGAGGCATTGGGGTTAAGGGAGGGGAGAGACACTGTGTGTGGTAAAGGACAGAGGCTCTGCAGAGAGGTGAAAGAAAGAGGGTCAGGGAGGGGTGGAGGAGAGAGACTGTGGGGAGGTGTGGAGAGATGTTCTGGGGAGGGGTGAAGGAGAGAGAGGCTCTGGGGAGAGGTGAAAGAAAGAGGGTCAGGGAGGGGTGGAGGAGAGACTGTGGGGAGGTGTGGAGAGATGTTCTGGGGAGGGGTGAAGGAGAGAGAGGCTCTGGGGAAAGGTGAAGGAGAGAGAGGTTCTCGGGAGAGGTGAAGGAGAGAGAGAGGCACTGGGAGGGGTGAAGGAGAGAGAGAGGTTCTCGGGAGGGGTGGAGGAGAGAGAGGCACTGGGAGGGGTAAAGCAAAGAGGTTCTGGGGAGGGCTGAAGGAGAGAGAGAGGCTCTGGGTGTGTGTGAAGGAGAGAAGTTCTGGGGAGGTGTGAAGGAAAGCGGTTCTGGGGAGGTGTGAAGGAAAGAGGTTCTGGGGAGGGGTGAAGGAGAGAGAGGCTCTGGGGAGGGGTGAAGGAGAGAGGTTCTCAGGAGTGGTGAAGGAGAGAGAGGCACTGGGAGGGGTGAAGGAGAGTGGTTCTGGGGAGGGGTGAAGGAGAGAGTTTCTGGGGATATGTGAAGGAGAGAAGTTCTGGGGAGGTGTGAAGGAGAGAGGCTCTGGGGAGGTGTGAAGGATAGAGGTTCAGAGGAGGGGTGAAGAAGAGAGGCTCTGGGGAGGGGTGAAGGAGAGAAGTTCAGGGGAGGGGTGAAGGAGAGAGTTTCTGGGGATGTGTGAAGGAGAGAGGCTCTGGGGAGGTGTGAAGGATAGAGGTTCAGTGGAGGGGTGAAGGAGAGAGGCTCTGGGGAGGGGTAAAGGAAAGAGGCTCTGGGGAGGTGTGAACAGGGGTGAAGGAGAGATATGGAGCATGATGGGAGAAGTGATGGAGGGAGGTACTGGGGTCTGGTGAAGGAGGGAGGTACCGGTGAGGTGAAGGAGAGAAGTATGGGGGGCAGGGGGAAGGAGGCTTCTATGCGGTATGAGAGGTTATAATAAACATTGTATGTTCCATCACAGTTTTTTATCGTGTGTGACGTCTGATGTGCTGACCAGGAAATCACAGAGAGCATTTGAAAACTTATGAAACTCTCTCACCCTCTTCATGTGATCTGGGTGATCTCTCTGATCAGCACATTAGACGTCATTCCACATGCAATTTCTTCCGAAAGAGGGTGACATTGTTACCCTCACAGTGAAATTATTATTTACTGTTACTTCTTTTAGTTATATAAATGCAGCAGCATGCAGAATACTAAAATAGATATTTGCATCAAACATACCTCTATGCAGTCTATAATGAACAACATTATGTAACAGAACTTACAATCCATTGACCCACATGAATGGAGCTTGTAATCTAGTGACTCTCATGAAAAATCAGTGCTTGCAATCTAGTATCCCACATGGACCAGAGGAAAGAAGGCATGCAGGAGGGAAAGGAAGCAGGAGGGGAGAAAAGTAGGCAAGGGAGTAGAAGGCATGGGAGGAGTAAAGAGTGAGAAAGAGGCAAGCAGAAGGAGTAAAAGGCATGGAGGGGGAGAAAGGAGGCATGGAGGGAAGGAAGAAGGAATGGCTGGAAGGAGATATGGAGGGAAGGACACAGGAAGCTTGGATATATGAGGCATGGAGGGAAGTAGGCTGGAGGAATGTAGGAAAAGAGAGAGGAGTCATGAGATAAAAACTGGAGGCATGAAAGAAAGAAGAGAGGAGGCATGGAGTGAAGGAGCCAGGAGGTATGAAGTGAAGGAGATGAGAAATGAAGGATAGGAGGCATGTAGGGAAGGAGTAAGGAAGGAGGCATGGTGGGAAGGAGACAGGAGGCATGAAGGGAAGGAGACAGGAGAAAATGAGGCATGGTGGGAAGGAGACATAAGGCATGGAGGAAAGGCAACATGGTGGGAAGGAGACAGGAGGCATGGAGGAAAGGAGGCATAAGGCATGGAGGAAGGGAGACATGGTGGGAAGGAGACAGGAGGCATGGAGGAAAGGAGGCATAAGTGTCAGGTACCTCATGCAGGCGGCTGCTTGAGCCGACCGTATTTGTCTCTAGCGGTTTCAGCCTCATGGTCCGTCCCAGGTTGTGCCTCCGTTGAGGCAGGTTCACCATGTGTTGGCGGCTTAGCCACTGGTGTGCCGGTTGCGGCTCTAGCTGCCACTCCTGCTGGCTCGCGGCGGTGGGTGATGTCAGTGTTGGGTGCACATCCAAAGGCATGGACGTGCGTGCCATTTAAAGAGACAGCCACATGTTGGCTGCTCCTCCTCTTCCTCCTTCTCTTCCTATTTTAACTGCCTGGACACAGGGCTTAGTTGCCCTTCGTTGGTGTCCAGTGCAGTTCTAGTGTTTGGGCTCTGTGTATGATTTCGCTTGTCTGAGTAACTGATCTGGTGCTGACCTGTGGCTCTGTCTGATTACCTGCTCCGTGTATGACCCTTGGCTTGACAGACATCCATTCTGGTGCAGACCTGCGGCACTGGCAGACTAACCATTCCGTGTATGACTCCTGGCTATGGCTGACTACCCGCTCCGTGTGAGACTTCTGGCTTGTCTGACTATCCGTTCTGGTGTTGACCTGGGGCTCTGTCCACTGCGTATCCAGCATACCAACGCTTCAGTGGACATCCTTTCTGGTGCAAACCTGTGGCTCTGGCTGATGACCCACTCTGTGCATGACCTCTGGCTTGTCTGACCACCCAATCTAGCGCTGACCTGTGGCTCTATCTAACTACCTTGTGTGTGGCCTTCTGTTTAGTTAGATAATCTGGTGCAGGCTTGTGACTCTGGCAGACTACTACCTGTTGCCTTCCAAGTTGCCGGCTCTCCCAGGTGCGGACCTGGGACTTTGGTTACCCTCATCTCTGTCTGGCCTCTCCCAGGTGCAGACCTGTGGTATTGCAGACTCTCCTAGTCCCTTTGTTGGGACACGGTTATCTAGAGAATCACACGGTAGCAGGCTTCTATTCCTGGTAGTTGTCTTTTGCTCCGTTGTATGCTTCTCTTTAGTCTTGTATATTGATTTACTGTCTTGTGATATTTCTTTATTGTTGCTGCCTTAATAAAGTTGGTGTTACCTTGAAGTACTTGTCCTGTGTTTTCTTGCTGGTACCGTGACAAAAAGGCATAGAGGAAAGGAAACATGGAGGGAAGGAGGCAGGAGGTATGAAGGGAAGGAGACAAGAGAAATGAAGGATAGGAGGCATGGAGAGAAGGAGTAAGGAAGGAAGCATCGTGGGAAGGAGACAGGAGAAAATGAGGCATGGTGGGAAGAAGACATAAGGCATGGTGGAAAGGAGACATGGTGAGAAGGAGACAGGAACCATGGTGGGAAGGAGACAGAAGGCATAAGGCATGGATGAAAGGAGGCATGGTCGGAAGGAAACAGGAAGGAGACATGATTCCTTGAGGCATATAGGAGTAGAAGAGGGAGGAAGAAGATGGAGGGATAGAGTAAGCAATGGAGGGATGAAAAAGATGGATGAGTGGAAGAACATGGAAGGGTAGGGCAAGAAGCTAGAGGGAGGAAATTGAAGGGCTAAAGGAAGGAAGAAGATGGAAGCAGGAGAGGGCTTAGAGAGAGGCAAGGGGAGCTAATGGGAAGTTATAAAGCTTGTCCACTGGTAGCCACATATTCCACACCTCACCCCAGTGCATCTGGAAGTACTAGAAGAGTGGGTCTCCAACACCACTAACAGAGTGGGTTCACCACCACTAACTACAGAAAACATAAACGTATAATATAGGTCCTGGGGGCCCCTTTTTGGGCCTCAATAAACCATAAAAGCCCATGCTTTCTGGATGTTCCCAAGTCCGGCAGAGATCCTGTGTCTGGCAGGGCTCCCCAGCATCATGGAGGCCTCCACTACGCTACTGCCACTCCTATGTCCTTTGGTAGATAAGTATATGCAGATGATGCACATTTTAGCACTTAAATGGAAACAGGCTGTGAATGCATATGTTTTTTGTTTGTGAAAAGTTGGAAACTATCCCGAGCTATACATTGTCTTGCTGGGGATGATGGGAATTGTAGTCCTGATCAGCTGACGCTCTTCACATCTGGCATAAGTTATTTTTAGAAATCTCCTTCAGGAGTATAAGCATTTCATTGTGAAATCTAAAGTAGGTGTGATTAAGGAAGTATTCTATGATGATGGTGGTGATAGCAGGAATGTAATTCTGGTTAAGTGTACAATACATGGAGGAATTCATAACTCGCAGCTTAGTCATCCTTATGTGGAATAGATCCTTGGTTACAAGAATCATGCTGTTACGTTGTTATTTAATTTGTTTGTGTCTGCCTCACCCTGAAACTCTTTAATTTCCTTAAAGGGAAACTTCCATAAAGAAACAAGTTTTATTTGCTTTAATTAACATGCTGAAATAACTATACTAGTGTTGCTATTTTTTTTCTGTGTTCGTAGTTATGTGGAATTTAGATTCTTATGCAAGTTGCACATAGAAAGTAATAGGAACAGCAAAGCCTAGTGGCCAGAATAGATAAATGCAGTTTAACAACATTTTTTAAAGGGATAGTAATGTTTCAAAATAAAAGCAGCTCCAATTAATCTTCATAGTATTTGTTATTTCAATACTGTCAGAGTTGTAGTTCAAGAGTAACTGAATGATAAAGTATCCCCTCCCGTCCCTTTTACTGATGTAACACTGCTCACCTCAGAGCAGCAAGACTGTCCGGATGGATCGCAGAGAGGGACAATCTTCAATTAGCATACGAGAAAAATCTGAAAAACCTGTCAAGGGGGAAAGGGTTTTCCTTATGATCACAGTAAGAAGATTTTCCCTTGCTGTGATCTGTCTGGTCAAGAGACCAGATTCCACATCTGAGGGGAGGCGGCTTACACTAGGTAAAAGGGGTGGGAGGGGGATACTTTATCATTCAGTTACTCTTGTACTACAACTCTGACAGTATTGAACTAACACTCTCCATAGCCCAAATATTACGAAGATTAATTGGAGCTGCTTTTTTTTTTTAAACACTACTATCCCTTTAAAGCGGCAACTACCAACTCCACTAAAGTCACCCTCAAATACTTAGGCAGGTGGCGACTAGCTTACTAACCATTATTTTACCTCTCAAAAGTGCCCATGAATAAAGTTATCCTTAAGGTTCCGAGATTTACGGCCAGGTTATTGCAGCCTCAGAACAGAAAGGTGGTGTCCAGATGGCTTACAGAGGAGGACATTCTTCAATTAGCATAAGGGGAAAAACCTGAAAAAACTGTCAAGAGGGGCAGGGTTTTTATTGTTCTCACAGTAAGAAGATTGCCCCTTGCTGTGAGCTAGCTGGTCTTAAGACCAGATTCCACATCTGAGGGGAGGTGACTTACACTAGGTAAAAGGGGAGGGAGGGGGAAACTTTATCATTCAATTACTCTTGAACTACAACTCTGACAGTACTGAAATAACACTCTCCATGGCCCAAATACTATGAAGATTAATTGGAGCTGCTTTTATTTTGAAACATTACTATCCCTTTAAAAAGTAATTTGCGCTATAATGCTTTTTTTAAAACAAAATCTCCCACTAGTTGGAGTAGCCTTGTAGGAAAATCCCTAAAAGATATTTTTTTTCATAAAACAGGATACTGCTTCATTAATATGATGGGGGGATCCTAATGGTGACTATGAACCAATTCCATGTGTATAGATTCCCCAAAATGAATCTTTAAGGCGGAACTACCAACTGAAAAAAACTTTAGCTTAAATAACTCCCCATCTAGCGACTAGCTGCTCAGTAGCGCTAGTCGCCAGAATTATTGCCTTGTTAAATAGATTTAACCTTTCTTCCCTGGCTGACAGCAGGATGGAGTGCAGACATCTTTCCTTAGTGACGTCTGAACGCCTGCGCTGTCAGTCCCAGCCGGCTCTAGGAGGCGTTGCTAGGAGCCGTTCGGCTCCAGAAGGGACTGACAGCGCAGGCGCGCAGACGTCACTACGGCAAGATGTCTGTGCTCCGTCCTGCTTGTCAGCCCGGGAAGAAAAGTTAAATCTATTTAACAAGGTAATAATTCTGGCAACTAGCGCTACTGACCAGCTAGTCGCCAGATGGGGAGTTATTTAAGCTAAAGTTTTTTTCAGGTGGTAGTTCCGCTTTAATTAGCATTGAGTGTCCATGGAGGCTGACATGAATCATTTTCGCAAGACGGACTATAAATGGTTCTCACTGAAGTCTACTTCGCAAGTCTTCAGCAAGAGAATTTGTGGTGCTAGAGTACAACAGTAAATATTCAAGTCCACCTCCATGATATGCAGTACCATTTAAAGAAGAAGCAATCTTTTTTTATGACCAAGTATACATAATATGGCTTTTCTTGCTTAGTAAAAAGATGTATAAATAGCTCTTTATTTTTGTTTAATGTCATTTTCTAAGCTATCACTACCACTGATCTCCATTCTTGTTAGATAATTACGACAGCAGTCAGATCTCTGGAGACGTATTGCTAGCGCAAAGAACATTCTTATCATATCTGTGTAACAGAACAATACATTAACATCTACACGGAATACCAATTTACTGATGTCACACAGTCTACCATACCTTCAAACGCCACCTTTTTTTAGCAAGTACATCACCATTTTTTATCTATACTAATAAAAGAGGAATATATCAAATGACACTGTAACGGAAGCTGGAAGGCACCGTGTCGCCCTCAGCTGTCGTTCCGGGTTTCTCCTTCTCGAAGGTGGATTACACAGCTTGGTACATACCAGTCGAGCAATCACCGGCCGATCGAGCATCCACAAGGTTGTAAACTCTGTGTCGAAGTCGGATGAAAAGAGTAGTGTTGTCGACTCCGTGTCAGAGTCGGAGGAATTCTAAGCGGACAGGAAAAAGGTTGAAGGGACTCAAAGCCAGAGTTGGGTCACAGACTGGTACCACGGGCCGTAGAGAGTGAGGCCTCTACTCCCGGTCGAAGGATAACTGGAGGAAGTTGCAGGAACCACAGTGATGTCGAACAGAGTCCACGTCGACGCCTGACAGTATACGAAGTCCAGAAGTCCCGACTCAGAATCGGCTCCGCAGATAGCTGGCAGCAGGGAGTCGACGATACAGGATACCTGGCTCAGATGGGTATCAGAGGGGATACTTTAAACCACAAGAGCATAAAGACACCAGGACTCTTTTTGTGTGTACAGCAAGTAACTCTTTATTAAACCAAACCACAGCATATTTATACAGTTTAACCACATTGACAATACATGGGCAGACAGGATACAATGAGCTAGTTACAGAGATAATACAATCATAATATGTCAGACAAAGAACCAATAACAAATGGTTCAGGCAGCACAATAAGACAGACGTGATTGCATTATTATACAAAAGGCTTGACTAGGGTAGCCAATAGACAGCAAGGACTGAGGGGCGTAAGTACACCTTCAATGAACAATGGCCAGGGGTTGAACAATTAAGCAAAAGGGCTTGAGGGACTGCAATACACATTTGAAGTAACTTTGGCCAAACTCAAATTATTAACGCCTAACTGCCCATTCCCTTGAAAGCAAGCCAGCAGGCTGTGGTTTTTAATCTTTTTGGCATATAAATGTCCAGAGTTCCTTGTATAATGGGCTGATAAGTCATATGCCCAGATAAGGTTTACAGTAACGGAGTAGGATCCGTTACAGACACAAAATCTGTGGCCATGGCACACACATCTGGGGGGGCAGTGAGGTGAAGTTATTCACCCATGCACAGGGGCCTGATTTACATAGGACTGGTTGGGGCGGAGCCCCTCTGTGCAATGGAGCTCAAAGTCATCCATTGCACAGCGCTGCCTGGCTCTCTCTCCACTTCTTTGCGTGCATAATGACAGGGTGGAGCGGACAGTGCTGTCTGTGTGACTCTGTGTATAGGTCTGTGTTGTGTGCATGTCTATGTGAGTACGTCTGTATAGGTCTGTGTTGTGTGCATGTCTGTGTGTACAGGTCTGTGTTGTGTGCATGTCTGTGTGTACAGGTCTGTGTTGTGTGCATGTCTTTGTGAGTCTGTGTGTATAGGTCTGTGTTGTGTGCATGCCTGTGTGTACAGGTCTGTGTTGTGTGCATGCCTGTGTGAGTCTGTGTATATACGTCTGTGTTGTGTGCATGCCTGTGTAAGTCTGTGTGTATAGGTTTGTGTTGTGTACATGTCTGTGTGAGTCTGTGTGTATAGGTTTGTGTTGTGTGCATGCCTGTGTGAGTCTGTGTTGTGTATAGGTCTGTGTTGTGTGCATGCATGTGTGAGTCTGTGTGTATGCGAATTGCTTTGCCTACATTTACTATCTAGTGTTACTTGTGGTGTAATTAGTCAATGCAGAGCACAGGAGCAAACTTTGTTTTGGGGGCCCCACAGAAAAATATTTTCAGAGGTACAATTAGTATCTTGGGATAGATGGGGTCCCCATGAATGCAGGGAGCTGGCACAACTGTGCCCTCTGCACCACTTTAGTTCCACCCATGAGTTGCATTTGTTTTACATTTTTTTTCTTGGTACAGATATCATAGAATGGATAACCTGACTTGTCATTTGCTTGGCTTATACAGTATAGCAATGTTAATTCCATTGCAGTTTATAACTTATATCACTGAGATCAGGACGCTTTTATTACTAACCAATGTGTGTAGTGAATGGAGGTCTTGTGTGTAGTGAATAGAGGACAGGTGTTTCCATGTAACCTATCAGGGCTTTCCTTACTACAAAGCAGGAAGAAGGGACTGGATTGGTTTGCTTTGAATCCTGGGTGAAGATTTAAATACACGCTGGGAAATGGTGCTTCTTGATATGGAGGGCTGTCATTAAGTATGCAACAATGCAAAACGCGTAAGGCCAGATTGACCAAGTTATGTGCCTGGGCTGCACGCAGTGAGTTTCTACAGTAAATGTTTTTAATGCTTGTTTGATCTCTAGTCTGGATGATTTAGACATGATCCATATTAACAAGGGGGGTAACTGAGTTTCAGTTCCAGGACGAATGAAAACAATTGGCCCATTATCATCTGTTGTGAGTGAGCCAGGGTGGGTCACTATTCTGCAGACAAGGAGTGCCACAACTGTATTGCTTAAAGGGGATATATCAACCCTATACAAGTTAGCCTGAATAGTTGCATTATATAGCGACTATGTGTAAAAGTTTATTCATTTCTTTTTTTAAAGCTCTAGGTCAAAAATGAAGGAATAAACACTGCCCTGCACCTACCTCTGCATAGACTGCAGTTACCAGCTCTGTACCACAGTCCGTCACTCTGCCTCTGCTCTCCTCCCTCTATCCAGCCTCCTCCAATGACGGAAGCTTTCTGTCTGTAAGCTGGAGTGATCTCATTGGCAGAGATCGATATCTGGCCAAAGCGAGAGCTCCAGCTTGCATTCACCTCTGGCATTCAATGGGTTAATCCCGCCCTGGACATCTCCAATCCATTTTGAAGCAATGAGACCAAGACACCTCTGGCTTCCAAAGAGCTAAACGAGCAGTTAACTTTTAACATGGAAAATACATATAGTAGCAAATAAGGGTACTCACATTGGTGTGGGCTGCTTCGTTTTAAAAGTTAATGCAATTAAAACATTTTAATATTAACCTTTTCAAGTGCTAGGGGGTGCTTAACACATTGTTTTTCAAAGTGTTGGTCAGCCCTCTGGCACTGAAAGGGTTAATCTGTTAGCAATAGTGCCCCCTGGTGCTCAGACAGTACACTTGGTGTACAGACAGTGTTTGTATTGAATTCTATGGAACAGCTGAGCCTCTGGCAGTAGAACATGATGTTAAGGGATGCATAACTTTTTTGACAGTTTGAAATGTAATCATTTCTATATATATAAAAGAAGACTTTGTGCCTGCCAAAACACACCCAGGGGAGGCATAAAGCAGGAGTTACTACTCCTATTGGGTGATTCAGTCATGCAGGGAGTTGGCCCGCCCCCACTATGCAGCCCGCCCACCACTATCAAAGTCAGAAAAAAACAATATGGCCGCCACTTGCTCCTACACCACAGACAAACACACATGCCCCACTCACACAGCACCACACAAACACACACAGACCACCACACAGCACCAAACACACATGCCCCCACTCACACACACAGCACCACATACACACACAAAGCCAGAAATAAATATGGCTGACACAAACACACAGTCACTCACCCTGACTCCCAGTGGCCTCAGCAGGACCTGTAGTGCAGCACCAGGGGAACAAAATGGCACTCAAAGGGTTAAGGTAGGCCCTCATTGCTCAATTATTTCTTCACTGTCATCATTTCCCATGCAAGACACAGGACAGACAGCCATCAGATTCACACTTAACTCACTGACTGCCACAGAGTTGCGTATCAAGTTTTACCCTTCAGGGAGAGTGTTCAAACCCCTCACACTGTAAACTTGCATTTCCCTCCCACTTCTCCTCCTTCCCCAGCCTATTACTAACACTTTTCCATATTTATGTTAAGCCCCGCCCCCACTCGTGATTAAGCCCCGCCCCTTTAACCCAAATTGCCCCATTGCTCTCTCCACATCAGCACCACATGAGGGACTCCACAAGTTAAAGTTCCCAGGTGCTACACACACATGCCACACTCACACAGCACCAAACACCCATACACACACAAAGCCAGAAAGAAATATGGCTGACACACAGTCACTCACCCTGACTCCCAGTGGCCTCAGCAGGACCTGTAGTGCAGCACCAGGGGAACAAAATGGCACTCAAAGGGTTAAGGTAGGCCCTCATTGCTCAATTATTTCTTCACTGTCATCATTTCCCATGCAAGACACAGGACAGACAGCCATCAGATTCACACTTAACTCACTGACTGCCACAGAGTTGCGTATCAAGTTTTACCCTTCAGGGAGAGTGTTCAAACCCCTCACACTGTAAACTTGCATTTCCCTCCCACTTCTCCTCCTTCCCCAGCCTATTACTAACACTTTTCCATATTTATGTTAAGCCCCGCCCCCACTCGTGATTAAGCCCCGCCCCTTTAACCCAAATTGCCCCATTGCTCTCTCCACATCAGCACCACATGAGGGACTCCACAAGTTAAAGTTCCCAGGTGCTACACACACATGCCACACTCACACAGCACCAAACACCCATACACACACAAAGCCAG
This sequence comes from Rhinophrynus dorsalis, assembly GCA_037306005.1. NCBI lineage: Eukaryota > Metazoa > Chordata > Amphibia > Anura > Rhinophrynidae > Rhinophrynus > Rhinophrynus dorsalis. The sequence continues at coordinate 522,910,779 of CM074721.1, read as the reverse complement.
AAAGAAATATGGCTGACACACAGTCACTCACCCTGACTCCCAGTGGCCTCTGCAGGGCCTGTACTACAGCCACTGAGGAACAAAATGGCACTCAAAGGGTTAAGGTAGGTCCTCTTTACTGAATTATTTCTTCACTGTCATCATTTGCCATGCAAGACACAGGACAGACAGCCATCAGGTACACACTTAACCCATTGACTGCCACAGGGTTGTGTATCAAGTTTTAGCCCTCAGGGAGTGTGTTCAAACCCCTCACACTGTAAACTTGCATTTCCCTCCCACTTCTCCTCCTTCCCCAGCCTATTACTAACACTTTTCCACATTTATGTTAAGCCCCGCCCCCTACTCACAATTAAGCCCCACCCACTTTTAACCCAGATTGCCCCATTGCTCTCTCCACATCAGCACCACATCAGTCCCCTCTAGGGACTACACAAGTCAGTGTTCCCAGGTATGAACACACTTCCCACTGCTATTTAACTCTCACATGCCTCTCTATACCTTAACCATTTGAGTGCCAGAGGGGTGCACAACTCATGAGCGCATGTGTTTCTGCTCATATATGTTGCGTGTGTGTTTGTGTACATCTCTGTTACATATGTGTGTCCATGTGTGCATCTCCGGTATGTCTGTGTGTGCGTGTCTTTTGCATGTTTCTGCCGCTCACTGTGTGTATGTGCATACCTCCCAACATTTCACATGGCCAAAGAGGGACACTGTAGTTTTAGGTGATATTGTTGGGGGCGTGGCTGGTGGGCAGGGCATTAGTAAGAATTTTTAGGTTATTTCATGACCTATTACTGGTTATTTATGTAACTGAATAAATTATTTAATGCAAGATCAAAGTATTTTATTTGCACAGACTAATGTATAAACACATATACTGAAGTTTATTGCTTTATTGCTGTAGAGCAAAGTAATACACACCACACAGTCAGGGCTGGTGCAAGGATTTTTGCCACCCTAGGCAAAACCTAATTTTGCCGCCCATTTCGCTCCGCCCCTTGTGTCCCACCCCTTTATACCCTGCCTACTTATACCCAACCTCTTTTCATGATTATCCTCTCTCTGCCCCCTGAGCCACTCTGCCCCTGGTCTGGAGATGCCTGTAAGAGATGCCCCCCACCAGCTCCAACTTGCCCCTTATCAGCTTCACTTTGGCCCTATCAGCTGCACATTGCCCCTATCAGTTCCACTTTGTCCCCCATCAACTCCAACTTGCCGCCTCAGCTCCAACTTGCCCCCCATCAGCTCCACTATGCCCCCCATCAGCTCCAACTTGCCCCCATCAGCTCCACTTTGCCCCCCATCTGCTCTAACGTGCCCCCACCAGCTCCATTTTGCCCCCTATTCAGCTCCAACTTGCCCCCTCAGCTCCACTTTGACCCCATCCTCTCCAGCTTACCCCCATCAGCTCCACCTTGCCCCCCATCCGCTCCAACTTGCCCCCACCAGCTCCACTATGCCCTCTCAGCACCACTATGCCCCCATCAGCTCCACCTTGCCCCCCATCCGCTCCAACTTGCCCCCATCAGCTCCACTTTGCCCCCCATCTGCTCTAACGTGCCCCCACCAGCTTCACTTTGCCCCCTCTTCAGCTCCAACTTGCCCCCTCAGCTCCAACTTGCCCCCATCAGCTCCACTTTGACCCCCATTCTCTCCAACTTACCCCCATCAGCTCCATATGCCCCCCATCCGCTCCAACTTGCCCCCACCAGCTCCACTATGCCCTCTCAGCTCCAACTTTCCCCTATCAGCTCCACTATGCCCCCCAGCAGCTCCAACTTGCCACCATCCGCTCCAACTTGCCCCACCAGCTCCACTTTACCCCCCCTCAGCTCCACTTTGACCCTCATCCGCTCCAACTTGCCCCCACCAGCTCCAACTTGCCCCCATCATCTCCACTTTGCCCCACATCCGCTCCAACTTGCCCCCTCAGCTCCACTATGCCCCCTCAGCTCCAACTTGCCCCCCATCACATACCTGTAGCTCCCGCGCAGTCTTCTCTTCAGTAATGCAGAGCGCGGCGGGAGATCATGAATCCCAGTGCTCTCTGCATTACTAAAGATCCGCCCCCAGTACGTGTGCGCCCTAGGCTGGCGCCTACCTCGCCTATAGGTGGAGCCGGCCCTGCACACAGTCTGACCTCCTAAAAATAGGGACAACAGGGTGGGAAAGAGGGACAGAGGGATTTGGCCCTCAAAGAGGGACTGTCCCTCCTAAAGAGGGACACTTGGGATATATGGTATGTGTCTGCCTGTGTGTTGCATATGTCTGTGTTTATCAGTGTGTCTGCATTTCACACACGTGCGCCCAATGGTCATAACATGACGGGCAACGCCGTCACACGTTGCTAGTTTTAAATAAAGCAACTGCTAGATGGGAGTTTTTTTTCACAATAAACCTTTATTAGAATTTTAAAGAGGAACTGTCACTCTGTTACATCCCCAGTCCCATGTGTTGTTCTCTCCATAACATACTGAAGAAACATTTTAATCATAGTCATCAATTTCAGTTAAGTATATATATATATATATATATATATATATATATATATATATATATATACCTATTTCTTGTCCGATAGTGTGAGGGAGAGTGGTGCCGTCTTCATGGTGTTTCCAGTATGATTGGCAGCACTCTCCCTCACGAGTAGCTGCCAATCTTGTCACAAAGCCCGCCCCTCTGCTTGGAGGCAGCTGAATATGAACGAACATCAAGGAGCATGGGGGCAGCTGCGACAGGCGGTGGATGGGGGAAATTAGGCCACAGGGAACTTGCATAGAGCGGTGCAGTATAACTTATACCGCACCGAGCATCACCATGTCAGTTTTAATTCAGCTTTTTTATTAAAAACTAGTGTGATTGTTAAAAAATGTATTATGCATATTAGAGTTACTTTTAGTAGCTAGACCTTCTCCGGTTAAGTTTATTGGTAGTGAAAGTTCAGATTTAAAATTACTTCATATTTTGACAGGAGAACAGTGTGCACTCAGGTTAATAGTTTAATGGCTAGAAAAACAGGCTTCATATGGTCAGATAAAGACTGACTACTCACCCCTCAGGAGTCTCTGGAGGTGGCGCATCCAGTCTGAGGGAGGGCACTGAGGTACCAGGTACAGAGTTTCTTCGACTGTGGAGTGCAGAGGTCACTGGCGTAGTGTCAGTGATCTCATTTACTGTCTGTAATGACCAATAAATTTGTTATATTACATTGAAAACTCTGTGGGTCAGGATCCCTGTCATGAATCTTAGTATCACAATGAATGAGGGTCAATTCCTGGAATATATATCGATGTTACACAGTGAAGTGTAAGTTCAGTGGGTAAGGATCACTATAATATATCTATGTTACACAATGAAGTGTACGGTGTCTGGGTCAATTCCTGTAATGTATCTAAATTACACAATAAAGTGTAAGCTGTGTGGGTCAGCATCCATTTTATAATCTGTTTTACACAATGAATTATAATCTGTGAGTCAATTCCTGTAATATATCTAAGATACACAGTAAAGTGTAAGCTCTATGGGTCAGTATCCCTTTTATACATCTATGTTATACAATAATAATAATAACTAGTATTTATATAGCGCCTTTCTCCCAGTGGGACTCAAAGCTCTGTCAGCGCACGCTCTCGGAATTAACCAAATCGGCAGCTGAAATAATAGGTGTTATTATTACCCAATCAATGGTACTCATTTTATCGACCTCGGAAGGATGAAGGGTTGAGTTGGCCCTGCCGGGATTCGAACCTACAACCCTGAGGTTGAACAGCCTCCATAGTCAGGGAATTTACCACTGAGCTATCTAAGTGCAAGCTTTGTGGGGCAGGATCACTGCAATATACATGTGTTATACAATGAAGTGTAAGATGTGTGGTTCAGGATACCTGTAATATATTTGCATTACACAATGAAGTGTAAGTTCTGTGACTCAGGATTACTGTAACATAGCTATATAACACAATAATGTGTAAGCTCTGTGGGTCAAGATCACCGTAATATATTTACCACAATAAAGTGTAAGCTCTGTGGGTCAGAAACTCTGTAATATATCTATGTTGGACAATGAAGTGGAAGCGCCGTGGATCAGCATGACTGGAATATATCTATGCTACACAATGAAGTGTAAGTTCTGTGGGTCAGGATCACTGGACTATATCTGTGCTATGCAATGTACTGTAATGTAATCTTTCGGACTCAGTATCACTGTAATATATCTGTTACACAATGAAGTGTAAGCTGTGTGGTTCAGGATGCCTGTAATATATCTATGTCACACAACAAAGTGTAAACTCTGGGGGTCAGTATCCCTGATATATATCTGCAGTACACAATGAAGCAAAAGCTTTGTGGGTCAGGATCCCTGTATTATGCGTGTTACACAAAAAATCAGAAACTCTGCAGGACTGGATACTTGTAATATATGTATGTTACACACTGAAATGTAAGCTGTGTGGGTCAGGATTCTGGTGATTAGAGCTGAGCAGCTGTTCGCCAGATGAGGAATTATTTGGGGCCATCTTTCTTAAAGGGATAGTAATACTTTGTTTTTACTTTATTTTATTTTGTAGGCATTAAAAAATCATGAAGAACGATATAAGTCTTATCTCTCAAACCTTTATGATTTGAGAGATATTCACAAGCAAAGTTTCCCCTCCCGCCCCTTTTACCTAGTGTAAGCCATCTCTTCTCAGACGTGGAATCCAGTCCATAGACCAGACAGATAACAGAAGGGGACAATCTTCTTACTATGAGAACAATGAAAGCCCTGCCCCCCTTGACAAGTTTTTCAGGTTTTTCCCTTATCTTAATTGAAGATTGTCCCTCTCTGCAGTCTACCTGGGCACTCCCTGCTGCTCTGGCTGAACAGTGTTACATCAGTAAAAGGGGCGGGAGGGGGATACTTTGTCATTGAATTACTCTTGAACTACACCTCTGACAGAATTGAAATAACACTCTCCAAAGTCCAAATACTATGATGATTAATTAGAGCTGCTTTTATTATGAAACATTACTATCCCTTTAAAGACCACCCTATGTAAAGTTTCCCCCAATAATTAGGCATATGGCGATTAGCTTCTTAATAGTGCTATTATCGGTTCTGTAGTAATCCTTCTTTTTCTGAGACTGACAGCCAGGTTTCTTGCTTTAGAGCTGTCTACATGCCTGTGTCGTCAGTCCCTTTCAGTACCTTAAGGCACAGTGCAATGTCTCCTAGAGAAGACCGGGATGGACAGCGCAGGCGCACAGACGTTTCTAAGCCAAGATGTCTGCGTGCAAGCCTGGCCGCCAGTCTCAGAAGAAGGATTACTTCAGAACTGGTACTTGTGTCTGATCATAGCACTATTAAGAAGCTAATTGTCATATGCCTATTTATTGGGGGGGAGGACTTTATATAGGGTGGTAGCTCTGGCTTAAGTCGGTGAGTTAATCAGTGGCTCATTCATTTTGATTAACTCACCTATGCTTAAATCAGGGAAATCCTTACATCCTGGTCTGTTGGTGGCCCTCAAGCATAGCTTTGAACGCTCCGGATTTGCCCCAGAGACTCCAGTTTTGACACTGCATTACTGGGTCTCCTGGGCAGAGGATGAGTCTCCAAATGCGGAGAGATTCTACTGAAACTCTGCTCACTTCTGCTCTTTTACTGTTCTGTTCCTCTGCCCATTTCTCCTTCCCCAGCCTATTTTTACCACTTTTTCACACCCGTTAAGCCCCACCCCCAATTGTGGTTAAGCTCTACCCCTTTATGACAAGAATTGCGTCATACTTCTTCTCCCGGAGGCACCACAGGACTCCCCTCTGGAGGACTGAACTTGGACAGCCCTGTTCTAATATATCTACTTTATGCAATGAAGCATAAGATCTGTGAATCACAATAACTGTAATACATACAGCAATGTAGTTAGGCTTTCTGCTGCCCAAAGCGCAACCAATTGCATGCACCCCCCACCATACACACTTTGTCCCACACTTTATCAGGCCCCTTTGCAGACCATGCCGTTCCCATTAAACCCACAGAGGCATGAATATCAAACACACAAGGTCAATGTAAATAACCAACATCCAAAAAGGCTGATACATGAAGAAAGACCATTTGTAACACAGTAAATTAGGTTGAAAAAAGACACAAGTCCATCAAATTCAACCTTTTGCCTCATAACCCAGAAACGTAAGAATTTTATGGCAAGCAGGTAGGCTTCATATTATGCTATAATCCTTCTCCACTGCTCCACTCAGCAGCAAGAAACTTTATTGTTACAAACAGACAAAAAAAAGAACTGAAAACCATCATACTCTTCCCCCAGTTAACCACTCCCACAATCCCAAAAAACTGTGGTGCAGCCTTAAGCTCCTCCTCTTTCTTGCTGCTGCTCCCTCTGATAAGTGGTCTATCATTCTCTGTTGATAATGTATACATGGCTAGTGTTTTATTGTGCTTTCATTGATTTTTAAATGTACTGCTCATTTTTATTACAGTGCTTTCTGATAAATAAGTTTATCTCCTTTAATGGTTTGCTTCCTTGTATTTACTTTTACTGTCTTACTTACTGGTACTTGTCAGTTTTTATTTTCTAGCTTTGTATTAGGGGTGCACCGAAATGAAAATTCTGAACTGAAACCGAAACTTCAGGATGCAGTTGGCCGAAAACTGAAAATTACTTTTTTAAATTTATGGGGCAATGCCTAACAAAAGAAACAAAAAATATAGTAGAGCAAGTGCACATGGCGCAGTTAAAGGGATAGTAACCTCAAAAAAAGTACAGGGGGATTTATAGGTACAATTAAAACATACTTACTGCCCTCATTCCCATCTCTCAAAAATAAAGACCTCCGCTCTCTCCCCTTTCTGCCTGACGAGTTGTAAAGCTGTTAGAGGCAGAATCTGGTCGACCAACTTTAGGCGGCTCTTCAGGAGTGCTGACATCGGAATATCTAACTATAATTACTTCATCAGTATGGTCTACACGTGTGCTTGCAAGCCAGGCACACATTGTAGACCATACCGATGAATTAATTATAGTTATATATCTCTATGACAGAGCTCCTAAAGAGCCGCCTTCCCGTCCCGGAAGCAGTGGACAGCGGACGCATGAGAAGTGGGAGGGAGCGGAGACCTTTATTTTATTACATCTCTCAAACCATAATGGTTTGAGAGATGGGAATGAGGGCAGTAAGTATGCTTTAACTGTACCTATAAATTTGCCTGTACTTTTTTTTCAAGGTTACTATCCCTTTAAAGGGAAACTATTAACCACTTCAGTGTCACAGGAGAGTTGCCCACTTCTGGCAATCTGATGGCAGCAATATGCTTCAGATCACAAACTACTTGTTGTAAATATAAAGCTCTGTTTGTTGCTCCACCTCCACCTTGCTCATCTGATTGGTGACTGCTGCAATGATAGCTAGGATTGATTACTCATGTCCCCACAGAACCAGCACACATAAGGGCCATTACATGTGGTCACCTGGGTACTGAGTTATCACATTACCATAGTAAGTTAGCACCTGCACTCCCAGTCACCTGAGGCATCACATCACCATAGCAACACAATCACTCCAGCAACCTGAAGCATCATACCACCACCATGGAAACACCATCACTCCAGTCACCTGAAGTATCACATCTCCATAACACCATCAGTCCAGTCACCCGACTCATGAGCTATCACATCACCATGACAACACCATCTCTTCAAGTCACCTGAAGTTTCACATCACTATGGTAACACTATCACTGTAGTCATCTGACATACTATATCACCAAGGCAAAACCTTCATTACAGTCACCTAACTGCAGAGATATCCCATCATCATTGCTGTATGTAAACAACTAGATGTCTTGCTGTCATTAAGCTCAAAAAAAGAGAGACTATCTACACTTGGGCCTTTTGTAATTGCACTGACAGGTAACAACAGCATATAGATGTGTGATCAGCTTAAGTATGTAGCGACTACATAAGAATACCCAGAAGTAGAAGTTTTACCTCGTGGTCAGCTTTCTCTCCATCCTCCCCTAGGTTCCTATTTATCATTTTACTCCTCTCTACCACTGCTTTGTCCTCGGCACTCACTCAGCATGCATCCGATGGTGACTGGTGACGGGTCTCTGAGTAACCCAACAGGGAGGGGTAGGCCAGGGATGCAGCAATAAGCACAGGAGACAACCACTCTCCCCACTGCCTGCACTGATGACAGCAGAGACCGTGTCACACGTGAAGACGCCACGTGGAGCATGCTGGTGTTTTCTTCCTCTGTTCTGAGGCCAGTGCAAGTTTAAAACTGGTGCCCAGACTGAAGAAGAAAACCCCAGCATGCACCACACAGCGTCTCCGCACATGACACGGCCCCCGGCTGTCACCAGAGCAACATGGGCGGTTTCATTGTGCTGGGGATGAGGGAGGCAGTGCCCGTCTGTACACCCAAAAGAAGGAAACACAACACTGACACACAGATGGACATGCCTACCGATACATAGTACTGCTGCACATACTGATAAGCACAGCATAGCGGGAGGAGTTCGTCACCTCACTGACCAACAACAACACGCTGCTAGACTGGCCAACCAGTCAGCCTCTATAAAGCAATGAAGGCCGGAACAAACAAGCTAGTAAACATCTGCACAGCTTCCGTGACATTAACTGGGCAGTGTTTATTTCCCCCGTTTCGGCCAATTTTTTTATTTCGTTTTTTTGTCGAAAATGCCATTTTCGGCCAAAACATTTAGGCTGCTGAAATTTTGGTGGACCCCTACTTTGTATTGCTTGTCTTCTTATAGTGCTTTTGGTAATACTTACTTAAATGTTTTTTAGTGTATTTTGCTTATACATGTGTTGTGTTCTATCATATGTCTTTATGTGTTTGTTGTATTCCGTTTTGTCTGGAGTCTTTGACTCATTTTAACCTGCTTTTTGGCTTTGTGTCTTGGTTACTTCTTTACTTAATTGTCTCTCTTTATTTGGCCTTTCTCCTTCCTTACTAACCGATTCCCAGGTGCTTCAATCTGCGCCTTCGTTCTGTGGCCTTGTCCTCCTGCATCAGAGCTACTATCTCGGTCTCTACCTGCAGGATTGCGTCATTGTGCATGCGTGGTCCGGCTCCTTGAACCTTTCCCCTTATCTTACCTCCCTCTCTGCTGGGTCTTTTGAGCACTGCGCATCCGCTAGGTGTCGTCCATTTTGTGGACAGATCACCTCGCGGTCCATGTGTTTAATAAAATGCCAACTTTCCATCACAATTATTAGGGAGATCCACAAGTTATATAGATTTGCTGCCAAATAAGCTAGTCTTTATCTGAACTTCCTGATTTGCCTACTAATACACAGTATAACCCTGTATGCAGGGGCAGGTTGCAGGAGAATACCAGCCCAGGCATTATTTTTTTTTTAAAGCAGCCCACTAGCTGGTGTTGTTTTATATTATATATATTTATATATTTTGATACCTATCTGGCACTCATAGGGTTAGATACAACCCTAGCAACTCTCTTGCATTCCCTGGTGGTCCAGTGTGGGGAGGGAGAAGTCAGTGCAGACTTCAGCAACAACGTCCTTATCGACGCCCCCTTGTGGTCCCTGTGCGGCATGGGAGAGCAGGCACCAGAATATTATGTCATATCCTGGCGCTCTGCATTAACAAGGAACACGAAGGCTGTCACAGAGAGTGCCTGTGGCAACACAGACTTCTCCTTCAAAATATCGTGGGACGGTGAGGTGAGATCCTCTGATCTCCCCCACTGGCCCATGATCTAGCGACCCACCAGGGGATGCCAGATACCCCGATAGTACAATCCGCCCATGCCTGTATGTTCCTTCTTGAAGGAAATGTATCTAATTTTCTCTTAAATGTATCCATTTGGGTATCTTTGCTTTAGGAAAGAGGTGCATGCGAGGAAGCTACAAGCCCTGAGTAGGCACAAATTTTAAAATAGTGCATATTCTGTAGAAAATGGACATAGGCTCAAAGTTACCCAATCCGCTACCCCTGTCAGTCTGCTGCCCTGGGCCAATACCAGGGTTGCCAACCCTGGTCATTAAAGGGATTGTTATGATGTAAAAAAATCTACATCGCTGAGTCTTCTTTATAATATAAGAAACACATTGCGCTATTTCAAACCTCTTACTTGTTTGTAGTTCAAAAGTTATGAAATGTATAAAGATCACCCGCTCGCCCCTTCTGGCCGCCTCCCACTGAATAGAAACATAGAATTTGACGGCAGATAAGAACCATTTCAGCCCATCTAGTCTGCCCATTTTCCTACAGTAAAAACCTCAAGCGTTTCTTGGTCCTTGTTCTTTTCTTAAAGGGATAGTATTACTTCAAAATTACTATCCCTCATACTGTAGCCCTTAATAAACTGAGTTAAATGACACCAGTGGCATCTCTCAAACCTTTATGGTTTAAGAGATAGCCGCTTTCAAAGTTTCCTCTCCCCTGCTGTCAGCGTTCTGCTGCCAGTAGGAGAATCCGGTCCCAGGACAGGCGGAGGCTCTTAAACAGAGCCGATATCTCGTTATGGAAGGAAAAATGATTAATTGAAACAGTCTTCTACGTGTGCTTGGTAACCATGAATCATTTTTCCTTCCATAACGAGATATCGGCTCTGTTTAAGAGCCTCCGCCTGTCCCGGGACCGGATTCTCCTACTGGCAGCAGAACGCTGACAGCAGGGGAGAGGAAACTTTGAAAGCGGCTATCTCTTACACCATAAAGGTTTGAGAGATGCCGCTGGTGTCATTTAACTCAGTTTATTTAGGGCTACAATATGAGGGATAGTAATTTTGAAGTAATACTATCCCTTTAAGTTAAGGCCAGTCTTATCCCTATCCCATGCATGCTTAAATTCTGTCACTGTATTAACTTCTACCACTTCTGCTGGTAGGCTATTCCACTTGTCTACTACCCTCTCAGTGAAGTAAAACCTTCTTACATTAAATCTAAACCTATGTCCCTCTATTTTTAGACTATGGCCTCTTGGCGTGAGACATGAAGGCTGCAGCAAGGGACAAATTTCAGTAAGTATAAGGCAAATCCTGCCCGATTTTCCTTTGCATACTGAAAATCGTCCCTCGCTGCATGTCCAGACCTGCACGAGCTGTTGAGTGATGTAGACAGAAAGGGCAGGGGATCCTTCTCCACTTCATAACTTTTGAACTACAAACAAGAAAGAGGTTTGAAACATTTAAAAAAAAATATATATATATATATTTTTAATATTAATGGTTTGAGAGATAATTGCAGGTAAAGTTCCCCCCTCCCTCCCCCCCTTTCCCTGAAGTCAGTGCTCTAGCCAACTGCGGGAAAACCCTGTCCCGGGACCAGCCGGAGACTCTGCAGCAGAGCTGAGATCACGTTAATGAAAAATAAATACTTCACTGGAACGGTCTACAAAGTGTGCTT